>JAGXJF010001838.1:0-439734 GCA_019208055.1 Stipa capillata | reverse complement strand
AACGAGGCTAGACAGTAAACTTGTGGCACCCCCGCTCGATTACACAGACCTGCGAGAAATACCAGGGAAATTATATCACTGAGATACGAGCTCGCTCCTGACAAGCGGTCGGCGCGAAGGCACCCGAAACTACTAAGGACCAAGAGGTAGAGGAGAAGAGAAGGAAAGCTTGCTCTTTATTTCATACTTTGGCCCCTTTGAATGGAGGGTGTGCTCATCTATTTATAGGGAAAGAGGAGGGGTAGAGGAAGTTACAAAAATGCCCTTAGGCCATTTACTATCCTGCCCCTAGATGCACTAATGCCCTTGGGGCGTGTTGGTCTTTTCCTCTAGGAATATTCTGAGAATCTTCAGCAGGTCCCACTTGGCATATAGCTTCTTGTTGACGAGCTTCCCGTAGTCACACGTCGCGTTTGATGAGCTTCCTGCGGTCGCGAGCCTCACGTTGACGAGCTTCCCGCGGTCACGAGTCTCACGTTGACAAGCTTCACGTTGACGAGCTTCTCGTAGTCACGAGCCTCGCGTTGACAAGCTTCACGTTGACGAGCTTCTCGTAGTCACGAGCCTCGTGTTGACGAGCTTCCCGCAGTCACGAGCCTTGTGTTGACGAGCTTCCCGCAGTCACGAGCCTCGCGTTGGCTAGCTTCCCGCTGTCACGAGCTGAGTCTCATTGATTTTCTTCGAGATCCAAAAAAGCGTCAAAACCAGTAGCGCGGGGACCCCTTCCCCAATAGTCCTCTTCCAGAATGCCATGAAGAAACGCATTTTGAACATCGAACAGCCTGAGATCCTAGCCCCAATAAACAGCAATAGAGAGAACAAGATGGATAGTAACTGGCTTGATAACCGGACTGAAGGTTTCTTCATAGTCAATGTGATATCGTTGTTTGAAGCCTTTAGCAACAAGTTGAGCCTTGTACCTATTAATAGTACCATCCACTTTATGCTTGACTTGAACACCCACTTGCAATCGATGATGTTGTGGCCACGGGAAGGTGTAACGAGACTCCAGGTACCATTTTTCAGGAGGCAGCATACTCATGGTCCATGGCAAGCTTCTAGTGTGGAGCGGCAAGAGCAACTTCAAGCAACTCCAGCCAGTAGTGGCGCTGCACACTATACCGTAGTGGATAGTGCCATCGGTGAACTGGCGAGTGAGGGAGATGCCACGACAAAGACGTGTGGCCATTAGATGTGTGCGACCAAGAGGTGACATAGGAACCATGCTTGTGTCGGGGGGCAAGTCAAGGGGCACGGAGGCGACATCAGTATCAGCTGCCATGGCGTCGTTGAGACTGGCCGCGGCAACCACCAGTGCAGGGGCCGCAACAGTGTTAGGAGCAGCCAGACCAGCAGCTGTAGGTGGATCAATCCTGATGCCCTAGGTTGCATCATGGGCTGGAGAGATGCCAGGCGCATGAGCCATAGCGAGTGCGCCCAGTATAGCGCCATGATGGCACTCGGCACGGGAATAGTACCATGCAAGGCACCTGCGACATCCGGCTGGTCAAAGCACACCTGCGGCTACACAATTGGATCAGAAGGCACAAAAGTATTAGCACGGTTAGGTTCATTAGTCACAAGTCCAAGATTAACACCCGGTAACCAAATTTGCTTAGAAAGAATGCGAGGACCATCATTAGGTAGGGAGTTTGCAAAAGGGAACACATCTTCGTCAAAGATGATATCACAAGAGACATAGATACGCCCAGAGTGGGGATCAAGGCACTTATATCCTTTGTGAAGCATACTATACCCAAGAAAGACACATTGATGAGATCAAAATTGAAGTTTCCGAGCATTATACACACGGAGATGCGGCCAGTACGCACACCCAAAAACTTTAAAGAGGGGATAATCGGGAGTTTTTCCATGGAGTTTTGTGAGAGTAGTGGAGTTGTGAATGACACACACACCCTAAAAGCTTCATCCCAATATTGAGAGGAACACAAGAGTGAGAGAGAAGAGCGAGATCCACCTAAAAAATGTGACGGTGCTTCCACTTAGTAGCACCATTTTGTTGGTGGGTATGTGGGCATGAAATGCGACGAGCAATACCAACGCGATTGAAGAGAGAATGCAATTTTTGGTACTCGCCTCCCTAGTCTGTCTGTACACAGAATCTTTTGCCCAAGTTGTCACTCAACCAAGGATTGAAATTGAGTAAAAATAGGGAACATTGAAATCGTTGATAAAACTTACATAGTATTTGAAACCGCTGACAGAAGTGATAGCCGGACCCCATACATCAGAATAAATAAGTTCTAAAGACGACAAAGAAATGTCATGTGAATGTTTATAAGGTAAATGATGACCCTTATCCTGTTGACAAGTATCACAGATTGATACTTTGGTGGACTCATTGGAACAGGGAAGATTACTTGACTGCAAGATGCGACGGACTACGGAAAACGATGGATGACCAAGATGACTGTGCCACTTCTCTTGAGTTGTCATAGCGACAGAGTAGGCTTGTTTATTGGGTGCAGCTGCAGGACTTGATGTGAGTGAATAGAGGCCAGCTCTACACTCCCCGTGAAGAGTTGTTCTCCTCGTTGCCCGATCCTTAACAAGAAAATGGTTAGAATGATACTCAAGAAAAACATTATTGCAGAAGCTAAGCGATGAACGGAAACAAGATTTTTGGAAGCATTGGACACATGAAGAATGTTTTTTTAAGGAAAGATCTTGAATCGCGGTATTAATCGTGGAGTGGCTAATGTGCCTAATAAACATACCTGCACCATTTGCCGTGTGCACCTGATCGTGGTCATGATACTTGTCACGAATTGTTAGCTTATCGAGCTCACCGGTGATGTGGTCGATGGCGCCCGTGTCAATGTACCAGTTGTTGTCGGTGTTGTAGGCATTGCTGTTGGTGTAGGCAGCCACCCACTCATCCTCAGCTTGGAAGGTGTGGTTGAAGCGTTAGTGACACTTCAATGCAATGTGACCAATATTGCCACAAACTTGGCACTTGGGGCCATTGTGCCTGTTCTACCCTCTGGAGGAGTCGCTGCCGTGGCTCCTTTGCTGCGTGCGGTCAAGGTGGCCCTTGGAGGCGAGGTTAGCAATTGAACCAAACTGCAAGACTTGCGCTTGTTGTTCGAGATGCACCTCGGTGGAGAGGAGGTGTGACGATGACATAGCACCCGGGTATCGTCAAGGAGGACAAAGCCGGCCCTCTGGTCATTGGGTGGGCCGGGCCCCACTACTCGGAATCCGACTTCTACATGGGGACGCTTCATCGACTTGGAGTACAAGACATAAACCTGTACCTACCCGATATCACGGGATCTAATTGTAACCGAATAGGAAATCTACTTATAAACCGATCCGGACTTGTATAACCTAGCCCCTGCCGCCTATATAAGGCAGGAGAGGGATTCACCGATCGGTAGAAGACTTAGAAGCAACATAGAGGCTTTCATAGAGACGATACACATCCAAACCCAAGCGACCTAGAGAGCTCCTCTCGAGGTCTTGCGGCATACGGTATACGAGCAATACAATCCACCAAACACAGGACGTAGGGTATTACCTCTTCCCGAGGGCCTGAACCTGTCTAAACTCTGTGTCCCGCGTGCACCCATCTAGATCTGTTATGCATACACTGCTCCATATTCATTATTGCCGGATCAAAACACCGACAAGGTGTGAGTAAAGGTCTGACAAGCTGATCACACCTGGTTTCACCGTGATTGATGAGACCGGGGGTTGTACTCTGGATCTAGACCAGCCATGATGTAGCCAATCAGATCGTCATCGTCAAGAGGATGGCCTGCCATGGCCATCTAATCCGCAAGATTCTTCATGCGGTTGAAGTACTCTGCTACGCCAAGATCATTCTTGCGTGTGTGCAAGTTGCACATGGAGCTACATGACATGAGCCTTGGATTGCGAGAACATGCGAGCGAGGGTAGCCCATAAGTATGCCGCTGTCATTAGACCAATGACCTATGCTAGAACATCTGGCTCAAGGGACACCAGGAGGTGCCCGAGAACCTGCTGATCCTTCTCGAGCCAATCAGCGTACTCCAGGTTCAGGATGACCTTCTTAACGGCCTTGCCATGTTCTTAATCCAAGTTTGAGATGGGATAAGACCCCATTTGACTGGTTGAGATGGATGGTTTTATCGAGAGACTTCTACCTTGAGATTTGCCTAGTAACCTCTAAGGACGACCGTTGTGACCTTGACGTTCGTGGACGGTGCGACTTCCGAACCATCTACGAATCTGAGAAGTTGATTGCCGTGAAGAATTGGCATCTTTGTGCCTGCCATAGGAGATAGTTCTCCAGCGAGAGCTTTACGGCGCCGATGGCTAGGTTGAGGGCGAATGACGGCGATGCTACGCTGGAGGAGCCGCCGAAAGACATGAGTTGGATGTGTTGTGGAAGAGTGCTTTGATACCATATAAATGTAGGGCTTTGGACTCACGCATCGTGTAACCCTTTCATATATATATACTCAAGGTGTCAAGGTGTTTGTATAGATTATGAAGTCCCAATATCTATTAGGAGATAGACTCGGTTTGGTTAGAATCCTATACATCACGATACGAGAAGATATCTTTAACACCTCCTCCATCCTTGCCGACCACCAGCGTCGAGTTCCCGATGAGGAGAGGTTTCAGTGAGTCGCTACGTTTTCATTTTGGTGGGCTTGCCGGCGTGCAGTAGATGAGATGTAGAGCAGGCGTGTGTTGCTACTGCTGACTATGTGCGTGTATGCACATATTCTGATGCTAGCTCGCTCATGGTTGTGTGTCTGTCTCTCACTCACATTAGGAGCCATACATGATGATCCTCCTTATTGGTTAACGTCACCAAAATATTTTGGCCATCAGTTCGTTTTTAAGGGAAAGCCATTAGAACATGTCAGTTTGGCCTGGTTTACTTAGAAAGCTAACACTCAAACCCATTAGAACATGTTAGTATATGCCCCGTTGGCTTCCAGTCAATCTCCCATGGTCTACCTGTCGACCTATGGTTGGTCGATTGGGCGTTATTTGTCAGTGTTTGGCTGACGGCTAATTGATAGCGTCCAGTCAGCCAATCAGAGACTCACGGGCCTCTAATTCTGTAATTTTTCTAATCCGTATTTTAGTTCTGACAATTTTAAGAAAAAATATATTTTTTTGTTAGAGCTGCGCTCTGGCCAGGCACGTGCAGTGTCATTGCGGCCGGCCACAAGGGGTAGTCGCCACTGAGAGCTGCAAGCCTGCAACAATGGAGTCGTCACAAGTCCGGGAGCCCCATGCCAGAACAACGGAACTGTTGCGCGCAAGATGGGGCGTGTCAGAGGTGGACGCGGCGTGAGCCCTGCGGTGAAAATTCGGCTGGGCTTCGGTACGTTTCGGAAGCATTTGGGTGTGGCCCACCATGCATGCTACCGGAGTATGTCTTTTTATTTTTTAACCCCTGTCTCTTTTCTTTTTGAAGCTGCCCTTTTAACCCTTGTTGATTCATGGTAAACACGATGCTTACAAAACAGCAACCATCTGGTCCCGATCATTGTATGCTTCGCACAGTCGCTCACGATTTCACTGGAACTGTTTACTTTCCCGAGATCAAGGACTCTGTTGTATCATAGAGACTTCACATAAATCTCAAGGCCTCTTTGATGTGTAGAATATTTTCTTGTTCCCATGTCTGTTTTCTGTGATTCTTTTTCCAAAAGTTCATCGGATTAAAGAGATCTAGTTTTGAGATGCTGGATTCCATGGGAGCTTTGCTGCCAACTAGTTGCTCGTACTGAATTTCCTACGTTCCAAACAGAGCTTGGAAACAATAATCTTGATTAAGGACAGTTTGTATAACCTGTCCGCTGAAGTTGAAATAAATCTACGAGACGATAATCTCTCTCTCTTTTACCTGTACGAGAACTTAAAATCGGCGAAAGTGAAACAAGTACTACTCCACTACAAATTGTTTTTTAGAAAATGAAACCTTTTATTGATTTCGCACATTGCATTAAGGTGATGCGAATACAAAAGAGTTTAAACTCTCAGCCTCTACATTGACGATGCACACAGCCCACATGATTATAAAACACCAATGTCCACGGGAACAAACCGATAATGATTATAATAACCAAACCGAACAGGAGAGAAAAAAGAAAAAGCCTCATGGAGCTGGAATGGTAGACTAGGCTGCTATCATGGTTGGTAAAAAGCTCTCTAACGACCCTCTCCAGCTTAGTACATGCGCCTAGCACCACGGGTTAATTCTCCAGCCACTGAAGCGTAAGCCAAATATGAAAGCAGTGTGTATATAAGTGTATAACCTAAATAGAAGAGCTAAAAAAATTTCTTATAAAAGACAACATCTTTCTAGCAAAGCCATTATAACCAACACATGAGCGCGGAAGCGGCAGTGATCCGCATGGACGGAACCGGACTGGGATCAGATGCAGTTGCTAATGCCACTGCAACTTAAGCAGTAGCTCCTGATCTGACCATCCAACATGCAACCAATGATCAAGATTAGTTAGCTACCATTTCCTCATTTTTACCTTTTTCCCTCCTTTTTCCTTTTCTCTATCTTACATCAGCTTTTATTGTGGGGAAAAAGCAGAGAATGGGCAGAATTTAGCGCCAATTTCCCTTACCTGAGAATTTGGCACATGTATCTGGTCTGAAGAATTTGGCACATGTATCTGCCCAATTTCCCTTGCCTGAGAATTTCCCTTCTGTTCTTTCAAAGTTCAGACGGTGTTCAGGATATCAGTAATCACCATTCCTTTAAAGGGTTTGATTCCTTTTGATGGATGATAGTTCTAATCACCATTCCTTTAAAAGGGTTTGATTTCTTTTGAAGGATTTGGTGGATGATAGTTCTGAATCTCCAACCAAAAATTGATCAAACAGTTATGGATAGAGCAAACTTTTATATATGGATTAGGCTAGTGGGACATGCTCTTTTGTATACGGATGTCGAATAGCAGAGCTCTTTTGTACTGCTCTTTTGCTAGAACTTAAACTGAACCTCCATTAATAGCTGTACATGGTTCGGTCCTTCTCTTTTTTTTCTTCTCGAGAGATGGTTCTGTTAAGGAAAAGAGAAAAAAAGGAAAAGAGAAACGAAGGGAGAAGGTGACCAGCTAATCTAGCTATTGGTTGCAAGTTGGATGGCCAGATCAGGAGCTACTGCTTAAGTTGCGGTAGCAGTAGCAACTGCACCTGATCCCAGTTCGACGTGATCCTGCTCCCTCCCTCACTAATCACAATCTCCCGCATCATCTTCACATGAAATCCTCAAGCGAGCCGCAGGCCGCAGCGACCCGAGAAAATATCCAGTAAAAATTATGTTAAGGTAAAAATGTTATAGAAATTACGTTTAAAAGTTTTTAAATCTTTCTTTAAAAGAGTATTATAGACTTTCTCCCACTAACAAAAAAATAAAGGCTTAAAAATTAGACCACCTCATAACTTTTGTCTTCTAAACAGCTTTTAATTTCATGGGATCATAAGCTATCTAAAAGGGGACCTATATTGGAAGGATGGTGTTCTATAAACATGTAAAATTTTAAATTCAAACTCATATTTATTTGAGAAATATGTAAAAAAACAAATTCAACATAAATAATGATATTTACTGTTTGCCACTATTCATTGTTGAATTAATTTTTTTTCATATCTCCAAAATAATCAAATTTAAAATTTTATATATTTATAGAACGTTACCTTCCTTCATATTGTACCTTTTTAGAATTTAAAAAAATATTGAACATGATCTTTAGGTGGTTTTTAACGGTTTTCGCCGCACGGTAGTTTCCGCCGAATATTTCCCTGAGCAACCCAAACAACAGACCAAAACCCTGTTCGATTAACCACAGCACTCGCATCCGCACCAGCATTTACCACCCCACCACCACGCCTCGCGAATGCCCCTGCGCCATTGCCTCGCTGGTCCTCCGCCATGACCATGGCCCGCCTCCTCCGGGCCCTCGCCACCCTCCTCCTCGCGGCCGTCGCCTTCGCCGACGACGGTTGGTGCCTGCCTCGGCCCTCTTTCGGGCTTCCAATAGCTTTGTTTTGGCAGCGGGTTCAAGGATTCCTTCGGGTTTGGCTTGCTCGTGCTGGTATTTTGTTAGCGCTGCTGCAAGCGCGCGCTTTTAGCGGGGCGTGGTCTTTGTTTATGGGTTGTTCCCTCTGGTATTGGTGCCGTATACTAGATTAATCCCGGTTCCTGTTCTTAGCATCTCTTCTTCAGTCCTTAGGAGATAGCTATTGCATTTTTTTTCTCTTGTAGAAACTCCAACTTATCTATCTTCAAGTGCGGCTTATTTCATTTTTTTATTTGGTATTTTTTCCCCTGTTCTGCTTCGTCGGCAAACGTGTTTTACTGCCTTATTCTGAAGTTGCTGTGCTATTTGTGGAAGCAAACCTTCTGGACATGAGAGTTGGAAACTTAGTTTTTTGGGTTGTTTTTGGTGTTCATTTCGGTTTGCATATGCAAACTTTGGGTCAAGTAACAGAAGCATTTGGAGGCAACTCTCTGGTGCCCGCACTACCTAGATTCCTCACGGTGTCGATTCTTTTGCTGCCGCTTCTGTTAATCTGGTGATTTTTTATCACTTCTGTTAATCTGGTGTGCTTATGCATGTTTCCAGGGCGAACGCTACTGGAGATCAAGAAGTCCTTCCGCAACGCCGACAACGTGCTGTACGATTGGTCCGGCGACGGGGCGTCCCCGGGCTACTGCTCGTGGCGCGGCGTGCTCTGCGACAACGTCACCTTCGCCGTTGTGGCGCTGTGAGAAGCTTTCTGTAGTGAAATCTTATACTCTATTGCTGGCTGCAATGTGCGGTTACTGACGCGTGTTCATGTGTGCGACGACAGCAACCTCTCGGGGCTCAATCTCGGTGGCGAAATCTCCCTGGCCATCGGGGATTTGAAGATTGTCGTGTCAATGTATGATGGTACATTGTTTCCTGAAACGAAATGCTTTCGGATGCCTAATAAGTTTGTGCAGCTCTTTCTCCTCTTTTTTTCCGTTCATATGTAGCGATTTGAAGTCAAATGAACTTTCCGGGCAGATCCCTGATAACATTGGTGATTGTTCGTCGCTTAAGGCACTGTAAGTGGGCTTCGGTACTAAGTTTATCGTATTATTTTGAGCTGTAGAAGTAATGCCTGTTGCGACTCTCCTTTTGATCAAGGGACTTGTCCTCTAACAATCTGGAGGGAGACATACCGTTTTCCATATCTAGGCTGAAGCACCTTGAAAACTTGTAAGGCTTATTCTTCTAGCCGAAACTTGGTAAAGCTGTAAAAGTAAGCGTCTCACTCATTGTGTGCCCTGCTCTTACTTGTATTTGTAGGATATTGAAGAATAATCAGCTGGTGGGGGTGATCCCATCGACACTCTCTCAGCTTCCGAATTTGAGGATATTGTAAGTTACTGCTACTAAACTGTTCTGTGGGTTTAATTGGGTTAGTTCTGATGTGATATGCATCCTAGGGACTTGGCTCAAAACAAGTTAAATGGTGAAATTCCAAGGTTAATATATTGGAGTGAGGTTCTTCAATACTTGTAAGTAGTCATTTAGGAGTACTTTGTTGTTTTGGTTTGTTACTTTAACTGTCTATAATATTTAAGGGCCTAGCAAATGCTAATCCTCTTAATTTATGTAACATTTAGGGCTTGGATCAAATGTTTATGTAACATGTGACGATTGTTCACACATAATGTAGGGCTAGTAAACGACCATTTGTTTTGAAATGCTCAGTTGTTCGCATCTAAATTTTTCATATACATTAGGGGATCGCGAAGCAATTATTTAGAAGGAAGAGCCTCTCCAGATATGTGCCAATTAACTGGCCTGTGGTACTTGTGAGTGCATTGCTTCCCTTCGTTTATCATTAGTGTAGCTCTTCTGTGCCTTCTATTCCATTAGCAAAGTTGCTTTTGTTTGGTTCAGTGACGTGAAGAACAACAGCTTGATGGGTACAATACCAGATGCCATTGGGAACTGTACGACCTTTCAGGTCTTGTATGTACATACTTTCTACTCCCTTTGAATAATGCTGCTCATTTTTTTAGCTTTTAAAACATTACTGATCTTTCAGTATTTTAGGGATTTGTCTTACAATCAGCTTACTGGAGAAATCTCATTCAACATTGGTTTCCTGCAAGTGGCTACATTGTATGTGGTAGTCATTTCACCTATAAAAATAGATGCTTAAGTTGTCTTACTAATACAAGTGATGACGAGAAATATTCTGTACTATCTGTACCAGGTCTTTGCAAGGCAACAAGTTCTCTGGCCCTATTCCATCAGTGATTGGCCTTATGCAGGCGCTTGCAGTGCTGTACGATAACTGACATTCTTCTCTTGATTTATGGCCACTGAAGAATTGCCTCAGCCCTTAAATGTGAGAAAGGGTATCGTTTTGAAATGATATTTTATTTTGCATTGATCCAGGGATCTAAGTCTTAACCAATTGTCTGGCCCAATACCATCCATACTTGGCAACTTGGCATACACTGAAAAATTGTAAGCTTGCTATTTTTTGTATCTGTTTTATAGTTGATTGATGTTCTTACTTTTCATTAACTGAAAATTCTAGACCTTGTGAAATCTCTATGCTCTTTTTTAGTCACAAGTAGTTACTGATATCACAGCATCTTGCACTACTAGATACCTGCAAAGCAATAGGCTAACTGGCTCAATACCACCAGAGCTTGGTAAATGTCGGCGCTTCATTACTTGTAAGCATGTACCTTTGTATTGCTTTATTTCTTGATAGTTAATTAATTAGCGTTCTACCCACATGCTATCCCATTTCAGGGAACTGAATGACAATAAGCTGACTGGGTTCATTCCACCCGAGCTTGGAAAACGCACAGGCCTGTTTGACTTGTAAGTATAATTCCATTCATTGATATTATATGATTCTTACCAAGAATGCTAATTCAGTCTGTGGTCCATGTCATTTGTTTCTCGCAGGAACCTTGCAAACAATAAACTTGAAGGACTGATACCTGATAATATAAGCTCATGCATAAATCTCATTAGCTTGTAAGTTTCTTTTTTGTCCTGAAGTTATATAGCATTTCTGGTGGTTGGATACTTAACTTGGTTGCTCTTGTAACAGCAATGCTCACGGCAATAAATTGAATGGGACCATCCCACGTTCATTGCACAAGCTTGAGAGCATGACTTATTTGTAAGTGGTTCCTAATTTTTTTAGTTTCTATTTTATTTATAGTAGGCTGATTTTTCTGCCAGACAGACATAAAATTACACTTCTAATAATATTGCCTAATGATTTCTGTTAGTCCATAACTTTTAGGAATCTGTCATCAAATTATCTTAGTGGAGCAATTCCCATTGAGCTAGCAAGAATGAAAAACTTAGACACACTGTAAGTTCCAGCATATGATTAGTAATTGTTCTTCAGAAAGTTTTTAATGCTATCATGTGTTACGTGAATATATCTTTAGGGACTTATCCTGTAACATGATCGCTGGTTCGATTCCCTCGGCGGTTGGGAGCTTAGAGCACCTTTTGAGACTGTAAGTCCTATAACCTACCATTTCTTTTTTGTTGAAATGCTTATATATTTTCATGACAGCATTATCTTACTCCTGTAGTAACTTGAGCAAGAATAATCTGGTGGGATACATTCTTGTTGAGTTTGGAAACTTGAGGAGCATCATGGAGATGTAAGCACCTTCTCACCTCTAGATGCTCAAGTCTCTATCCTTTGAGAGTAATATGGACACCTTTTGCTTTGTTTCAGTGATTTGTCCAATAACCACCTTCATGGCTTGATTCCTCAAGAGTTTGGAATGCTGCAAAATCTGATACTGTTGTAAGTACATGCGGGCTATGTGTTTTCCCTTGCATCCTTTAAAATCGATAAATTAGTATTGTACAGCTGAAAAAGGCTGTCCCCAATGGTGCGCATATTGATTTGTGTGTTCCCTGCCCAATTATTGGAGATTAATTTGTGTAATTTTTTGTTCTTACAGAAAACTGGAAAGTAACAATATAACTGGGGATGTTTCTGCACTTACTAACTGCTTCAGCCTCAATGTCTTGTAAGTTAAGACCTGAAAAGCTATTTGAACCGTTTGCACATGTGTGGGTTTCACTCATAGCTTCTTTGTTCTTGAGTGTTGCTGCAGAAACGTATCATACAATAACCTGGCTGGCGTTGTACCTACAGACAACAACTTTTCACGATTTTCACCTGACAGGTAATATGCTCTGGTATTAATCGATCCCTTCAAAAAGATTTTTTCTTAATTCATAGGTGTATCGATCGTTATTTATTATCCAAACTTTTCTTTAGCTTCTTGGGTAATCCTGGATTATGTGGCTACTGGCTTGGTTCTTCATGCTATTCCTCCAGTCATGCACAGAGATGTAAGTACAGTGTTGTCTTTATGAAGTTGCTCTGGAATATAACCTCACCATACCACTAACAAACCTTCCAATACTCTTCCCTGCATTTTCTACGCAGCCTCAATCTCAAGGGCTGTAATTCTTGGTATTGCTGTCGGTGGGCTTGTTATCCTACTGTTGATCCTAGCAGCTGCTTGTTGGCCACACAGTCCAGCAGTTTCCAAAGATGTCTCTGTAAGCAAACAAGGTGATACATTTTAAAGTCCCCACCTGTTGCTTTAACACATCAATTTTCATAGCTATTTGACAAGTGTTGTCTCATCATACTGGACCTTGCAAATGATTAATGCCTGTCTCAAACAATTGCCAGTCTTGGCTCTCAACTTGACAGATGCACCGTTTGTTTGTTTGATATCTAATATGATTTTGTGCAATAATGTTGTTAATTTTCTGTTATAGATATTCATGCCATGTTATCGAGCAATGTTCCTCCCAAGCTTGTGATCCTCCACATGAACATGGCCCTCCACGTGTACGATGATATAATGAGGATGACCGAAAATTTGAGCGAGAAGTACATTATCTGGTACGGGGCATCAAGTACAGTTTATAAATGTGTTCTGAAGAACTGCAAGCCAGTGGCAATCAAAAAGCTATATGCTCACTACTTGCAGAGCGTGAAGGAATTCGAAACTGAACTTGAGACTATTGGAAGTATCAAACACCGGAATCTTGTCAGCCTTCAGGGTTACTCGCTATCACCTGCTGGGAATCTTCTATTCTACGATTATATGGAAAATGGCAGCCTCTGGGACGCTTTACATGGTAAATGCAGATTGCTGAGACATGGCACGCAAAATGCATCTAGGGAAATGCTTAAAACAGTTTGGTTTCATTGTGCTCAGTATAACTTGTTGGAGAACGTGCTACGCAAAACAAAAATTTACCGCGCACAATCCACCCCAAGATCACTATCGAGGTGCAGGCAACGAGATCATACCTTCGACGATCACGTCAATGCAGCGGAGAAGTTGACCGATGTCGATGAAGTCCGCAGACTCCCGCAGCTAGGTTATACCTCCCAGCCGCGAGAGCGATCTCCTCGCGAATAGTTCGCCCGATCGAACGCCGAAGTATACGACGTCTCCGAGGTATCCACGCGTACCGGATCAGCGACACCGCGGTAATGTGTGGACCAGCACACAAGAACAGCGGGATCTACGAGAAGGAGAAGCAGCAGCGCGCCGGCAGCTGTACTAGATCCAATCTAGAAGAGAGAGAAAAAGAAAGCTGTGGCCAATCTAGAGATGGCCGGCCTAGGGTTTAGGGCTGCTTCTGGGGCTGCCTCTGGAGCTGCTCGGGATCCCCTTTGAGGTGCCCTGCCCCTCTATTTATAGGGGTTGGGGCAGCTCTCCCTAGGCAGGTGTAGTCCTACTCCAGCAGGGACACCCTGTTGGAGTTGGAGTCCAACTCTACCAGAACCTTCTAGAATCTTCTAAAACTTCCGGAACCTTCTAGAATTTCTAGAACCTTCTAGAACTTTTCGGAACACTTCCGGACATCACCGGAACCATCCGGGACCTCCCGGAACACTTTCGAGATCATCCGAAACACTTTCGAAACCCTTCTCTCTCGTTCTCCATAAATCGTAGCATTCCTAAATGTCGCTAAAACGTTAAGCGTGTGACCCTATAGGTTCGAGTATATGTGGACATGTCCGGAACACCTTCCGGTCAAAAATCGTCAGCGGGATCTGGATACCCATAACGATTCCCACATATCATCGAAGATCTTTATCGAGCGAACCTCGTATTACCGCATATCATCCTTTTGCCTCACGATACGTTACACAACCCAAGGCGAGACTTTGACGGTATCCCTGTGATCAACTCCTTGATCACCATACCTAGTTATCCTCGTTATCAGTTTGTACTCTTTTCTCGTTTCCGTATTCCGGTATCCCTGTGACTAACCTTTTAGTCACAATACCTGGCCAGGCGATGCTGGACACCGTAATACCGAGTGGGCCCAGAGTGTATCTCTCCATCGCCGGATGGGCAAATCCCAGTCTTGAGATATCTAGAACCACGATATACTTTCTGGTGTACCTGAAAGTCACATTTATAATTACCCAGTTACGGAGTAACGTTTGATGACCCCAAAGCAACCATCCGGTATCCGGGTCTACGATATTCTCATGGTCTAAGGACGCAAGTAAACGTTAACACATAATGAGAAGATACTGACAACATATTGACGAAGTGATCTCGCAGTATCTCATAAGGGGTCTATCCAACACCATTGTTACCCTAACAATGTGTTCCCATTATTGCCGGCATCCTTGTTACATTAACAATGCCCATGATCAGGAAAACAAGACCATCAACAATACATGAGCTAGTCTAGAGGCCTGACTAGGGATCTGAATGGTATTTATTATTCCACACATGTAATTAGGTTTTCCTCTGAATCTCATATTCAAGAACCAATGCAATTCTAGCATAGAACATAAACTTAATCATGAACATGAAAATAGAATAATAACAACTTTATTATTGCCTCTAGGGCATATTTCCAACATAACTTACAATGATTGTTCTTCTTTTCATTTATCTAGCCTTCACCTATTCATCTGTCAGCAAGCATCTGCTGGTCACTTTCCTATTAAGATGTATTGATGATTTTTATATGATTTTAGATTAGGATGTTTACATGTCATACAAGTAGTTTGTGAAATTTTTGCAACCATATCCTAAATGGCAAGTCTTTGTTTATTTTAGTAGGTTCATCCAAGAAGATAAAACTCGACTGGGAGGCAAGACTCCAGACTGCTCTTGGCACTGCGCAAGGTCTGGCTTATCTTCACCATGACTGCATCCCACGAATAATTCACAGGGATGTAAAATCGAAGAATATCCTCCTAGACAAGAACTATGAGGCACACCTTGCTGACTTCGGTATTGCCAAGAGCTTGTGTATCTCGAAGACCCACACATCAACCTATGTGATGGGCACAATTGGCTACATTGACCCTGAGTATGCACGCACATCCCGCCTCAATGACAAATCTGATGTATACAGCTATGGCATCATCTTGCTCGAGTTGCTGACTGGGCAAAAGCCAGTTGATAATGAGTGCAACCTCCATCACCTGGTAACTAATTTTCATTTGCTTGAAATTGTTTAATTAAAATTTTATTTCTTCCCTTCACCTTATAACTTCGGATTTTGAGGCTCAATAAGTGCACCATCATGGGCATTAGTCCTTGTTCCTTCAAGGGGACCAGCAACGTGAAAGCTATCATGTGATGGGGGTAGATCTATCTACACTGTGGTGGTATGATTCATTGTATGGCTGGTGAAAGCTCTATTATAACTTGCCAGTGTCCAGCAAAGCCTGCCATATTTGTCCCCTGCGTTCAATGATGTGGCTGCAAATTCACAGGAACACACCGCTGTCAAACACCGTAGCCAACTGCTACTTTCCACTTTGATCACTGATATGTTGGTAACTTAGCTTGAGCATTTTACTTTTCCCTACCCTGTCAAACTTGTATTGTTTCTTTTCAAAGAAAATGTCAAAGTGAATTAAAATTGCTATTTTAGGATCTCTCAGCGCAGGGAACAATGCAGTTGTCAATAGTTGATTTCACTGTTAAACTTCATAGCTTGCATGGAAGTTGTTGTGTTCATTGGTCGCTCCCTTGCAGATCCTATCCAAAGCCGCAGACAACACGGTGATGGAGATGGTCGACCCAGACATCGCCAACACATGCAAAGATCTCGGTGAGGTCAAGAGGGTGTTCCAGTTGGCGCTCCTCTGCAGCAAGCGGCAACCATCGGATCGACCGATGATGCATGAGGTCGTGCGAGTCCTGGACTGCCTAGTCTGCCCAGAAGCACCCCAAAAGCCGGTGCAGCCAGCGGCATTGCCTAAGTCGTCCACAGCTCCGAGCTATATCAATGAGTATGTCAGCCTACGAGGCGGCAGCGTGCTCTCCTGCGCCAATTCTTCAAGCGCATCCGACGCAGAGCTCTTCCTGAAGTTCGGCGAGGTGATATCACAGAACACAGAATAGATTGATCATTCTTTGGTTTCAGAATGCAGGCTGTAGCTGGTAGCATTTTGGCTAAAGGTGCCTGGTGTCCTCAAAATAGCAAAGGACATTGAATACGTGTTATTTTCTGTAAATATGCTTATTTTTCTTTTGCCATCTTTGGCCTTTCTAGTTATTCTCTCATTTTGCACCTTTTTATTTTTGCAATCTTGTTGGATTGGGATGATGTGAAGTGTGTTAAAACAGGAAGGGTGTGGGTCTTTTGTTGGGGAACTTTACAGCGTCACCGACTTGTTCAGCTGGAACATTCATTGGCAGAATGGTGCTACTAACATCCTTTTGGATGAACTGCCTGCCCAATCAGAGTACTGTCCAAGACAGAAGAAGTTCTGGATAGTGCTTCTGCACTCCACCAGGGCTGTGTATCCCAGGTCACGCCACTGTGATTCCCTGATGACTTCCAGTAATAGTACTACTACCAACTAGCCAACTAACCAGCCACAACATGGTTAATTATCACTAACCAGTAGTGCTGCACAATTTATAACTATTTCTGCTTAGTGAATCCAAGAGGCCATGGAGGGTGGTTTGTCCCTGAAATGTCAGAGAGGAGTATAAATTTACTCTTCCCCTTTGTGTGTAATGTGTTTGTGTGTGGCCGATGATTGATGGTAGGAATCCTGCAGTGACATTGGCCAAAGCCTCTCTGCCTCTCCACGCACGGTACGGACGGGGCCTCCAGGACCACGCTAAAGAGGAGGCGCAGACGCAGGGCGGGTGGCGGCTGGCGAGTTCCTCGTGATCTGCGGGCGCAGAGAGTAATGGCGCTGCGGACCAGACGCCACGGCGAGAAGGCAATGTGCCTGGTGGGCGCGGAAGGGCCGCCTCCCTGCTTGGATTCATGCGGTTATTTTGCTTCTCTTTCTCTTTCGGAATGACACAAGTTCACATAGGTTTACACTTACAATTTGTCAATAGGTCCACAACTTAGCCCCCCACACAATAAGTTCACAATTTTTAAGTCCACACAACATAGTTTTTTCATACACAACAAATATAACCAAATACTAACCAAAAGTCCACATGCGTATATACTCCTCTTTGGTTCGTAGGATCCTTAAAACGTAAGAACAGAAAAAACGTAGGAATTAGACATCAGAACGTGTTGTATTCCACAGTAATTAAAAACACATGAATTTTTTCAAGAGGTTGGACTCAATAAAAAAATTCCTTTAAAATTGTATACAAAATAATCCATAGAAAAAATTCCTATGGTTTTTAATCCTACAAATCAAATAAATTCTATAGAAAAATTCCTGAAAAATAGATTCTCCAAAATTCCTATGAAATGAGGCCCTAAATTATATAGGTTCAGTTGCGCCTCGAATATTCCCCTTCTCGACTCAACCAATAAATAGAAGGCAATGATAACATTCATCCTCCTTGACTCAACCAAATATATAGAAGGCAATGACAAAACATAGGCACGCACTACCACTTTTCTCATTGCTTGTCCCTGACAATACAAAAAATTATATATGTGCATGCGTATAAAAAACAATGAATTGCTTGCTTACCATCTTTCATTTTGTAGAATAACTTCAACGTATTTTCGTGCAGCCCGCGAGTTAACTTTAATCTCATCCAATTCCTTCACGATGCTAGCCCAGCGGCTCTCGGTGGATGGAGAAATCCTCTTCTCTTCCTCAATAAGCTTTTTGTTTTGATACTCTTCCTCAATAAGCTTGTTCTTTCCCATATTGAGTTTCGACTTTCGAGCAAGAATCTTGGATACCAATTAAATTATTAACTTCTCATTTATTTTTGTTTCAAGTTGTATGTCATCGTATCACAACATACCATATCTGGCTACCTCTGCTCATGGAATTACATTAAGCATATCACTAGCTTGTCATGGTACATCTCTTGTAAATTTTTTTTTACAATACAATTCGTTGCGCCAATGGAGGTAGTAAGAGATATCTGTAGCATCTAAAAGAAGTATATCTATAGCATCTAAAAGAAGTATCTTTAGCACCTGTTCTTGCAACATCTTGTAATTACATCACAGGTTCAAAAACAAATGGTCAAATCACCTAATTTCGCAGCTCAGTGAAACCCTAGATCACCTAACTTCACAGATAACGAAATCCTAGGGGAAGAGAGGGGGGGGATTACCTTATTGGGTTCTATCCTCCCGACACAATCGAAGGTGAAGAGGTGCGCCATGGGAAGGAACCTTGAGGGACCGAGCGCCGAAGAATGCGGTCTACAGATCTGAGCAGGGGCGAAGCCATCCTTTTGAACAGGAAGTTCACGTGGCTCACAGATTGGAGCAAAGCTCGTCTCGTGTAAGTGTTGAGAACATGCATTATGAATAATGGGGTTCCTAAAAGGATGGTGGATTTTCATAAATCGACTCCATCTGGAATCAAAATCTTTTTTTTAGATGTCTGGAATCGAAATCTACTAAACCGCACGGCAGGACGTTGGGCTAATAGGCCTAGTTCTTTGACTAATGCATCCACATCTTTTTTGAGAAAATCAATGGGAGAGGCTCCCCACCTGAATATATTACTCGAAACTGATAATTTTACATACTTGCGTTAGAACACAAGGAGAGGTAGTGCTACCAAGACATGACGGCTACCTTGTCACTATGTCTAAAGCGGTGTGACCACAGTGTGAGACCAATTTCAATTTTTTTTGAGGTGAATATAGCATTATCATCTAGATTTGTAAAGACGTTGATGTTTGGTGCATCCCAGATTTTCCACAGGATGGTGAGTATGACGGATGACCAAACCGAAGAGGGAAGGTCGGCCAGTAGTGGCATGCACCACAAGTTAGTGACGATGGGGGGAGGCCAAGTTGTTACCATATAAGCTTGTTGTAGGGGCACGTGAAGAAGAGGTGTGAACAGTCCTCTAGTCGTGCTCCACAGCGGGGGCAGTTATCATCGAGGGCAATGCTTTTGCAATAGAGGCTGTACTTGGTATTGAGCCTATTTCTATAGAAGAGCCAAGCGAAGATATTTACTTTGTTGGACACCTATGACTGCCAAATGAATGCAGCATAATGATCATCCAGACTGTGGTTTAGTACTTATAGGCTATGTCGGTGGTGAAGCGATGGCCGCCTAGCAGTAGGCGCTCATCCGAGGCGGAGTCAAGGTGTGCATCATGTAGAAATTTAGACAAAGCAAGTTTCTCAATGTCAACAACCTGAGGTTAGTCGATTATGTAAGTATGTTTTCAAGCCAATGAGCATAACAGTGTTAAGCAAGAGGAGTGTTTGTGTGGCATGGCAAAAAAGGTTCAGGAAGGCTACACTTAGCGGTTCGGGGAGGATCCAACGATCAAACCAAAATAAGGTGGAGTTGCCGTTGTGTGTATTTACACAAGTGATGTGCTGAAGACATACTAGTTGAGAGGAGATAATTTTCCATAGGAAGAAGGGGCTGTTTGGTGGGTTTGTGAGGGTGCTGAGTGCGTTTGACAACATCCATCTAGCCCGCGGGAGGTGTGGGTTGTGAAGTTGTTTGTAGGAAAATTTCAATTGGTTTTGGGTTTCCAAGTTTTTAATACCTAAACCACCACAGTTTTTCGGATCACAGACATTTTGCCAAGCCACTAGGCATTGAGCACTAGTACATGTTTCCTTAGCTGCCCGGAAGAACACTCATCGGATCTTGTCAATTGCAGTCACAGTTGTCTTGGATAGATGGAAGTAAGACATGAAGTAAGTAGGGATAGAGTCCATGCCAGCGAAGACAATGATGAATTTCCACCTTTAGTGAGCAGAGTTGGTCGCCAATCGGAGAGATATTCTAGCATTTTTCTAGGAAGGGTTGGAAGGTGCTGGACGGGAGTTTGTGCGGGGATAAGGGGAGGCCTAGGTATACTTGAGGGAAATAGGAGATTGTGCATTGGAGTTGGGTGGCCATTGGGAGAGCTAGCTCGGGCTTAAAATTCATAGAGATGAAAGTGGCTTTGTGGAAATTGATCCTGAGGTATGTCACTATAGTGAAGTTATCAAGGATCTGTTTTAGGTGGGAGACAGCAAAGGTACATGCCTTTGTCAAAATAAGTGTCTAAGTGTGTAATCAGCGTACTGTAGAACAACACAGGGCAAACTGTCGTCAAGGGGGTGGGAAAAGAGATCGAGGTTAGAGGATTTGATTATCATTTGCTAAAGGACGTCAGCCACTATTATGAATAGAAATGGTGAGAGGGGGTCACCCTAGCAGAGACCATTGTTGCGGTTGATCAAGTTACATGGGATACTGTTGAGTAGAATAGTCGTTTTGCCTGTTTGGAGGATGTCCTAAATCCATGTGCACCATAGTTCAGGGAAACCTCTATGGCGAAGGATAGTTAGGACAAAACGAGTCGAAAGCTTTTTTTAAGTCAAGCTTGATTACAATGGTGGGAGCATTTCGTTTGTGACAGCAATGGAGGAGGTCTGCTACATAGAAGAATTTTTTAGAGATACAACGTCGAGTTAGGAACCCTATATGGTCGCCATGAATGAGGAGAGGAATGAGTGATTGGAGTCAGGTTGTTAACACTTTGGTGATGGCTTTCATAGGATAGGTTTGAAGGGAGATGGTGGGAAAGCATCATCTGCACGAGCTTGATCTTTTTTAGGGATTAGAGCAATGTGAGCGTGATTGATTTGCTCTGTGTCAGTGGTGCCTTGATGGAAGGAGCAGAAGGAATCGTAGATGAGGTGCTTGATGATTGGCCAAATTTTTTGATAGAACGCCGAGCCAAAGCTGTTAGGGCCAAGACTAGCCGATGGATTCATATCTACAAAGGCTACAAGGATTTCCTGTTTCGAGAAGGGGGCATCAAGACACTGGATTTGGGGAATCAGATTGGGATAGATATTATTAAGGTCGAAGTTCCATATAGGGTTTGGGGTAGAACCAAGGAGGAGTAGAAGTTTCGGAGTACCTGAGCTTTGGAAGTGTGGTCAAAGAATTCAATGCCATTATCTTCGAGAATGGTAATTTTATTTTTGTGCATTTGCTGTGAGGCAAAGACATGGAAGTATTTTGTATTTTGTCTCCCTCGATTGCTGCCTTCACTTGGCCCCTTTGCCTCCAGTGCAACACCTTTTCTTTGATAGGCCGATGTAGGGCGATGATGGCCACATGTCGTAGTTCGAGTTCCGTGGCGGTTAGGAGGCGGTGTTTCTCAATGTTGTCCAGGAGTGTGATGATGGTTTTGTAGTTTGGTTCCCGTTGAGAAGCCGGTAGGATACGAGATTTTTAGCATTTGAGGGCCGAGCACGTGCATTTAGTGGCTGCAACGTGTTCAACAGTGGGGTGGACCTAGGGGAATGGGGAGACCCAGGCCTGTGAAATAATTCCTTGGCAGGCTGGGTTGACCGCCCAAGCGTTTTCAAATCAAAATTGGTGGGAGCGAGGATGGAGGTAGAGATGGTGGCCACTAATGGAACATGATTGGAAGTAAAACGGGTTAGGGAGATTAGGGTTGAGTTAGGAAAAATAGTTTTCTAGGATAGTTTAAAGAAAGTGCGGTCGATTCTTTGTAAGGTCGAATTGGAACTTTTATTAGACCAGGTGAAGCACCAGTCTAAGAGCAGAAGTTCAAGTAGAGAGAGTGAGTCTAGTGTGTCAATGAATTTGTTGGCCTTGGATTGTTTGAAAGATGGTTTATTTTTGTTAGAGGGGAAGCGCATGAGGTTGAAGTCTCCAAGGGTCACCCAAGGCTGATCAGCATGTGGAGCTATGTCAAGAAGTTCTTATTGGTTTCTTGAAGTAGCGCTAGTTTTGGTGATAGGGCAAGGAGTTCGGAGAGAACGTTCGTGCATTGTCATTGTTACCTAGATCGCGGACATTACAAGAGAAAATGGTGAAATCTATGTTATACATGGAGGTAGAGCATTACCGAGAAAGCATGGTAAGCAAGGAGGATTAAGACAACATAAGTCCATAGATTAACTGACATAGAAAGGTTGCATGGATATAGGAAATAATATAGCAGAGTTGGACATACGGATACCCAAAGCTAGCTATAGTCATACACGATGAGGCCCCAAACCCATGAAAGATAACACCAAGGGCACAAAAGATGAAACTTGGGGATGGATGATCACTAGCTAGGTAGGTAGACAAGATCACGAAGACATTAGAGTCACCGTGGCATCAACAATGCCATGGATCTCATCATCGGTGGTGCCACACTCCTTAGCAATGGTGGCAAGGGCGGCAGAGGAACCAGAGGAGGATGCACTATTGTGCTCTAAAAGTCGGAACCTCCAACATTCATTTATATCTGTTGTGCTCTAAAAATCGAAACCTCTGAGTTTGTGTCAGAAGTTCCGAGAGCTGTTTCTAGACAGTCAAAGTAGACATTGCTTTGAAATGTCGGAACCTCTAAGTTCCATGTCGAAAGCTCGGAGTTGTTCCGCTTTTTACTCTAACAACTAGTTTTTTAGGATGGGCTATAAGTAGCCATCTTGACCGACTTAAGGAGTAAGTTGCTACCACTAGGATCATTTGTTGAGCCCTTCTTGGTGTTCTCCTCAACTTAATAGCCTCTAGGGCATGAGTTGCTATTGGTGAAGTGTGAGAGGAAATTGTGCATTGTGTTGCACTTGACGATTGCATTGGTTGCATTGGTTTGTGCTCTCCGTGTCAATTGTGTTCGAGTGGAAGTCCGAGAGCTTGATACTCTTAGAGGCCACTGCCTCTTATACAGTTTGGTGGAGTTGAGCTCGGTGATATCTTCAAGAAGTATATGAAAAGAGCCAAGGACTTGTTAGTGGCTATGGAGCTCACCATCTCCCGGGGTGGAGGAAGGATCTATCCATTGTGAGCAGTTCTTGCTAAAGACAAGGACTTTAAGGGAAGAGTTTGATTCGGAGCCAGCTTATTTGTTAAGAAAAGCTTCCTCAACGGAGATGTAGGATACTGGTGAATATCCAGACTTTTAGAACAAACATCGTTTGTGTCATTTGTCTCCTTTACTTTCTTGCAATCCATATATTGCTATTCATACTCGTGCAATTATTTTATGTAAAAATTGCTATGCTTGTTTATTACACTAAAATTGCTTGACTCTTCTTAGACTTAGGGTGTTGGTGCACTTAGTTGAATCTAATTGTTTTATATTTTGAACTTGTGCAAAATCGGTTAGTTAATTTCCACATTAGGTTTGGCCTAGATTGTAATCATTTTAAAATACCTATTCACCTACCTCTAGGCGACAACTGAGGTCCTTCATGGCCTCTCTAACATCCCTGGACAGGAAGATTAGGAGGCCAGCAACATGTGCAAATGCATCGAAGGAAAACGTTGGGTTGTTGTTGAGCTCCTGCACTAGATGAACATGAAGGGGTTGTGCAGTGGGTCACGGAGTTGAACGATGGCGAAGTGCTCCGTGTTGGAGACGAGGTTGTCAGGGACGGCGGTGACATTGGTGCGCATTGGTGGCGGCGGCATTAGAGGTTGAGTCTGGTGGAGAGGAGGCGGAAGCGCAAAGGCCGATGATGAAGGAGCGTCAGGCGTGTTCGCCTTCAACGCACGTAAGACCGGCAGTGCGGTGACCGGTATGCCCTGTAGCACGACAAACGTAGCAGCAGGGATGTTGCGAGGCTAGGGGGAGGTGGAGCCACCGAGGACAATGTGGTGTGTGCCAATCCAGATGACGTTGTTGTTGTTGGCATCGATCGAGCGATCATCGAGAGATTGGGCCATGCTGAGAGAGAAGGATAAATTTGTCATGATTAGGGTTTTTGAGGTGGGAGGATTTATTGGGGAGGGAAGAGGGAGATAGGTGGTGAGATTTGCACCTGAAGCTACGGTGGCCGGAGCGTCAACAACGCATGCACTAGACAAGGTCCCTGTAGTCCTCGACGATGTGGTCAGAGCCTAAGCAACGGAAGCACCGTTCACAAGAGGTTTGTGTGCGGGTGGTGTTTGTAGCGAAGATTGGGGGCGTCCTCTGGGGGATTTATGGGGTGGGAAAAATCTATTTGGTAGGAGAGAGAAGGGTGTGGCGTACCCGGTTTTGAGGCCGGATAAACCCCTGTGTTTACCATGCTAGTCCCATGATTAGTGTAGCACACACAAGCACTTGATAGCACAGACATGCAGTACATCGTTCATTACACAAATAGCCATATTTGTTCTTTATTAGTACAAACTAGGCCTATTGGCCGAATTTAAACTGCAGCGGAATAAACACGTGGAAGATAACCCATCGGTATGCCAATCCACAGGCAACTGACTGGGGGTAGAAACCCTACGCTTCGAAGTCGTTGTCGCTATCTCCGGACTAGTATTCCTCCTCATCGTCTGGCCACATCAACAAGCCAGGTGAGTACATTGAATGTACTCGCAAACTTTTCACCGGGGAGGTTGACACGGATAGAAGTACATGCAAGGGTATTTCAAGGAATGGCTCTATCCTATGTTTCATATTGTGCGAGAAAGTAAGTTTGCATGAAATACGTAAATAGATAATAAAAGCATTCTTTCGAAAATTTGCCACGGTATTGCGAGGCAAGCATCCGTGTACATCATTCTTCCCGCTACAACGGGATTCATATCCGTGCTTTTTGCTATAACGAAAAGTCTGGTAATCACCCGCCTCAACAGGGAGTCTCAAGCTCACCCGCTATGACGAGGATACTAGGGTTTGCCCGCTTCAACGGGGAAAATCCCTTTTCACTCCTCCCGCCATGACGGGGAACTTCCATGCCACTCTGCGAACACGGCGGATCGCGTCCTTAAGCCCATAACCACATTTTTTTGGTTTTGAAACCCAATCTACTTTAGTGTGGCCCAACCAAGTTCGTCCATGACCGTGGACACAGCTATTCGAATAGTTTTAACCCTCTGCAGAGGTGGTACGGCTTTACCCACAAGATGTAGGTCACCCTGGGCATACTGTGCATCGCATACTACTAGAGCTAGTACAATGAGACTCTTCACCGGAGTAATCCTAGCCATGAACCCACCAGAAGGACATATCCCAAACCTAACTTGAGTCAGTAACATCGCTACAAGGAGGTTGGTGTTCCAACTTTGTGGCGAACACGACATCGCTTCAACGGAAACTGTTCTCTATAGAGGCTATAACCTTATCTGCACACTTTCACACTGCCTACCGGTTCATGCTAGTTTCAGACCGGGTACTAGGTCAAGTCCTTCCCATAAAGGACATGTGGACGTACGGTAAGACTTGGCCAAACGGCACTTAAGTTCGGTCCTTATATGATCCGAGAGGGACTCTACACCATGTCTGTAAATGGACCGCGAGAACCACGCCGGGCATTACCTCGCTTTTAACAAGCTTCCTGCTTTCCCCCTTCATTTCTGACCCGGATCAAAATCTTCTCCATTTTGCTTTTGGTTTTAACAAAACCTCTTTTCGACAAAATATCCCAACCCATGGATATACTACCTTCACACATCCTCGGACACGACGGTCCCAAACTTTCATCACATGAAATATATGTGAGTATTTCTTCCCTTTTTGAAAACCTACTTTTTACTACTGCAGGGCTAAGCCGGGTACTTACATATGCTACTCTAGGGTTCCCGTTAATATTTCTCGGGATATATAGCTCTAGGGTGACAAGGAGTTCTGGGTTGAGCTAGGGTTTGCTATACATCGGTCATAACTTCTCTACATAAAATAACAAGTCGTAAAACATAGCATGCATGTTTCGTAAACGAAATATCGTTTCGAAAACTTGGGATTCAACATGATCAAGGGGGGAGAGCTTGCCTGGCAGTTCCTGGTCTTGTCCCGGACGCGGGGATGATTCCAGCTCCTCCTGACGAACGTACCTCACACTGTCAACTACACGTTCGGGAAAAACCTCGGATAAGAAAACCAAGCACAACAAAGCCAAATGACGGAACTCCACAGAGATCAGCATGCATGCGTTCTAGTTTTCTTAACACGTTAGTAATTTTTAGCATGCTTAGATGCCCTCTTAACATCTATATGCATAAGGGTTGATATCAGGGTTTTAGGTCTCATAAACGCCTTCTTCATAATTTGAATCATGCAATGCACGTATATATATGTGTGTTTTTATGCTAGGGTTCAGAAGATTAAAGCTCTAACATTTTTGGGATTTTAAAATGGATCACAAGTTCAAATAGATTTTCAAAAAGCATTTGAACTCAAAAGGATATTTGAATTATTCTCTGTGTAGTAAGGAAAAATTGAGTTTTTGAAATTCTGTTTAAGCCAAAAGTTTAGAAATATTTTTGTGATTCAAAGCTATTTTTGGGGTTTGTTAAAAACCGGTCAGCTTGAGGCCGAACTGGCCGAACCAAAAACCGACGGTTTTCTGGTAAAGAAAACCGGCCGGTTCTCTGCTTCAGACGCTGACGTCGAAGACGTCATTTGCCGAGGCGTTTTCGCTGGTGCAGGTGGGTCGGTGGTAAGGGCTTGGCCCACCGATCGGCGTCAGCCTTACCCTCACTGGTGTGGGGGCCGAAACCACCCAGGGACCCAGCGGTTGGTGATACGAGGTTAACCCTTCGGGTGAGCTGCTCACTTGCCAAGTGGTAAGAGCGAGCTCACCTCCCGGAATAGTTCCCGTCGATGGAGGAGAAGGGAAAAGAGTGGCGTGGTGGCTTGGTTGGAAAGGCCGGAGGCGAGAAAATCAGCTCAGTGGCCAAGGGGATGCAGTGGTGACGACGGTTGGGCTGATGCGGCTCGGTGGCGGGGATTTCAGGGTGAGCTGAGGCAGAGTGAGCTCTGCCAGGAAGAAGAAGAAGTAGGGCTTGGATGCCCTGGTCGGGTCCGCAGGTCCTAAAGGGAGGGAGGAAGCTTGGCACAGAGGAGGGGGAAGCTCTGGGAGTTCCTCTTATAGCTGCAGCATGAGAGGGAGGCGAGGTGGGTGTTGCGGGAGCTAGCCCTTGCCGATGAGACATGGCGGCGTGGTGACTGTGGTAGAGGTCGGTTGGCGTGGTGGCGCACCGCCTGGTGGCGTGCTGTCCGGAGCAGAGGTAGGCGATGGAAGGGAGATGGCATGCCGGCCTTGCCATGCCACCGGTGTGCACAAGCGTATGTCCAGAGCGCGGCCGTCACACGTCTGGATTGGCAAGCGCGAGCACGCGAGCGCATGGGCATGCCAGGGGGTGCACTGCCGAGCCACTGACACTGAGGCAAGCTAATGGAGGAAACTTGGGGAGCGGGGCATCAAATTGTGCAGAGAAGGGTTAGCTAAGGGACTTGCCGATGTCGGCATGAGATGACATTAGCGTTGAGCAAAGGACAAGAGTTGACCTAGTGAGTTGAAGTTGATAGGGCAGGTGCCTGATGGTGGCAAGAGTCCTGGTAGAAAGTTTGGAGGCAGTTGGAGGAGGTTTGCATCTTGATTTCATGGGAAAGAAAAGGTTGGAGCAAGGTGTTTGATAGCTGGCATTCAAAAATTTTGAATTGGAGATGGAATTATTTTCACATATTTGGGTTCCTGGACCAATGGTGAGTGTTGTGTGAATTTTAGGGATTTTTCTGAACAAAACTTGGAAGGGTTGTAGTTCAAGGCTAGGTTTTGATCAAAATTCAAATTTGGATGTAATAAAATATTTGAATTGGATCCTCTAATTTTATTTCATAAATGGGTGACAAATAGTTTCAAGAAGTTTCTGAAATTTTTCCAAAGTTTTTGGGTGGAAGAATACACATGTGATATGGATTTTTGAATTTCTGTTGAATAGAAACCTTATTAGGGGAATGGCTGAGGGATTAGGGTTTGAGAGTTTTAGGGTCGACAAGAGGGGTAGGGTGGTAGTAGGGGTTTTGGAACTCATTCTCGAAGAGAGGGGAATAGCTTTGGTAGAGTTGCCGCTAGGGTTTACGTTTAGGAGCTGCTCGTGCATATACGGTGCGGGTGTCTGATTTAGGGTTTTATATGCACATGCGATAAAGGGGTTACGACGTGGGTTCGTTGCACGACGATGCAACCAAACTCAGTGCTCCCATGAAATGACATGCTTTGAGAAATATCGAAATCCAAATGTGCATGACAGCATGGTCAAGAAACATATACGCACATACGCGTCTTAGGATTTAGGTTTTCGGGAATCGGGGTTGTTGAGAACAGGGTGTGACAGAGGGAATCTCAATAAGAGATGGCAGGGAAAGGGTACGTCGGTGGCGGGAGGACAGGATATGTTTTTGTAGCTGGAGAAGACGAGGCGGTGTAATTAAAGAGGAGAGAGCGTTCATGCAGGTGCACTCGAGCACCTCTATCGTAGGGGTAGGTGTTTAGGTGTTTGGTGACTGGGCAGACTACCACGTGTGGGGGGTTTGCATTGCGGGGGCAGCCGCTGGAGGTGAGTTGGCATGGTCTTAGTGTACCGGCTCAGGATTAGTGGGCGGTGCGGTTACAACAGGGGCATTTAATGCAGATTAATGGGCTACAACAACAATGAAAGGTGAGGTGACATGCCGCAACCGTATCATTACGGGCCTTGCTGCCGGACCAATCAAGGCTTAGTGCCTTGTAATGGAGCACAACGCAGCCCCTGCCAGGGCAAGTTGGACTGAGCGGGTGGAGGAATTCTGTGCATGAAGGTATGTGGAGAGAGGGAGTGGGAAGGAGAGAGGGA
This sequence comes from Stipa capillata, assembly GCA_019208055.1. Classification (NCBI taxonomy): domain Eukaryota; kingdom Viridiplantae; phylum Streptophyta; class Magnoliopsida; order Poales; family Poaceae; genus Stipa; species Stipa capillata. The sequence goes on along the minus strand of JAGXJF010001838.1, from coordinate 410,704 downwards.
GTAGGCATGGCAAGGCTGCTTGCAAGCAAGGAAGAGGAGGCAGCTGTGATGGGCTGGGCTGAAACGGGAGAGGACGTTTGAATTTGAACGCGACGGTCCAGGACGCTTCGCACCTATAATAGGCAATAGAAGAAATCGAGGATGACGTGACTGAGGCTGAGAGGGGATCGCTGGAGCAGTTTTCTTTTGATGCTTGAAGAAGCAACACTAGATTGGAAGAGCTTGTCATGCACTAGGGTGACTTGGAAATCATCTGTGCCTGAAAAGTTGTGGTCTTAAGCATTTTTAACCAAGTAACATGAGGGCTTAATTGAGTCCGACAATAAGGAAATACAAAAAAGCATGGCAGGTAGTGAGAACAGGGGTTGAACTACATCAAGTAGTAGTTGTGTAAAATCATGGCTTGGAATTTGAGACCTGGTCGTGATCGACTAACCTTGGTAGGTTGCGTAGCCAAGAATGGCGAGCCTTGGCTTGTTTGGGGTGCAACCTCGACCGACCCAGCGGCGGCTTTGTTGTAGCAATCGTTGTCTTTGGCCTCCTACGTGTGGCAATGGAGGGCAGGGGTGCTACCGCCATCTTCAGGTTGCTGAGTAGTAGCAGCGCACTGAGCACCTTGGATGTAGCCACTCGGAGTGAACCGAGGTGATGCCACCAGTGTAGCCGTTGTGTATGCTAAGGGGCCAGCTGTACTGTAGCGACTGGAGGGGTCAGCAGTAGCTCGAATAAGATGAAGCCAGTGTTGTTTTGGATGATTTTCTCCTCAGCGATGCAGAACGTGACAGCCATGGATGAGACGAAGAAGCGAAAGGAAACTTTGGTGAGTTGGGATATGCAGAACAGCTCAGCCTTGCCGCCAAAGCAGGCTTGTAGGAGGCATGCCAGGAGAATGGAGTCGATGTGGGGTTTGGAGTGGAGGACAGTGGCTAGTAGGTGTGAATCAAAGGAGATGAGCTCCGTCGTAGAGTTTACTAGGGACCGATGATGTTTCCAGACCTGGGAGGAGATGGTACACAGCTGGAGCTGCGCATCCTCCGGGAGTGGGTTTCCTTGGCGCAGGGGCGGTTCGAGTTGGTTCAAGCGGTGGTCGGAGGTGGTGGAGTAGGGTGGAGTTCTGGTCGCCGACTATAGGAGAGCGACCATTTTCTCGACCAGCAGCTGCTCGTATTTATGAGAAGGTAGGAACCACTAACGGATCCACATGTAGCTCACGAAGTTTATTGTACAGACATCTTGCTGCGGTGGCTGATGGGAGGTGAGCTAATCATAGATTTCTCCTACACTACAGTTCGCGGTTCATTTTTCTTTTCGAGGGGAAGTTCGTAGTTCATCTGTGTCACACAAAAGGAAAAGAAAAGAATGCAGTGCATCTAAAGCACTTTCCTTGGTCTGAACTGATCTTTGTGCTATTTCCCGTGGCATTGGTCCCCGTTAGAGATGGATATTATAAGATGGGAGTGATATTTTCACTGTAGAAAACATGGTCCTAGACATGATGCTTTGTTAATTCCAATTACTTCGTAGTAGTTGATTTTCGTGAAAAAAAAGTGTTGATTGTAGTGTCCAACATTAGCCTCGTTGCTATAGTGCTAAAAACTATTGTAACTGCTATGGTGAACCAGAATTATGGGCGAAGCCTCTCTACTATAGAGGAGGCGCGGGCAAGGGTGCGGTGGCAACTGGCAAGTTCCTCGTGACCTGCGGGCGCCGCACTGCGGACCAGACGCCACGACGAGGGTGGGGAGCACGGAGAGCTGCTGCCTTTGGTGTGAAGCGAATGACCCGAACGGATCGCAACTTTTCATGCGGTTCAGCGGTCATTGAAGGCCCAATGGCCCAAGGTTGCAGCTACTTCCGTTGCTCTTTTTGGCACCTGGGTTAAACACAAGAGCCCGACATAAACTATCACGTTGGGCTAAAGCCTCGGCCCTTGCTTGTTTGCCTCAGCCCAGCAAACTGGATGATTTTTCTCGCACACAAAAAAAGAACTGGATGATACTATCGAACATTTGGACCCTTCTCTCTTTTTTTCTTTTTGCGAGGAATAAGAATTTGGACCCTTCTCTGATGTTGCACAGTAGTATGTCCTCGACTTCCTAGGCAAATACTAATCTATACACATTTTCATCAGACCTGTGCTCGTCGAGTGCTCGCAGACACATGGTTCTCCCTTGATCATTCACACGTTTTTTTCTTAAATAAATTATAGAAACCGTGAAGACCGAAGAAATGGCTCCCATAAGGAAAAAAATTTACCCAACAAAGTAGCAAGTGAAGAAAGCGAAAAGGACAAAATGAAAAGAAAAGGTTTTTCTTAGCGTGCATAGCTTCCCCTCAAATAATTCCTCTCCTGCACCTGCACGGCTGCACGTACATCGCAGGCGAATGAGTCCACCGCACGCAAGCTCATGGACCGAGCCACGGCACGACCATGTGGGCCACGCTCGTGGGAGTCGTCATCCGTAAGTAGGGCCCGGGAGCAGTGCCACAAGGTAGCACCGTCCCTGTCCACCAGGCGTAGCCAGACATTTCTGCTTCTTAGGTGGCCTCCTTGGCTCGGTCTTGAAGGCCAGGACAAGCTGCGCCTTGTGAACCTCACTGGCCTGCTCGTAAGGGCAGAACGGTAACTTCATGAATGCAAAAGGAGAAATAATTGCCAGGTTTCCAAGCCCTCGTAAGAGCAATGGCTCCGTAAGTCGAGCGAATAGTGATAAGTTTGGTAGGCCCGGTTTTAAAATCCTCCTATGTGCGGACCTGGCAGTCAGATCAAGTAAACTTTGTTTCTATCGGACAGCCATAGCGAAGCATGTGCTATTTCCTATACATAAATGCTATGTCTATTCTTGTATAAACACCTCGGTGAATTTTGAACGTATGGCATTAGAACGGCAAGACTTATGCCGAGTTCTTGTGAGGGTTCATTTTTTGTATAGTTGAGTTGGGTTCGTGCGAAAGGAGATGCAACTCGATTTTGAAGTATAATTGAAATGGCCATGATTTAAATATATTTTTTGGTTGGCATTTGCTTGGATTTTTCTTTTTATGGAAATCGAATCACTAGCTAGTTCCAACTTCCAAATTATTTTTAGTTGCAAATGGAAATTTGGTTTAGACATTGGCATTGATGGCACATGCTAGAGTGTCATGGTGACCAGAATGCAAGACAGGAGGAAGGATGAGCGGTTGCAGCGATGAAATCCATTCGGCGGGAGGTGGCACATGGATGAGAGTGTCGATGCATGAAAGAGATGTGTAAGAGGAGAAGAGGTTGTATATAGTTCTAACTCTCATCGGCTAGGTGTTAACTTTTTGTTGATGTTTGGGAAAGTTCGCATAATACTCCTCCTGGTTATCTAAATTTTGGTGAACCCAACATTTTTGAACTCTTTTGTGCTTGTACTCGTAAGCTAGTGTCCTGGCATTTAACGATTGTATAAATTCCCTCGTAACTGGTCATGACTTTGCTTTTTTTAGGCGATCACCGGGGAAGGATGGGAGAAGAAATTCCCCACGTAAATATACTTCTCAAAAGAGCCTGAGGGAAAAATTCAAACTTGCGAAAACAAACACACATATAAATTAAAAAAACACACAGACGTTACAATACAACACGAAGAGAGTACAACCAAAAATATCAAAATTCAACAAGGGTTGGAGATCTTCAGCATAGTTGTCATCATAGCCAATGTGCAAGGATCACTAGAATAGAGGGAAGGATGTCAAAGGCTGGCGTAGAATTTAACGAGACAACCATAGAAGAAGATTCCTAATGAAGCCATGTTGAAGATGCCAACCGGGTAGACATCAAAGCCACCAACCATGCAGCCACATGCTACCACCATCGAGGAACCGCATTGTTACCAACCTTTGTGCCATCGAGCAATCACCACTAGAAGGACAAAATAATCTTGAGGAAAGGGGAGATTGAACAAGGTACATGTGAAAGTTTAGCGTAAATTCTCAACCAAAAAGGAAAGGAAGGACATAAGTCTTGGAAGTGGGGAGAATAACGAGAGATGACATGATCGCCAGGAATGCCATATGTAGGCATATTTCAATTGAAAAGGAGGACAAAAATGTCTAGGAAGATGGAGAGAGTCAAAATGGGCACATATAACAACTTAATGGTGATAACAAAGGACAACTTAGAGGGGACCAAGGAGAAGATCGATAACCCCTACAGCTCGAAGCATCAAAAGAATGGTTCAACATGCACAAAAGAGAAATAGGAGAGATGAAACCATACTGAAGCATAGAATGTCTATGCCACTACTGATGAAAGGGCGAGGCCATGCCATCAGATAATAGGAAGCAAGCACCAACCCTTCATCACAGCCATATCCCAGTGAAGGGTGTCATTTCCATAACCGCCACCTGCAATGCCATGGATCCCGATAGCTCAGGTGGGAGCATCGAGGTTACGAAGGGTCCTCCTCACGCGCTGCTACAGTGACCATCTAAAGTGTGACAGTGCTACCTCCATGGATGCCACTTGCAGAAACCACGGTTTCTGATAGCCATGGTGGAGAGAGTCCGCCGCTGATGGAGGGAATGGTGTAGAGAAGAGGTGCTCAAATAATTTCCTGGCGACGCAACACTCGTGGAAGCCATCGAGAATAGGAGGATGGGACCAGGCAGTCCCGACACATGGAGTAGGATGCACACATTACCGGAGTAAACACGAGAGTGGAGTGGCACCCCAGAGGCGGTCGCCATTACAGAGTTCCCTCTCACCCACCACCAACAGTATCGGCCGAAGCCGACATGGCATAGGCGGCGGCGAATCTGGATTGGAGGAGGGGCGTAGGGCGGGGTGAGCAACTGTGGCACCTGTCCCCGACCACAACCAGGGCGTCGAGATGCAGGCTCTAGGAGCCCAAGGGACGCCGGCGAAGGCCGCACAGATCCGGCAAAGACGAGGCCCAAAGCACTGTGAGAGTGAACCTTCGTTGGATGGAAGCAGAGATCGACGGCACCAGGGGCCTGACGGTAGCCGACAGGCCGAAAGTGACGAGCAGATCATAGCGACAGAAAATGCATTGTGGAAGCATTGGTCATAGTACTAGGAGGGTGGGCCATCGGACATCCCAATTCGACATAGAGGAGGTGGACGAGCTTTGGCCGGCGGTGGGGATAGCGGGCATGGAACAAGGACTTGAGTGCGAATGCATTGCTAGCACAGGAGCAATGCCTAGAGTAGGTGTGCATCATAGAGGTCCCGTCGCCACCTAGCGGCCGCCGATAACGGCTGTGAGAGGAACAGGTGGAGGTCGGGGGCTTGTTTAGCGGCAGCAGCGGGTCGCCTCCTGAGTCGCCTAGGGAAGGCTCAGGAGGTTAGGGCTGGACTCTAGGGCTCATCTTTTAGACTGTGACTTTGTAATCTAAAGACCAGTGCGAAAAATGTCTTGTATTTTTCTATGCGATACAAAAGGGTCCAATTTGGTGGGCTACTTATAGCAAATGAAAAACAATGGTTGAGTTGTGGTGCTGAACCTATTTTATTTCTATACAACAGCGAAATGACTGAGTCGAGGAATTCCAATTCCCCTACTCAAGACGTAATCTTGAAAATCAAACTAGCCTAATAAATCATACTTCAAAAACAAGCATAATAGAATTGCCTGTCTATATGGTTAATAGTTGTGATGAAACTTTGGGACCTTTTGGAATGATGGATTTTTGAAGGAATTTTATTTGATTTCACTCCATCTGAAATTTTTCTACGACGACCCTTTAGATAATATGGATGAGGCTACAGAAATCCTACAAAATTTATATGAAATGATTTAACCCATAGGAACTTTAGAGAAATTCTAACGTAAGTTTAGACCTCATAAAAAAATCCTTTATGTCTTGTATGAACTTCATCTCTCTTTATATTCCTGTGAAGCATATAAATAGACAATTTGTACGTGTTTTTTGTTTTTTTTAGGATTGAAGATGCCACGTTATCTCAATTCCAAACATTTTCTATCCTTACGTTTTTAGAATGATGGGTTCCAAAGATCATATATAAATTCGGATTTTGGATCAAGCTGACACATGTCTTGAAAGTGAATTTTCAAAATTTGAAATTTTACCGGCTCTGTTTGGATCCTACAGTGATGAAATTGGCATTGAGACTATACCTTAAGTTTCTCTACGAATTTTACACCATATACACGGTTCCAATAAAGAACCATCCCTTGGTCAAAAAAATAAAATAAAGAACCATCCCCAGTCATGGATTCAAAATACAGTTTTAGGCCTGATCGGCCTGTTTGAACAGACCAGACCAGGATTCGCGACGGGCCCCGGACGATTTCTCCCACCCCAAAGGACGCCTCTGCCCCCCAGGACCCTCCACAAGCGCACCGCCTTGAACGCGCGGGCCCCGCTGCTGCCACGCACGCGGAAATGACGCCTCCACCCCTCGCCCGTTCAAATTCCGCGGAGAGCATTTGCAACGACCACCTCGCGCAGTTCACCAATATTTTTTCAGCCGCTAGAAAGCGCACGAGAGAAGAAGCGCCAAGCCAAAGCGAAAATTTCGCCATGAGTCCACGGCTCCAACCAGCGGCGCTCTAGTCGGGGCTCCGATAAGGCACCGCAACAGCCCGGCGCCCGAATCCGCACGCGCGCGCGCCTCGTGCTCGCCGCCGGCGACGGCTCCCGTGGCGAGGCTCTAGGGTTGGGAGGGGCGGGGGGGCGGCTAGGGTTTCGGCAGGATGAGCTACCGGAAGGGGTCGAAAGTCTGGGTGGAGGAGAAGGGGGAGGGGTGGGTGGAGGCGGAGGTGGTGGAGGCGAAGGAGCGTGCCGTTGTCGTGCTCACGAGCCAGCGGAAGAAGGTGCTGTAATCTCTGCCCATGTCGCCGTCGCTCCATTCATTTCGTGCGGTTTAAGTTTCTTTTGTGCCGTTTGGAATTTTTCGTGGACGCGGATGTGCCTACGGATGTGAACACAGAGATCATTGGGCGTTGGATTGCTTCGTGTTAGATTTGGGTTTGTGGGAGAGTGTTTTTGTGTTTTGGTGCTGGTTTGATCGAAGTTAGCTATCCCACTGAGGCTGTTCAAATTTCAACCTTCTTTTTTATTTGAAGTAGTTTCGAGTAGTTTCGGTGTAAGTTTCACTCGTGAGGAAAAAAGTCGATTTGAAATGGCGGAAGTAGTGCCAGTGGATATTTCATTTGAATCCGTTGCTATTTTATTCTGGAGGTGCACTGGTTCGTTCGAGGGGAGCATTTTGATCGCTGGTTGTAGTATTCACGGTTTATTGTATGCGGTGTCAATTCGATAAAAAGTTTGAAACCCTTCGCTGTTTAAATTTAAATTTTGTTGAGTTGTTACTTGCCTGGCTTGTACTGTTGTAGAAATAGCTCCAAGCTTCAACCAGAGTACTTTTGGATGATTGTATGGACTTTAGAACTCACTCTGTGTGATATGCAAGTTATCCTGGATTGCTTGTGCTGTGAAATTTAAATTGCATTGATAGGGATAACTGCCAACCTTTATCGATTTTTTCCTGACTATTCAGCCATATTTAGAAATCCTTGTGCCATCAGTTCTAATCATTTGTCTGAGCTGTATTTGAGTTAAGCTGCTTGTTTGTTTTGATCTTATGACCTGCTATATATTTCGAATTAGATTTTATTGACTTGTTCAGTATTAGGTAACCTGGCCTTCTTAAAAGTTCATTAAGATTATAACAGGTAAAAAATTGTTTAGCGGATAAATTTTGAACCTCTCGTCTGTTCACACCCTTTGAGCTGTTTGGGACTTGCATTGGATTTTAGACTTTGAGTCCAGTCCACACGTTGATTATGCTGAAGCAATTTTTTATGTGGTCGCTTTTGGTTTATATCAGGATTTCTTGCTCAACGGAACTAATGGAATCAAAAAAGCATTTGGAAATTTGTGTTTTTGTCTAATTTTTTCCTGAAGTCCTGATTTTGTTTATCCTGATGGAAATTTTATTAGATTAGTTATCTTTCTTTTTTTGTTCTCAGATTACAATTTTACCAGAGAAATTGCTGCCCAGGGACACAGATGAAGATCTCGGTGGGGGACATGTCGATGACATGACCAAACTGACCTATCTCAATGAACCAGGTGTCCTGTACAATTTGAAGAGAAGATACACATTGAATGAGATATATGTAAGTGGTTCACCAGCACTGTTTTTATTTGATGGAAAGACTATCATGTGAACCTACTATATCCATTGACTTAAAACTGAAACATATGCAATATTAAAAGTATAACCTATAGGCAAAACAGTTCATCAATTTGAATACAATAATCAGAAGCCCATCTCAATGGTTTGTTAGGTGCAATTAAATTTTATCTAATCATGCTATTGTTGAAGCCCATTTCATGTATAGTAATGTCTAATTCTATATGGAAATATGTAAAGCATGGAAATCATTGATGCAATATGTAAGGTTGTGACGAATTGCCGTTCCTCTGATTTGTCCCGTTTAATCTTTAATGATAATCTTTTTTTTCATCTGTTGGCATGACTTAATATATACATGCACTTTGTTTTGCTGTCTCAGTTATAGGGTACTTTGTATGACAGCTTTTCCACTTGTCTTTATTGAGATAGACATACACTGGAAGCATCTTGATTGCTGTTAATCCTTTCACGAGGCTGCCTCACCTGTACAATGAGTACATGATGGAGCAATATAAGGGTGTCCGGTTAGGGGAGTTGAGTCCACATGTTTTTGCAGTAGCTGATGCATCATACAGGTGGGTGTTACATTTTGATTCAATTGTGAGGCCCTGTTTCCCAGTTTATACATATCCGTTTGTTTTGTTGAATTTATCAAGTTAATACAGGGCTATGGTGAATGATTCCCGGAGCCAGTCAATCTTAGTTAGTGGTGAAAGCGGTGCTGGCAAGACTGAAACAACAAAGCTTATCATGCAATATCTTACATATGTTGGTGGCAGAGCTGTTCTTGATGATCGATCAGTTGAGCAGCAGGTTCTTGAAGTAAGTTTTACCACATGTTTTTCCACTGTAATTTCTGGAAACTAATGAACTTTCCATTCCATTTCTGGATTTGTGAAATAATTGATTTCTCAGTGGTACTGTTGAATGTGTTAATCTCATAAGGTTTTCATTTGTTCCCCAGTCTAACCCTCTTTTGGAGGCATTCGGCAATGCAAAAACTGTTAGAAATGACAACTCGAGGTGAGGTTTTACTCTTACAGTGCTTAATGTTGGGTCAATTGTACGCAAAGATTCGGATGTGTTCTTCACTTAGATAATACCCGATGATTGGCAAATGGCAGCAAATAGGATATATATATATATATATATATTTCCAGAATATGCAATGGCTTTACTAACTCGTAGAACTCAACCATTTCGATCTTTCTTTATATAATCTTAACTTATCATACTTTCTTGGTTACAGCCGGTTTGGAAAATTTGTCGAGATTCAATTTGATGCAAGTGGTAGAATATCTGGAGCTGCAATTAGGACCTATCTTTTGGAAAGATCTCGTGTTGTGCAAATTACTGATCCTGAAAGGAATTTTCATTGCTTTTATCAATTATGTGCTTCGGGAAAGGTATGTGTACCCAGTACCAACTATTACGATTTGATCACTTGTTATCTTTGTCGCATTGTATTGTAATTTCCATTACTATGTAGCATGGTATTGTAATTTCCTATGAAGTTGGTAAAGCCCACATCAATTATTGAAGGACATGCTTTAACTTTATAATCATACTCCATTGCAAATTATATCTCTACTATTTATGGATTTAATTAGTATGTACTTATGATGACATGCATTTTATTACAAGACTGTTGGACTTGCAATCTTTTGGTATTTCAACCGAGTTATTTAATGTTACCGGAATATGTATAAACTAGCCAAATTCACTGTAACCAAGGGTTTGGACATTTGGTGGATTGCGAAGTATCCAAGGCGTATCTGATCTGTATTCTGATTTTTATCTATAAATTTGAAAACCTGATACTTCCATGGTATGTATCAGATGTGCAATAGTGGCTGTATTGATATGTAATACATGTCGGGACATTAGTATCCTGCCTTTCGGGCTATTGGTGTGACCTAACTTCTGTTGTTCCTAAGGTTATGCAATTTATCAGCTGAAAGGAGGATCAGAGCAACAGATATGTAAAAAAGCTATTCTCATACCCCTCTTTCCCAAATAAATCTCATTTTAGATTTTGGCATGGTCTCCGATGTCGAATTGTGGCACTCAATTCTTATGGTAGATATGTCTAATGACATATCTGCAAATGTTACTTTCATGTGACTGATCCAAGTTCTTTCCTAGTATATTAGTGGCCAACGTTCAATAAGTTTGACTCCACACATTCTGAAACAAACTCCTATTTAAGGATGGAAGGCGTAGTATATTAAATATGGTGCTATAATCAATTTTTTTTTAAGTTCAGTATAGTCCAATTAAATATATGTGTTGGTGCTGTGCAGCACTAAGGTTAATTTTGATTTTGCATTGTTTCTGAAGGATGCAGAGTTATACAAGCTTGGGCACCCTAGCAGTTTCCATTACTTGAATCAAAGCAAGACATATGAATTGGAAGGGACAAATAATGAAGACGAGTACTGGAAGACAAAAAGGGCGATGGAAATTGTCGGAATCAGCAGAAATGATCAGGTTTCTAACAGGATGTGGACATACTCTGATGTTATTTGGAAATAGAACACTCACAGGAAATTTTTCCATACAGTACTTATAGTGCATAGCTTTGCCTTCTTTTCTGTAAGAAATGAATGTGTATGCTATACTTTATTCAGGATGCTATATTTCGGACATTGGCAGCCATTCTCCATCTTGGCAATATTGAGTTTTCGCCAGGAAAGGAACCTGATTCGTCGAAAATTAAGGATTCGACATCAAATTTTCACCTGCAAATGACAGCAAAACTACTCATGTATGAATTTGTTGTTACATACATGTTTGCAACCATATTTGTTGTTTTCATAATCCTCATTTGTCCGCAATCATGATTACAGTAATTGCATTGTGTTCTAAGTTATTTAACTGTTTAATTTAAATTACCTGGGGCATTGAGGTTATGGATGTAGATGAATTGGCCCTTGATTTCTTGCTGACGAGCAAACAATACCCTTTCTACCCTTTCTAACCTATGTCAGTGAATTTCCAAATATTCGAAAGAAAGAAGTTACAGTAATAATTAAAACTCTGATTTCTACGGTCTTCATACATGCCGTATGTTTATATGGATATTAACGATTGAATCTCTTTAGATGTGCTTGCACATAAGTCTGATTTCTATGGTAACTGTGCATAACGTATATTATTTGGTGAGATTGAATCTACCATTAGCAATGTTCACAATATTAAACTGCCTGTAGTTATTATTTAGCTCCACCCCAGTTCCGGAGATGGTTGACTGAACCACAGTTTAATGAACGTGTCGAACATGTGCATTAATGAATGATAATGTACGCACAGATATATCTCATCCACGCAATGTTCTATTGCATGCATATTATTATTGGTTATTATGAATCTTATGCTTTATCCATAGCAGAAATTATGTCATATTCTGGAACTGAAAAATGTACCTTTCCGTAGCTTTCTTAATTAACATTGTTGCTTATAGTTTCACTTTTGCTATTTGAATTAGGTGCGATCCAGATCTGTTGGTCCCATCTTTATGTACCCGGTCTATACACACTAATGAAGGAATAATTGTAAAAGCATTAGACTGTGCAGCAGCAGAGGCTAATCGTGATGCTCTTGCAAAGACTGTATACGCAAGATTATTTGACTGGTATTTTCTGATGGCTTGTTTTTTAAATTCTGTATGCTTGTATATGATAACACCTTTTAATCTTTTCAGGCTTGTTGAGAATATTAACAAGTCAATTGGTCAAGATGTTGATTCCAAGGCACAAATTGGTGTCTTGGATATCTACGGCTTTGAAAGCTTCAAAAGCAACAGGTATCTAAATAGCCGATATTTACTCTCTTATTTTTCTCTCGCAAGGAGCTGATATGGTCTTTAAATCACTTATAGTAATTTCTTAATGTTTCATAACAAAGTTTTTTCTTTTTGCTAATTGTATGTGCATTTGCACCAAAAGGGCCATGTTAACTGTTTATTTTAAGTTTTTTTTGACAGTTCATCAATTTATTTGTATTTAAAATGATATTTATTGTCTGTTCTCATCTGATTCCCGATCTTTTCATAGAATTATTCTTTTGGTTTAGAATGCATCTCTCTCTCTCTCTCCCCCCACATTCTCCACGAAGCTATTCTTTGTATTTTGCATATATTATCACTACCAATTATGGAAATGTATGCAATAATTAACTACCCGCTATCACATTGGAAAGTTGATTTTGTCCTGCTCTGTAGTTCTTAATGGTTCCTTTTCCTTTATCTCTGCAGCTTTGAGCAGTTTTGCATTAACTTTGCCAATGAAAAGCTTCAGCAACATTTTAACGAGGTATGTTCTACTGTAAGACGTAGAGCAACGTGTCTCTTTAATGTGATGGCGACATACTGTGCTGTTGCCTGTTGCGTGCTTAATTCACTTGCTTTTCTTAACATTATTAACATTAAATGCTGCAAATGTCTTTCCTCAGCATGTGTTCAAGATGGAACAGGAGGAGTACAAAAGCGAGGAAATTAATTGGAGCTACATTGAATTCATTGATAATCAAGATATGTTGGATTTGATCGAAAAGGTTGTTTCATTGCCTTTACTTCTTGTGTTTATTAAGGAGTGGTCATTGATCAATCTAGGTTTTGATTTAGAGCGGTAAATATGTGAGATTTCTTACTTGGTTGAACTTAATTACCATATCTCATTTTTAAGTGGTTAGATTATCACCTTGTGTTTAGTGGTTTGCACTTGGATTGAATGGCCTCTTTACAAGTTACTAAGTTAAATATTGAGCTGGTGTTATGTATGCCATTTGTGTGACCAATGCTGAGATCTGTTAGTGCTCTTATGCCTTGAGCATCACTGCACTATGATATTAGCACTAGCGGTTGTGTTGACAAGTTCGCTGGTTGCCAGCATTGACCTGACCTCAAATGGCCTCATCACCATCTAATTCTGTTGGAATCACTAATGGTGCCCTCACTTCCCTGGTTTTAGGCTTGTGCATGTTTTGCTATTGTGGGAAACAATCATCTCTATCATTCTATCATGTAAAACTTGTTGTGCACAGCAATGCATTCCATACAAAATTTGGGTGGATTTTTTTTTGTTCTGTCCATTCAATATTGTAGGTTTGAACTGTTTAGGATGTAATGGCATGGAATAAATAGGATTTCTCAAGTCTTGCTCATGTTTCCTTTAAGATACACAGACTACAGTCTTTAGCATCATTGTTTGTGTGGTCAATGTCCTGTACAATGGATGACAATGCTAAGGTAACTTAAGTGTGTATTACTGACATGCTGCCATTTTATGGTAAAATATGCTTATTCTGCAAGCTGTTAATATCTGCAACATCAATAGTGTCAGGTGCAGTTAGCGATGTATGAACATTATCTACATTTTGCTTGGGAGTTGTGCATGCTTACGCCAGGTGTTGCTTTGTTGCATCATCTGCCTCCAATAGTTGATATTTGGGATGGATTGAAATGCTATTTTTCTATTTTTCTGCCCTTTACTTGCTCTGGATAACATGACTAATCTGATACTAATTCTAGTGTATCCTCCAAACAGAAACCTATTGGAATTATCGCACTGCTGGATGAGGCTTGGTAAATACTTGGTTTTATTTCTCCTGGAAAATATCAGTTTTTTACCTTTTCTATACAAATAAATTCCTAATTGTCATTTTGCAGCATGTTTCCAAAATCTACTCACGTAACCTTTGCAACAAAGATGTTCAGAAACTTCTCTTCCCATCCTAGGCTTGAGAAGACCAAGTTCTCAGAGACAGATTTTACTATCTCTCACTATGCTGGGAAGGTAAGCAGCAGCCAGGTTAATTAATTAAGTTTTCATGTGTTTACGATGATAGAATCCACCTTTTGCAGGTGACGTATCAAACAGATTCTTTTCTGGAGAAGAACCGGGATTATATTGTTGCAGAGCACTGCAATCTTTTATCATCGTCAAGATGTCCATTTGTTTCTGGACTTTTTACTTCTTTGCCGGAAGAGTCATTAAGATCGTCGTACAAATTCTCATCAGTTGCTTCCAGATTTAAGGTATCAACACAAAGTTTATCAATTCCATTTACTTCCGGTCTTTGAAATATGTGAGTCTTCCATGAGTTTTTTATTTTGATTGCTGTGTTTTCTGAAAATTTATGTGCGCCAGAAGGGTTGTTGTTTATTTGCTCCTCTATCAGTACCTAGTTTTTACAGTATTGATTTATAATGTGGCAAAGGGAAATCGAAAATAAGTGACACTGGAGTTCCTCACCATCCGACATGATTATTTCAGAGTTCTGGGGGCTTGCAGTAACCTTTATGGTTAAAAGAAGACAATGGTGTCAGATAAACTATTTTATGCCGTATTAACAATCTTTATAGCATCAGTTTTCTGCATACATTGTTTATTTTTTTTAATATACTAAAAGAACTTGGCTACCCAAATGCTCATTTTTGGTACATAAGTGGTCTGAATCACTTCTGAAAATTGAGGCTTCCTTGAAGTTCCTTTGCGATTGCACCAAATGTAGAAGTCTAAGTCATGATTGTGCTAGCTTAGCTATTTTTTGTTCATTTCATTTGTACATCATGTCTGCAACTGAGAAACTGATTTATTTATCCTGTCATTTCTTATGCATGGCTTGGATTGTATTTAAAGGTACAATATCCTTACTCTTCTGACTGGTATGCCATATTTATTGTTTTATAGCAACAACTTCAAGCTCTCATGGAAACCCTGAGTTCGACAGAACCTCACTATGTACGCTGTGTGAAGCCTAACTCTGTTAATCGACCTCAGCTTTTTGAAAATCAAAGTGTCTTGCAGCAACTGCGTTGTGGAGTAAGAACTTGCACCTTAAACATAGAATACCAAAGGCCAATGCAATAATGTATTTCTTTCTCATCATTTTCGTCATCAGCACATCTGCCCATATAAAATTGTCGTTGCTGATCATCACCTGAGTTAGTTGATTGTTTCTGCCTCATATCATGCCATTTTGCAATAGATGAATCGAGCTTACGCCAAATTTTTTGTTAGTGCTAGTGCTATGTCAACTTTTGCCAATTCATTGGTTGGGCAGGTGACATACTGGTCTTACATGCAGGAAAACATCATACCTGCATGTGACTTGAGTAGGCCTACAGTCTCAAGCATGTTGGACAAGTAACTGGAACCACATTCATTAGGTCACTTAAAAAATGTCTATACTATTTATCGTTCAATGCTTATGCTTTATAACACCCTCTCAAGCTATATATCATAAAAGTACTTAAATGATGCTTTTTTGCTTCTATATGTTGATAAAGGAACGGCTTACTGGCGATATTTTCCTTATGATTTTTGCTGGTGGCGCAGGGTGTTTTAGAGGCCGTTCGCATTAGTCTTGCTGGCTATCCTACCAGAAGGACATATGCTGAATTTGTCGATCGGTTTGGCGTCCTAGTTCCCGAGTTGATGCTGGGAAGGTACCTAATATATGCACTATGAACTAGTTTGGTTTCAAGTTGTTTGCTTCACAATATGCAATGTTGAATAATACAACCTCTCCTTTTTGTGCTCATGGGGTTGTTGATCTTAATCACAACTGCAAAACATTCCATTTGTTGTGGGCACAATTTATAACTGATGCTTGTTCAACTGTTTTAGTTTGAACACTTGGTGCCTGTGTTCAATTTGATATAATTTTGCTTTGACAAACTGCACACCGTTGGGTTATCTGTGCAGATGGTCATGTTCCGTATGAACAATGCTTATTTTTCTAGTTTAATATGTGCAATTTGTAAGTGAGAACTTGTGTGTGATATTTGAGCCACTTGTGGTGCTACATTAATACAACATGCCATTGTCAGTTACAGCTGATTGTAGGTGAAACCAATTCTTGCATGAATAATAGCTTGTGTTAATCCTTTTTATTTTATGGAATAGTTTAGTGCTGTCTTAATATAATATGAAGCAGAATATAACCATTGGTCTGGATTAACTCAATACTCCCTGCCATTTCAAATGGTTGCCAAAATGCTGAATTGCTAACTTTGCTCCACAAACTATGTCATCCTGGAAAGAGATTGCACCCACAAATTATAGTAGTTTATGGAAAGCCCTGTGAAAAAAGTTGTGTGCTTGTCAGGGCTATTTACGAAAATAAGAGTTGCTTATTTGTTTGTTTTAATTTGCATTGCCGTATTTGAAAGTATGAGTAATTATGCAGTTACGATGAAAGGGCGTTGACAGAGGCAATTCTTGAAAAGATGAAGCTTGACAATTTTCAAGTAATCTTCTTGGCTGATATTATATTATTGCCATTTACTAATATTTCTTGATGATAGAAACGAATCTCACATTCACTCGTGTTCCCTTGACTAATCTTCATTTGTGCTCTTCTGATTGATTTGTTTAATTTTTGAAAAAGCAGCAATGCTTTTAGGCATGCACTTCCAATTTTTCGACGCGCACTACCATTCTGTCCTCGATTGAATTAATTGATATTGAATAGTTTGTTACTCGACTGGCTTTGGTTGAGAAAAGGTGAGACTAATTGTTTGACACTTTGATACTTTTGTTTACTTGATAGCTTGGTAGAACCAAGGTTTTCCTTAGAGCTGGACAAATCGCAATATTAGATGTGTGTCGTGCTGAGGTTTTGGACAATGCTGCACGGCGCATTCAAGGTCGTTTCAGAACATTTGTCACCCGCAAAGAGTTTGTGAAAACAAAGGAGGCTTCAATTTCTATACAAGCATATTGTAGAGGTAAACATGCGTCCTTAATTGTGTTGCTTTATTTATTATCATGTATGCAGTCAGATTTTGGGTTTAGAACAATGAACAGAGCTATTGCTTCGTTGTCAAAATGACTTGGTTAAACATATACTATTTCATCTGATCAACCTAAATAGAAGAAATGACGTCCCAAAATATCAAACTTTGAATGCACGCTTGCCACAATGATAAATCTTTATGATCACTGACCAGACATAGTAATTGTTTGCTGGTACTTGATAGTTAATTTTCTTTCTATTGTTGATAAAATAATTATGCGTCGCACTCCAGCTATGTTTGTGGCCTGCAAATTACAAGAATCCTATCCAGTAGTTTTGTAAGCTTCCTCCACTAATTGTATTATTTTGTGGATTGCTGGTACATTCTGGTTGCTAATTTTGAATGATCCTTTAGGCTGTTTGGCAAGGAAGATGTACATGATCAGAAGAGAAACAGCGGCCGCCATAATTATTCAGAAGTATGTAAGAAGGCTGCTCTTACATAGAAATTACCAGCAAGCATGTTCAGCGGCTCTGCTTATTCAGTCATGTATTCGAGGGTTTATTGCTCGCCGCTATTTCTCAGTCATCAGAGAGCAGAAGGCTGCTTTAGTGATACAGGTATAGCTCCCTCCTCCTTACCTCCCTCCCTCCCTCTCTCTCTCTCTCTCACACACACACACACAACTGTGCAAGAAATCCAACTAACTTAAGCAAGTAGATAATCTCAGTTCAGTTTTCAGTAGATGGAAAGTTAGGTTGCAACTTGATTATGTGCAAAAAATAAATTGGGCATGCTAGTAAACAATCAGTTGAGGTTTTAACTTCTAAGCTCTCTTTACACGTCATAAGCATGCTACTTTTTTGGCTGTGTAGCTCTAGACCAATTATAGTGCTAGGAAGACACCGGAGGTTATATTGTATAGTGATGTCGTCGCTTGCTTATAAGAAAAGGCAAGACCTCTTATTGTTGAGTTTGTTTAACATTAGTTTTTGTTGGCACATTGTAGTCCTTATGGAGAAAACGGAAGGTTGTCATGCTTTTCCAGCATCATAGGCAAGCCACTGTAGCAATTCAGTGTGCTTGGAGACAGAAACTTGCAAGAAGGGAGCTAAGGATACTCAGAATGGTAATTTCTTTTATTGCAATTCTATAATTTCTTTATGGGCATAATAAAATCAATTGGCATGTCTCTAGCAGTGCTGCAAATCTCACAATGATTGGCTGGTACCTGAATTAGGTAATTCGAATTTTTGTTCTTTTCTTAAAACTCTGCTTCCCTTTAAAAAAACATCGCCACATTTCCTTTGTTCTTGTTGTCGATTCCTTTTGGAGAGCCACCTGTCAGCGCCGCGGCAAGCAGCAGCCCTGAGGCTGAGTCTGAGTTGACACAGCTAAGATCTTGGCGCCTGAGGTGCGAGGGTTGTCTGGCCATGTCACCCAGGATGAGAGGGAGAGGCTAGAACTTTTTCTGATTATTTCATTGCTTAATGATAAATGATATGCCTGGTCTCCTTTGTATAGAGACCTGGCCCTAACTACCATGTCTTGTTAAAAGGAAAGAAAGCATCCTAATCTAATGTTATCTCTGATTTCTTCTGTCCTTATCATCGTTCATGCTTCCGTAGCCTGCGTACCGTCTTGTTCTATTGTTGTGCTTCTGGACATCCGGAGTATTCTTATGCCATGGTTGATTTGTTAGGCTGCAAATGAAGCTGGTGCACTTCGTGAAGCGAAGAATAAACTTGAGAAAAAGTTGGATGATCTTACTTTAAGACTTACTCTGGAAAGGAGACTGCGGGTAAGTTTTTCTTTGACTTTATTGATTTCGTGTTTTATTATGTTTCCTTATTTTATATGCACTACCCTGCTCACCCTGTATTTGTCACTGTTGCGCTTGTTCCTGCCAGTATAAGGGCAATTATTTTTTATCAGTTATTTGATGCTCATTACTTCCATGCTGTCTCATAACTGAAATTTCAAAGTGCAGGTTGTCTGCCAAATAATTTAGTGATTACTGAAGTGTATGTTGTGGGGTGGGGGGGGGGCGTGATGTTAGCACTTGTAAAATAATTTACATTCCATTTCAATCTTATGGTATCTTCAAATTGGTTGCTTTTCTGAAACATTTCAGCAATTGTTGTCCTGCATTTTTCCCTCAAATCTTTTTGTTATCCTGCATTTGATGTTGTATAAATAAAATAGAATCATCAGGCACGGCAGTGTTCAGAATTATGAATTTCTCCCCTCATTCTATTTCTGATGATCATGGATTTTTACTCCTCGATGCGTGGTCTTTCAAATGTAGGCTGCCGGTGAGGAAACAAAGTTGCTTGAAATATCAAAGCGTGACAAAATAATAGAATCATTAAAAGCAGAATGTGCTGCAGCTAAATCATCTGCCCAAAGTGAACATGACAAAAATCTGCTGCTCCAGAGGCAACTGGACGATTCTTTGAGAGAGATAGCGATGTTGTGCAGTAACAAGATTCTGAAAGCAGAAGCAGAAAAGGAGACTTCTGATCTAAAGGTTTGAAGGCTTTCTCCTGTCAGTTTTCTTCTTTGGTGTTCTTTTCTTTCCCTTCATCTTTTCACATGGAACGTATAATTTCTGATATAAGATTTCTTTTACTGAATGGTGTGCCTGTTCTTTCATTGTTGTGATAAAATGGCAAGTTTTTTTTTCTCCAGTCATTCTGCACGATCGTAACTCATATCCTTTTTGCCATTCCTTTTAATGCTTATTCATGGAATTACTATTGTTCTTTGTGCTTGCTGCTGTATTATATATTTATATGCGCTGTCATCCTAATTTTTTTTCTAATATGAATTTAATAGTTACCTGACTTGCTGAAGGATGCAAGCATTGATGTTGCCCTTCATTGTTACTTTCACTGAAGCAGTTCTCCTTCACTTCTACAGAACATAGTCGAATCATTATCGAAGAAGAACTCATTACTGGAAAATGAACTTACCACAGCTCGTAAAAGTACTGATGATACAATGGGGAAACTGAAAGATGTGGAGGGAAAATGCAATCGCCTCCAGCAAAATTTGGATAAGTATGTTTTCCCTTTTGTATATAAAACCACATGATGTTGGAATGATCCGTGGAGTAGTCTATGGTTTTTGGCTGCTCTTTCTATTGCGAAGTGTTAGTATCTGTTACTATCTAACAGCTAATGGCTTCCTGAATTCAGATTGCAGGAGAAACTTTCGAACTTGGAAAATGAAAACCATGTTCTAAGGCAAAAGGCTTTTAACATTTCTCCAAAGACAATATCTGAGGTTCTTTCCTTTCTGCCCACTCCTAGTTTTCATATTTTTTTGTTTGTCACACCACTATTATTTTGGTCCCAGCACTTCCTATTTTTCTTAGTGATATTTGTAACTGTAAGTTTGAGTACTAACCTAGCTGCAATGTTTGTTTGTTAGTTGACTGACATGTTATCTGAATACAGAAATTTTCTGCCTCGATTGGTCTTCCCAACAGCGAGCAGAAGCGTATATTTGTAAGCTTAGTCTTGTGATTCAAGTTGGATATCTGCAATGACTTATATTCTTGCTAACCGCTTGTAGCTGTCAAAACCAAAATTGTAGGAAAGCCCAACACCAACAAAATATCTGGCTCCTCTTCCACAGAGTACTGGATCGAGGAGAACAAGGTTGCCGGTTGAAAGGCATGAGGTGAATTCAACATGGTTCTTAACCTGGCATGATTTTTTTTTCATATTTCAGTTCAGTCGATGCATTCAGAGATAAGATTGTTAACAGTTTGTTCAGGATTATTTGGCATTTTTGGTATGAATGTATTTCTGAGGTATCTTAATGATGGTATGTTTCATGCAGGGAAACCATGAAATCTTATTAAGATGCATAAAGGAAAATTTAGGGTTCAAGGATGGAAAACCAGTTGCTGCATGTATTATCTATAAATGCCTTCTACACTGGCGTGCTTTTGAATCAGAGAGGACAGCTATTTTTGATCATGTAATTGAAGCCATAAATGATGTTCTCAAGGTGTCATTTGAAGCCCATTTGTTTCACTGTTTGCACCAGATATTTCATCTGTGAAAGTCAAATAGTTTGGAATTTTCATTTTTCTTCCTGTTCCAGGCAAAGGAAGCTGATGGTAGATTACCTTATTGGTTGTCCAATACCTCTGCACTGCTATGCCTTCTGCAGAAGAATCTACGGTCAAACGGATTTTTTGGTACACCATCTCGCCGCTCTGCTGGACCTCTAGGGCTAGGTGGGAAGATAGTGCAAGTAAGGAACTGAGCTTGCCATTTATTTTTCCTATTAGTACTAATTTCTATTCAGTATATGCTGATGCTCCTCCAAAGTAACATTTTTCTAAGCATATCTGTTTTTTTTAAAAAAAATCATATCCAATGTAGATGAAGAGTTGTAGAGTTGTTTACTTGTATTTTTTCCCAATTTGTTTCCGATTGATTAACGATCCCTTCAGCTAAATGGAAGTTCAACAATAACTAAACCTTTTGTCCCAAGCAAGTTGGGGTAGGCTAGAGATGAAACCCAATAAAAAAATTCATAATCCAAAAGATAAAAGAAAAAGACTTAGAAAGAAAATTATGGTTCGGGCACGTGGATCGCTAATTTCCACGCGGTCCTATTTAGAGACAAATCCTTAGATACATTTCAATATTTTAAGTCTCTTTTTACTGTCTCCTCCCATTTCAACTTTGGTCATCCCTTGCTCCTCCTAATATTGTCGATAGATCTTAGAATACCGCTATGCACCGGTGCTTCTGGAGGTCTTCGTTGGATATGTCCAAACCATCTTAGTCGATGTTGAACAAGCTTCTCTTCAATTAGTGTCACCCCTACCCTATCACGTGTATCCTCGTTCCAAATTCGATCCCTTCTTGTATGCCCATAGATCCACCGTACCATACGCATCTCTGTGACACTTATTTGCTGGATGTGTTGTCTTTTAGTGGGCCAACATTCTGCTCCATACAACATCGCAGGTCTAATCGCTGTCCTATAAAACTTACCTTTTAGCTTCTGTGGGACCTTTTTGTCACAAAGGATGCCAGATGCTTGTCGCCATTTCATCCACCCTGTTTTGATTCTGTGGCTAACATCCTCCTCAATACCACCATTGTTCTGTAGCATTGATCCCAAGTATCGAAAAGTGTCTTTCTTAGGCACTATTTGTCTTTTTAGACTAACCTCTCCCTCCTCACACCTAACACCACTGAAGTCGCACCTCATATACTCGGTTTTGGTTCTACTAAGTCTAAACCCTTTCGATTCTAAAATTTGTCTCCACAGCTCTAATTTCCTATTGACGCCCATCCTACTCTCGTCTACTAGCACCACATCGTTAGCAAAAAGCATACACCAAGAAATATCTTCTTGTATATCCCTTGTGACCTCATCCATCACTAAGGCAAAAAGGTTGGGCTCAAGGCTGACCCTTGATGTAGTCCTATCCTAATTGGGAAGGCATCAGTCTCACTGCCACAAGTTCGAACACTTGTCATAACGTTATCATACATATCCTTGATGAGGGTAACGTACTTTGTTGGGACTTTATGTTTTTCTAGCGCCCACCACATGACTGCTCTTGGTATTTTATCATACGCCTTCTCCAAGTCAATGAATACCATATGTAAATCCTTCTTTTGCTCCCTATATCTCTCCATAAGCTGACGTAGCAAGAAAATCGCCTCCATGGTCGATCTCCCGGGCATAAAACCAAATTGATTTTTTGTGACGTTCGTTAATGTTCTTAGTCGATGTTCAATCATTCTCTCCCATAGCTTCATTAGTACAGTTTTGAATATCTCCCTTATTTTTGAAGATAGGTACTAATATACTCTTCCTCCACTCTTCGGGCATCTTGTTTGACCGAAAGATGCGGTTAAATAGCTTAGTTAGCCATACTACTGTCATGTTTCGAAGGCATCTCCACACCTCAATAGGGATATCATCAGGGCCCAACGTCTTGCCTCCTTTCGTCCTTTTTAGGGCCTCCTTAACCTCGGACTCCTGGATCCTCCGCACGAAACGCCTATTGGTGTCATCAAAGGAGTCGTCTAACTCAAAAATAATGCTCTCATTCCCACCGTTGAACAATTCATTAAAGTAATCTCTCCATCTGTTCTTGCTCTCCTCGTCTTTCACTAGAAGTCGATTTGTCTCGTCCTTAATGCATTTAATTTGGTTGAAATCTCTTGTCTTCCTCTCGTGAATTTTAGCCATCTTGTAGACATCATTTTCACCTTCCTTTGTGCCTAATCGCTGGTATAGCTCATCATAAGCCCGCCTCCTTGCTTCACTCACAGCTCGCCTTACTTTCTTCTTGGCATCTTTGTACTTCTCCATGTTGTTTGTACTTCTGTCATGATGCCAGCACTTATAGCATTCTTTCTTTTCCTTAATAGCCTTTTGGACATCCTCAGTCCACCACCAGGTGTCTTTAGGTTCGTATTTCTTTCCTTTGGTCACTCCAAGCACCTCCCTAGCCACCCTTCGAATGCAAGTTGCCATCTTCATCCACATGCTATTCGCGTCTTCCTCTTCGTTCCATGATCCTCCTACAATCATCCTATCCTTAAAGATCTGTTGTGCTTTCCCTTTGAGCTTCCACCACTTTGTTCTCATAATTTTGTCACCTTTGTCCCGAGGAACCCGTAAAAGAAAGCAAAAATTAGCCACCACCAGCTTATGTTGTGGGACAACACACTCTCCAGGTATCACCTTGCAATCTACACAAGCACGTCTATCCACCCTCCTAGTAAGGACAAAATCAATTTGGTTGGAGTGCTGAGCAGTGCTAAAGGTCACTAAATGGGATTGCCTTTTTCTAAAAAAGGTGTTAGCTACCATTAGGTCGAAAGCTAGAGCAAAATCTAAGATGTCCTTGCCCTCTTGGTTTCTATCGCCATACCCAAAGCCCCCATGCACCCCCTCAAACCCCCACATTTGATGTACCCACATGGCCATTGAGATCTTCTATAAAGAGTTTCTCATTAGTAGGTACACTTCTAAAGTCTTCCCAGAATTGCCTCTTAATGCTCATATCAAGATCTCCTTGTGGGGCATAAGCACTAATAACATTCAGGATCAAATCCCCAATGACTAGCCTGACTAGGATAATCCTATCTCCCTGTCTCCGGACGTCCACTACTCCATTCTTGAGGTTCTTATCAATCAGGATGCCTACACCATTCCTATTCCCAACTAACCCTGAGTACCATAGCTTGAAACCAGTATTCTCTACCTCCCTCGCCTTCTGGCCCGTCCATTTATGGTGTGTTTGGTTTGAGGGATGAGGTGGGATGGGGCCATCCCATCCCATTTTTTGAGGGATGAGCAGTGTTTGGTTGGGTGGATGGGGTGGATAGGGATATCCACCCTAGAGGAATATTCCTTGAAGATGCTGGATGGGGCTGTACAGCAAAAAAAGCCGGATGAGCTGAGCCAAATTTGGAACTCGAGCTCGGCCGCAGCCCCCCGCCGGCCGCTCTCCGCCCCGGCCGGCCCCGCCCGACCTCGCCGCCGCCGCTCCCCGGCCCCCGCCTCGCCGCTCCCGCCCGACCTCGGCCCCGCCGCTCCTCGCCGCGCCTCGGCCCCGCCGCTCCCCGCTCCGCCTCGGCCCCGCCCGACCTCGCCCTCGCCGCTCCTCGCCGCGCCTCGGCCCCGCCGCTCCCTGCTCCGCCTCGGCCCCGCCCGACCTCGCCGCCGCCGCTCTGCTCCCCGCTCCGCTCCCCGCTCCGCCTCGGCCCCGCCGGCCTCGGCCTCGCCCGGCCCCGCCGGTCCCTGCCCCGCCCGTGCTCCGCCCCACCGGCCCCGCCCGAGCTCCGCGCGCCGCCCCGCCAGCCCGCCGGCCCCCGCCCGTGCGCCGCCCCGCCGGCCTCCGGCCCGAGCTCCGCTGCAGCCCCACCGGCCCGCCGGCCCCCGCCCCGAGCTCGGCTGCCACCGCCCGAGCGCCCCGCCGGTGAGAGAGAGAGAGAGAGGATGAAGAGAGAGAGGGAGGGAGATTAGGGAAAAGATGGGTCAATGACATGTGGACCCCGCATGTCAGTTGCTCATCCAGTTGGATCCATCCCATTTTAACCAAACACCAGGCTGATCCATCCCATCCACTTCTCAATCCTCTCAACCAAACACCAGACTGGATCATCCCATCCAGAAAAAATTGGATGGCCATATCCCATCCTACCTTGCCATCAAACCAAACATACCCTTAGTCTCCTGGACACAAAGGATATTTACACGTCTCCTAATCGCAACATTAACTAACTCTCGTAGCTTTCCAGTTAAGGACCCTACATTCCAACTACCCACACGAACCCTATTTGTATCGATTAGCTTCCTTACCCTTCGCATTCATCGAGCAAAATGCGAAGACCCTTGCACACTTGTCACTACATCCGGGCACTGATATAACGCGCCACTAAGGGAGTGATGACCCGGCCTTTGCTCATTTAACACCACACTCGAGTTCCGATATGGCGCGTCATTAAGAGGATGACGCCCCAACGAATTTCTATTGGGTTTCATATCCATAAAAATGGCTGGGTTTTTACGTTGGCTCGCCAAGCCTAACACAACCCTCCTCCTTTACCCGGGCTTGGGACCGGCCACGGCGGAGTTTTCAGCTAAATAGAAGTTCACATAAAAAAATCAACTAAGAAGAGAAAAGGAAACATAATCAACTTTCTTAATATATCTTTATTTTGCAGTACTGTATAAGCAATTATGCAAAAACATAGATAGATGCATATCATTTGCAAAGATATAGGTACACTTTCTTAATATTATACATGGAAGCATAGATAGCAAGTGCTGTATAACCACAAAGGCACAAGCATTGCAAATTCTGGTACTACTAAGCTAGTCAATCTTTGTGGGCTTTACGCAAATCTCTGTAAAATGGATCCCCCCTCCCCTTCCCTCCCTGCCAGTGCTGATTGGAATGAATATGCTCTTTCTCCCTGACACTGAGATTTCCCTTCAAAGCTTGTAGGACGTGGTGATACTCTGGCACAAGTGGATGCTCGGTATCCAGCCATACTATTCAAACAGCAGCTAACTGCATGTGTTGAAAAGATCTTTGGGCAGCTCCGAGATAATCTAAAAAAGGAAATATCACCTCTTCTTAGTGTCTGCATTCAGGTATACCTTCATCTCCTTTGAAATTTGATTACGGGCAACTGCTTTGGATAACTGGACCATTTGGTATCCTCCGGAAAATTACATGCAGGCTCCAAAATCAATACGTGCACAACCTGGAAAAGCTTCCAAATCACCAGGGCTTGGTGCTCAACCGCCATCAAACTCCCATTGGGACAACATTGTCAATTTTCTCAACTTGCTAATGGATACTTTACGTGAAAATTATGTAAGACTTTCATTTAGCTCTCTTTATTTTAGCACAAGTGCAATCTTTGGCTAGCTTTGTTGGAGAGGATATGATAGCTTTGTCCAAGTGATTCTAGTGACCTTATTTGTGTCTGCTGCAGGTGCCATCTTTCTTTATACGTAAACTGATCACTCAGCTATTCTCTTTCATCAATATACAACTTTTCAACAGGTAGTTCCTCGTTTTTAGAAATTGAATACTATGTATATGTGCATATGGACATGCAAGCAACACAGACATGATAGCCAGTCACATGTCCTGGAATAAATTACTGGAAATACCTTCACATTATTTGACAAACAGCATAAATCTTCAATGAGTGGTAAAATGATGTTTTCTTAATTTTGCAAATAGATAATTGTACCTGTTATTCTGGGTTAAGGAAAGGGCCTATTTGACACTGAAGAAATTGGATTCCTTTGGTTGAAAATTGTAGGGGATGGCACACTGACACATTAGAAAATGCTTGTTCTAATACGGTTCAGATTTACTTAGGAGCACAAGCAGAATGATGAGGTGCTACTTCACTTTCACAATGATACTAACAATTTTGTTGTTCCCTCAGTCTTCTTCTTCGGCGTGAATGTTGTACATTCTCCAATGGAGAATATGTGAAAGCTGGACTATCGTTGCTGGAGAAGTGGATTACTGATGTCACAGAGGAGGTATGCTAATTTTGCATTCTGCTTGTGAAGTTGCTATACATTTTAGGAATGGACTATTAGAAACCCTGATAGTGTGGTTCAGCTCGTTTCATGTCCAATACATTCTTCCATGTTTCCAGATATACCTCGTGTTTTAGGAACAGTCAGCGTTCTTGGGATGGTGCTTTATGTCTTATATTGGACATCATCATTTTGTGTGTGTTAGTTCTGTTCAGTTTGCTTCACAAGCTTATTATCCATTCCACTTTTAGTTTGCAGGAACATCTTGGCATGAGCTTAATTATATCAGACAAGCTGTTGGTTTTTTGGTAATTGCTTGTTCGAGCTGCATTTTCCCTGTGATGTTTCTGTTGCTTTGGTATATCTCACTAATTACAAAACATAGGTTATACACCAAAAAAGGAAGAAGACTCTTGAGGAGATCAGCCAAGATCTCTGCCCGGTAAGACTATGTGTATAACTTCTGCTTCTGCAGTTAGCCATTATTTTATGGCAGACTAACTAGCCCCTTTTCCCTGATGTCCTGTGTAGTCCTTGAGTGTTCGGCAAATCTACAGGATATGCTCAATGTACTGGGATGACAAATACAACACCCAGGGAATATCAAATGAGGTATGCACGTTTAACTTGGAAGCTTTCATTTTCTGGATATCATTTGTGTTCTGTGTTCTTAAAATTTTATGATTTGACAGGTAGTTGCTGCAATGAGAGAGATGGTCAACAAAGATACTCAGAATCTTGTGTCGAATTCCTTTTTGTTGGATGATGACTTGAGGTAGCTGTAATTTCTTGTTAGTTATTATTTAACAGACAGTAGATACATCGCTCTCAAAGTATTTGCATCGTGCAGAGCATACTTAACAGTTGCCAAATTTGTACTTATATGCGATGCTTGCTTGGTGCAGTATACCGTTTTCTACCGAGGATTTATCGATGGCCATCCCTGCAATAGATTATGCAGATGTGGAGCTTCCGGAATCTCTTCATCACTATCCATCAGCACAGTTTCTACTCGAGGCATCATGATCCCCAGATTTTTATGGGGTTACACCCTTAAGCAATGTTGCATTGTTGTTAGGTTTTTGGACTGGCATTGATTCAGGGTAAAAAGGGAGAAGAAAATGAATAGGATATGCAGTTCCAAAGCAACAATTGTTGCTAGATGCCCAACGGTCGTGGATTCGTGGTTGTCCACTTGTCTTCGCTATGCTATGTTGTTGTACAGGCAGTAATGTAAAAAGTGAGAAGCATTTGCTCAGAATTGTACATCTGTGGCAAAATTCCTATTTGGTGCAAAACATGTTAGGTACTCCTATCGGATGAGACGATGTCACTACCTAACTGATATCGAAGTAGTTGATCGACGTTGATATAAACTTTGCCGATGGTAAGCTTGGTAGGTTGTGCGGTCCGGCTTCCAGCAAAACCAGGCAGAATCATATTGTTCGATTCGATGTGAAAATTAATGTGAAAACGATAGGAATGTATGGTTGAAACTTTTGTTCCTAAAATTACATGTCTGGTTTTATCAGGTAATTTTTTAAGTACACAAAGGCCTTTTACGATTTTTTGGAGGAGCTTACGTGAGCTCGAGCTCCAGATCGCTTACACTCAAATAATCTCCATTTTATTATCTGGAAGGACAGTTGGCAGTTCCACCACACTGTACAAACCAAAGGTCAGAACAACCGTTTTTATATTTCTTTTCTGCCCTTGAAAAAACTAGGTACAGAATTTGCTCTTGGGATCAAGAATAACATCACCAAGAAAAGAACCAACGAACAGATTACACCACTATATACACTTTCGACAACTTCGACCAAAAATAAGCGCACGCAAGCACTGTTGAGTTGCATTTGTCGTCGAGACAGACAGCCACTTCAGCACAGCTACGCCCCTCTGTCCCTGCTCTGCCTCGGCGAGCCGCCGCTCTCGCGCCCCGCCACCGAGCTCGCGTACCGCTGGTCGCCACTGCCTTTCGGCAGCGCGCTCTCGGCGTGCACGGCCGAGAGGAGGTATCTCTTCTTGGTCGCCGACGCCGACGCGCTGCTGCCGTTCTTCTCCTCGTCAACCTCGGCCTTGTCGGCTCTGGCCGCCGCCGGCGGCACCGTGTAAACGAACGGCCCCGCGGGCACGTCGCCGCGCATGTGCAGTAGCGGCTCGAGCGCGTCGACGACGTCGCGCATGCGCGGGCGCGACTTGGGCACGCTTTGCAGGCAGGTGTACGCGACCATGGCGGCCTTGGCCGCAGCCTTCTCCGAGTAGCTCCCCTCCAGGCTCGGGTCCATCACCCGGTGCAGCCTCTCCGGCCTCCGCAGGTACGGGCGCGCCCAGTCCACCAGGTTCTGCTCTCTCCCGCGCCGCCTCTTGTCCACGCTCCGCCGCCCCGTCAGCAGCTCCAGCAGCACCACGCCGAAGCTGTACACGTCGCTCCTCGCCGTCAGGTGCCCCGTGAGGATGTACTCCGGGGCGGCGTAGCCGTGCGTGCCCATGACGCGGGTGCTGACGTGGGTGTCGTCGCCCTGCGGGCCCTCCTTCGCCAGGCCGAAGTCGGAGAGCTTCGCCGTGTAGTCCTGCAAATACACACACAAGAAACTTTCTGTCAGCCCCCGCGTTGGTACAACCTGCTAAGCGTTGCTGTTTTTGTTTCGATTTGTTGATGTGTCAGCTAGATTGACGTGTGTTAATTTGCTGGTACGCACACGCTGATTTCGTGTCAAAATTCGATGCTGGTGTCGTGCGTGCGTGTTTGTCATGACGTGCATGCATTTTTTGCTGCTATTGGAAGAGTACCGAACGGTTTCGTGTTGTCTAGGGTCAAGTAAAGTGGTTGGATTAGTTAGTTATACTACTGATTTAGACAAGTGCGATTATGTTGGCTCCTACGGTTCTCCTCTGTTCGATCAGAACTCTAAATAGTTTAAAATCTTAAATAGTTAAATATTTTTAGATTTTAGCCATTAAACATAAAAAGTATTACCAACATTGATAAAATATTAACACCACTAAATCTATTATAAAATATACTTTTATAATATATAATTATTTTATTTTAAATAACATATTCACTTTAAAAATCATGTTAATGTCTAAAACTACTTATATTTATGATTGAACGGAGCATGTGAGATCTTTCTAGCCGGTGCTGATATAGCCTACGAGAAAGCAACAACCAATTTTTTGTCCTCAAGTATGCGCTCCATATCTGCTTACAGTAACAGGGACATTCCTGTCTGATTCGGCCCATAAACAGACCGGAAAAGGCTATGCTACTAATTGTTTGTTGGGTTTTGCAGTGGTTAGTTGGCCGCCATTACTAAGATTTAGTCCGGGGTTTGCTGCATAGAACGACAGAGACTGGCCAACTAGTTTAAGACGTGCTGGCCTGTACCTAGCGTGGATACGGTGATATGGCGTCGAACCAGTCGTACGTGTATGCGTGACGCATGCAGAAAATTACATAGAAGATATGAACGGATCGGGCTTGGTAATTAAAGGCACTGACCGACTCGAGCAGGATGTTGGAGGCCTTGAAGTCGCGGTAGATCACCGGCGTGTCGGCCTCGTGCAGGAACGCCAGTCCCTTGGCCGCGCCCACCGCGATCTTGAGCCGCGTCGCCCACGGCAAGCTCGACAGCAGATCTGCACATACGCATCCACAAAATCTAATCAACACACATCATATTGGCATAATTAAGGAATGCAAATTAATTCCACGGGGTTAATTACGTACTCTTGAAGAGGTGGTGCTCGAGGCTGCCCCGGGCCATGTACTCGTACACCAGCATCCTGTGATCATCCTGGCAGCAGTACCCGATCAGCTTCACCAGGTGCGGGTGGCTCAGCATCCCGAGGTACACCACCTCGGCGAGCCACTCGCGGTGGCCCTGGGGACCGTCGGTGTCGAGGTACTTGACGGCGACGTGCTGCGGCTCAAGGAGCCCGGGCCGGAGCTGGCCGTCGAGGAAGCCCTTGTAGACGGGCCCGAACCCGCCCTCCCCGATGAAGTGGCTCCCCGAGAAGTTCCGGGTCGCGGCCCTGAGCTCGGCGAGCGTGAACGCGTGCAACCCGGAGGCTGCCAGCGTCCGCGATAGGTCCTCCAGCGACAGCGAGCGCAGCCTCCCCGTCGCGCTCCTCATGCGCCGCACCGCCTTCTTCTTCTTGGACGTCGTCGTCTTCTCGCCTCCGGCGGATCCCTCCGCCGGGGGGTCGGCGCGGGGGCCGAAGCACCCGAACAGCAGCGCCCTCATGGCACGCGACACGTACGTGTACGTGCTACGGTGGTGGTGGCGGTGGTGCAGCGAGATTCCTTGGCGCGCGAGTGCAACTGCTTTCCGGCGCCGTGCGGGGCAGCTGGGCTTGTTGGAACGTGTCTTTCTTTTTGGAGGGAAGGAAGCGAAGGGGGATTTGCTGTGCACGAGTTGGATTGGATCGGAATGGATGGTTTGGCACGAGGGGTATGGGGCTGGGGGAGGTATATAACGAGGTGGCTCGGTGCGGCGGGGATCGGTGGGTTCGTTGGTTGGATGGGGCCGGAGGCGCGCGTGTGAAACGGCGGAATTGACCTGACCGGATCGAGCAACCCCAACGCGCCGGTTAATCTGCGTGGTATGCGCGGTGACGTGATGGCTAGCTAAGTATTGATGGATGACTGTTTTGGCGAGTTGGTGCTGTTTTAGTTAATGGTGAGTGGGACTTTGCTCTAAGAAAAAGAAACAATTTGCCCGCCGGCATATTACATATGTACATATCCATGCATCGCTCTTCATAGGTTCTGTACGTTGACCGTTTATTTTTTGTTTTCTATAATATAGAATGGACAGTGTTTCTGCGCTCATAGAGTCATATTGGTCCCGCAAAAAAGTTAAGCTGTATTGTTCGTGTTGCGTTGCGACAGTTGTATATAAATATATAGACGGAATAAGACTTATTCCTCATACAACTCGAAAATAAGGTAGAGGTGATTAAGTGGGCTAGCAACCTTGTGTAAATAACACTTTGAACGGAAACAACATTGTTTAAGTGAGCCGTTCAAGTAAGCATCCGAACTTAGAAAAATAAAGAGATAAATGTCCACCTTTAGCATTTAGATGGAGAAATGACGAAAAGAACTGTGCGTGTCGAAGAGGAGATAATTAAGGGGGTATTTTTTCTTTTGGAAGGAGGCTGGCTAGCTGGATGGTGTTTGTTTATGCTTCACATCAGCGTCTCACGGTCAAGGTGAGATGGGGACACCCCATCATCCCAAGAAGTTCCGTTCACAAGACCAGTTCGTTTATGTTGTTTTTTTAGGCGAAAGGTAGAGGATTCTCTACCTTATAATACCATTATTTTTGAACAAACCTTATAATACCAATGAAGTAAACCAAAGGGTACAAAAGGGAACTCTGCAGTTTATGTTGTTTTCAATAGCAAATGGCGATTTAAGAAAAATGGGAAGAGGGGAAAATGACTTCGTGCCATGAAAACTATGTTGTTCATTGATCTTATCGTCTAGGGCCTTCAAGTTGCCTATGCAAAAAAAAATGCAGGATATATGTCACGTTTTCCATGCAGGATATATGTCACGTTTTCCCCAAGGAAATTAGAGCTCATTGCCTCGAGAGGTAGCGCAGATGTAAGACCTGATAAAAATGTAGGAATCGTGCATGCATGGAAGTCAACTGGCTTTTTATAACGATCCTTCCTAACCCCGCAGCCTAAAATGGAAGTGTTGATCGAATCAAGATTTGACTAGTCTTAGTGGTGTGTGATTTCCTGTGCACATGTCAACCAAAAAGTGTAGAAACTTCCTTGTCATGCGTGTCGTCCGTGTACATTCTTGCCCTTGTCCTATAAGAAATGGATTTGCTATACCACTTGACGCTTACGCACGTTTGCATTGGACTATTTCGCAAGCAGCAACACGCCAACAAGGGAGATTTTACTCGCGTGTGATCTCTCCAAGGAGAACCGTGGATTCTATGGGCGACCACGTACGACTGTATTGACTCCCAAGAAAGGCAAGAACTGCTGCCCGTTTTGGTCAGAAACTTCTTCTGTTCATGATCTATATAGACTATAGTGTGTGATGCTCCTAAACTTTATCCACACTTGTCAGTGTCTGAATGTGCTAGATCTTTTTGGGATAGAATCAAGTAAGCTATCTTGCGTTTTTTCTTGGTTAACGGCCAGCAGGTCGTTTACAAGTCTTTGTATCCTGATGAAGCATTGACGTGCGCAAGTTCTAGCACGCTCGAAAGTTCGGCACCAAAAATCTAGTTTTAGGTGGAGCGAAGATTGCCTTTTGCTGATCACGGCACTTTTTCTTCATCCAAGTTGGCAAACCCAAAACGCTTTTCTTTACCCAAATTGGCAAGTTCAAATCCAACAAAGTCTCGTTCATGAGTTGGCACAACTAGCAAGACTTTTCAGGGCAATGCATGGTATAATCTTGCGCAGACTCCCGATTGCATTCTCGAGTTTCTGTGTGATGATTGCGTTCCTAGAACTTCAGACATCGCAGTTTTAGCTATTTTTGGCAAATTTAGAACTCTGATTTGCAGAACCATAATTCTTTTGATGGTTGACGAAAACGGTTTTTTGGAATGTTTTGTCTAGGAGTAACTGACGTGCATATATTAACACTATCTTTTACTGCTACTTTCCTCGAAACAGCTTAGGAGATTCTACAGGTAACGAGGGAGATTTTTCACACTGGTCAACGCAGGACTGTTCTTTCTCGCAGCGTCAAAACTCTCAAGTCCGATACTACTTGTTTGCATCGATCATTGCATGAGCTAGCCATGGGAAACTAGAAGATTAGTACCCCATTGCCTTTGACCGTTTCTGTGTACGTGTAACCGGTGACGTGACACGCGCTCTTTAACTTTCAGAGCTGAGACTCTCACGACTCGCTTATCCGGCGTTTTCGCGTGCAACAAGGAGAAGAGAGAAACGGCAACCGAACTGCAGCCGTGCGTGAAAGCGACGTGCTAACTAACCACGCCAACGTGCGTCCGCGCGTACGTACGTACGTACGTACCTACCTGCCTGTTGATGACCTGGGGCTTTAGTATTCGGCACACCTGAGAATATCAGATGATAGAAAATGAGGCGTGCTGAAGTGAGTATTCACAACATCTCGCTCGTTTAGTTCTAGAACCGTACTGTCAAAACTTTCGTTTGACGAAAAACAATAACTGCATGTCTTGGAAATCCTGATTAACTTGGGGTCAAGCCTCCATTTGATTCAGATTTCAGCCTCCAAAATTCAGAGATTTCACATCGTCTAAAGAGGAACTCTGTTGCCGATCGATCGCAACCTGCAGGTGGAAGAAGTTCAGCTAGCCGTCCAGACGTACGCCCACGTTCTTCCTGTGGCAGAGCACAGTTCTCACATGAAAAACATTGATTACACGAGGCATATCGATGCTTAATCGCTCTAAATATTAATCGTATTTAATTGATCCTGATCAGATAAGCTTCCCCTGGTCGGACGACATGATTGATGATCAATCAACTTCGTGGCAGTCAGCAAGTTGGGGTGCTGGTTTCCGATGTCGGCGACATTGATGACAGCAAAAACCAAGAGATCGACACGATGATATTGCTCACGTGTGGCCGTTGTTCGTAGCTTATCGCTTGCCGCAATGCCTGTCACAATCTATCTAGCTATTTTGAGGGCATAAAACAGATTGATAATTAGCAGCTAATATATCACAGATCAAGAAAGAGACACTAGGTAGAGTACGTCTGCAAGCAACCAGATCAGGAGGACAGGAATCAAACTTCGTATTAAGGACATGAAAACACACGGCGTAACAGTCAGTTGCTGTGTAATTCACTAGTCGTCGACAGAAGGTGAGGTGTTTTCTTTCTCATCGATCTCGACCTCTGATTTGCCTATTACTTAAGTACGGATCGAGTAATAAAGTTGCCGACGTTGATTAATTAGTCCATCGACGAGTGAGGAATTGGCGTCAGAGATATAGATGGGTGTGTTAGCGATTTATTAGTTCGACGACATTGTGGCAGCTACTAGTAGTAGAAACGTGGAGTGTACGACGTCAGGAAACCTAATGTGCGCAACTGAAAGAGATTGCAAACTGAAACCAAAAAATACTTGGGCGCATGGCATGCACTAGCCTGTTCCTCGCAGGATGCACGCTTGCAAAATTCTGTTCAGATTGCTAAACGTGTATCATGATTTCTATCGGTTTCGAGGGCGGCTGTTCTAGTTTAGCCTAGTTTTTGTTATATTAATTCCCCTTACGTGTATCTATCGCTCGGTAAGACCAACCGGCGAAAGTTCTGCAACTAGATTTTCTGTTACATATATGATGACCTTATGGGTATTATGTCAGTTGACCCACCGATTAATCAACTAAATTGATTAAATCCTAAGGCCCAAGCTAAGTTATATAAAAAAAACTTAGGGCCCATGCTATTGTGATAAGCGTGTGTACTCTACCGTGTATAGAGATAAGATGCTAATTCATACTTCGAGATGTGTTAAGAGTATGACACTGACACCCAAGATTTCCATACAAATATAGGGTCATGTCTCGCTATTCCTTTGGAAAGATCAAAACCCTAGCTAAAGATCTAGTTCACAACAATGGTTCTCTAGTCTTTGGTATGCTGGGAAAATACAATTCCGCAAGTTGTAGGATGTCTCGATCTTATCAGAGCCGTTCATTATTCATACCGATTCTTTGTAAAAACAACCCCGCAACTCTAACTGTCTCCTTTTCCAGTCCTCTTCTCTTTCTCTCTCTAGTGAAGTGTTACTGGAACACTCCATTTTTGCACAGAAGTTTGGTGCATTTTCATACACTTCTCATATAGCACTCGGACTTGAACAGAATTATGACATGCATACACTTCTCATATACCATTTACTCAAGAAAGACACACTAGTATGCTAGGATTTACTTAGAGTTATCGAGTTTTATGTATAGAATTTATTTTTGGTATTAATTTTTGATAATATTTTATTGACCCTCCTCTAGTTAATAGCCTAGATCTTTCTAATTGGTATTAGAGCCTCAGAAGCTCTAATTTATTATGTTTTACCACCCAGAGAGATATGATGTCTACTAATGATGGGATGCATGTAAGGAGAGGTCCATATTTTGATGATTTAAATTATGCTAGTTGGAAACACAAAATGAAGATGATGAATAGTATGGTAGGACTTACTTAGAGCTATAGAATCGTATGTGCATAATTTATTTTTGATATTAATTTTTGACAATCTTTTATTTACCCCTCTCTAGTCGATAGCCAAAATTTTGCAAATGGAATTCATCGGAGCTTGTCTCTGCAACCGAGTTTTCAGTAGCACGCTTGCCAATTAGCTTCTTTGCAAATGGTCACTGAAAACAGTTATTTCAATTAGAAATTCTTTTTTGCTGATGGATGCTCTCCTATTATAAACAAAATGTCCTCCAAGCTGCGCTAGCAGATCAGTAGTTTGCAGAACAAATAGGTACATCACTCAGTTGATACACTGTATGCCGACTATATCTCAGACTCTCGGTTAATTTAGACTTCACCAAAAGTTAGTATGTGTTTGCAGTCTAGCTTGTCTAAAATATCTGGTAGGTCTTTAGTGAGGGATTCTGTCAGCAAAGTAATAAGAGCTAGAAAGGTGCGGCAACTATATCTATGATAGGATGTGTACAACATATATTATACTTACTGAAAACATACTTTTTTCTTAAGGAATTTTCTATCAATGCAAATGCTCTTAAATAAAAATATATATGTTTGTTTACTACTGCTCATACATTTGTACCTTCAATTAGTTGCTCATGTAATGAAGTAATGCACATGGCCTTCATGCAGAATAAGCTGTTATACGTTGAAGATGAGTATATGCAGAAAAAACATCCCAGTTCCAAGTAAAATCTTGGCTTTGTCAAAAGCAAAACACTATTTATACTGATATGTCAATTAGTTTGCTTGTGTCCATGGAGCACATACGGCCGGCGGCAGCAAGGTCAGATTGGGGAGCAGTAGGCAGGAGTGCAGGCCATCGGTGGTAGCGATGCTACGGTGCGCGAACGAGAAACTGATCATAGGGGGATGTCCAGCACGTTTAGTGGATGGTATAGGTAAAAGAATTGGTTCGACACTCACCGACGAAGGAGATCACTGCACGGTGGTCACTGGGCGGAGGCGAGAAAGATAGGGCCGACTCTGCGATGTGGTGCATGTGCATCGAAATTGATAAGGGCGTCATTCTCCTCGTGTAGTGAGAGAGCTCCTGCCAGCTTGAATCAATCTTGGCGTGGCAGTGGGATAGATCGC
The DNA here is from genome assembly GCA_019208055.1 of Stipa capillata. Taxonomy (NCBI): domain Eukaryota; kingdom Viridiplantae; phylum Streptophyta; class Magnoliopsida; order Poales; family Poaceae; genus Stipa; species Stipa capillata. The sequence goes on along the minus strand of JAGXJF010001838.1, from coordinate 373,445 downwards.
CGATGCATGGGGACGTGACCAAGGATAGAGATCGAGACAACGGGATCTGGTCGACACGTCGTTGCGACAAGTGGCAGACAGGGTGGAGGAGGAGGGCCACCGCCGCACTCGTCACCCTGAGGCACCGATCCATCGTGTCTCATCACATTGCCCCATGTGCCCTCCTTTCCTACCACTCCTCCCTTCCAACCCCACCATTTCCTCTCCTTATCTGCACCCTCCGTCGGTCGATGACGTCCTCTTTCTCCGACTCGTGCCCACTTCCTCCCTCGCGGCCTCATCTCCCGACACCCTCTCCTGCTTCGCTCCTCCACTTGCGACATGCACCAGAGTGCACTGGTGCGTGACGAGCCTCCTCCTCGCCGCCCCATGCTGATCGCAATCCTCTACCTCCTCCGCCGCAGCCCTCCTCGTGCTGCACTCGCAATGGGAAGGAGGCGGCGTAGGCGAGGATGGCCGGGGGGAGGAAGGAGGTAAGGGGCAGGGGACGGCACAAGAGAGAGAGAGAGAGAGAGAGAGAGAGAGAGAGAGAGAGAGTATGGCCGCTCGTCATGGTCTCCATGTAGGTCCTAGTGCGGCCGCTGACATAGGAAGGGGCTGCACGGCATCCTCTATCACGAACAACAGGAGCGGAGGGAGAAGGGTGGGGGCTAGGAGACAAGGGAGGGGCGCAGAGTAGAGAGGGATCTGAGGGCGTGGCCAAGGGTGTGAAATAGGCCTCACAGAATCGAGTTTTGCAAGGCACTTGTGAAGCTTTATAGGGCCTGCGAAGCCTGTCGGACCTAGAGTAAAAAGAAGAGGCCAACGAGCGAGACCATTGAACAATACATACACAATAAAATGACGTGGAGAATCTCCTTGCGCCCTTTATTGCACCCTTAATGGTATTAATTTATTCCAACCTACTCATCTGTTACTCTCGCATTGACGTCATTTTGTGTCTTCTAATATTTTCTTAGACACTAAAAGCTATAGGTTTAGTATTGTGTGATCGCTAAGTGTTGATCTGATGCCACATGAGCATGGGAACGAGCTAGCAAGCTGAAGCAACATCCTTCATTTCCTTTGTTATATGAGATGAGATGTGTCACGGTTTGATCTCTCTCTCTCTCTCTCTCTCTCTCTCTTTTGAGTTGATAGTTTTGATTTCAACTTGAATGAGTTTATAATTGTTCATAGTTATCGGGTTTTCTTAGGCAAGGAGTGTTTTTTTTCCCGCTCAAAATAAAAAATGAGTGTTTTTTTTGTGAGAAGTTTTGAGAGGTTGTTTTTCTGAACGAGTTTTGAGATGTTAGTTAGTCCAACTCATTCGCGAGATCGTGAAGTTCCCAAGCTATTGCAGCACTGCCAATTTCACGATAGTTCTAACATAAGGTTTTCATTGCTCTTGGCAGTACTCCTCAAGGGAGCCCGCTGTTCTTGAATTAAGAGATATATTTGGTTTGCCTTTCCCAATCTTCTCTTGCCGTTTCTTTTCCCACAAAACCTTTGTCGGTGATGTCAGCACTGGCAGCCCCTTCGATTGTTTAAAGTGTTATACTAAATCCGTGATCTAGCCATCGATATATCACTCCCTGCCTTGCTCCCTTTAACTTCATCACCAACCAGCGCCAAGCGCTTACGAGCATTTTTATTGACAAGATTTGTCCCACTATCCTGTTCCTCATCATCCAAGTCCTCCTTCTCCTCATCTGTCTGATGCATGACCGTGTCAAAACGGTCAACTGTGACATCCTGGTTAATAGGATTGGTAGATTACTCATATCAACAAGGTGCACCTTCTTTTTTGGAAGCTCATCTCCAAAGAACCTCTGGGTTAAGCGTGCTTGGTTTGGAGCAATTTGGGGATGGGTGACCGACCGGAAAGTTCTTCCTGGGTGCGCACGAGTGAGCACAAAGAACGCAGGAAAGACTAGTGTTGGTTTGTGGGGCCAGTCTGGATCCCAGGTGATAGCCAGGCGTAACGACCGCCGGTCCGGGTAAGAGGCCGGGGTGTTACAGAATGGTATTAGAGCTGACGGGCGGTCTGGGTGAGAGGCCGGGGTGTTACAGAATGGTATCAGAGCTGACCCTCGCGGTTACACGGGCGTGTGCGGGTCAGGGGCGCGGACATGTGGCGCATGGCGCGTGTGGCCCATCGAGGCGCACGGCATGTCACATGTGCCGGCACTGGACGCATGGACGACGTGTGCCAAGAGGGAACGTTCCTGCTAGGCCGACGAGGATGTCGGATCCTTTGAGGGGGGTGTATGTGACATCCTGGTTAATAGGATTGATAGACTACTCATATCAACAAGGTGCACCTTCTTTTCCGGAAGCTCATCTCCAAAGAACCTCTGGGTTAAGCATGCTTGGCTTGGAGCAATTTGGGGATGGGTGACCGACCGGGAAGTTCTTCCCGGGTGCACATGAGTGAGCACAAAGTGCGCATGAAAGACTAGTTTAGTTTGTGGGGCCAGTCTGGATCCCAGGTGATAGCCAGGTGTAACGATCGCCGGTCCGGGTAAGAGGCCGGGGTGTTACACCAACCCCTCCACTCCAACCACCATGTCTTGTACCGGTAGGTTACCTCGACCGCGTCCACAAGCAAGCCCTCGTCCATGTCAAGAAGGCTCTGTTACCATCCAACTCCCATACTGAAGTGCCCCATCAAGCCACAGACTTCATAAAAATCGGAGAATTTCTCATACATATCTTGAAGGCATCCTCTCCACCTCCTTTCTTCTTCTTCATAGAGATCAACTGTAACATTGGTTTCTAGATGACAAGCTTCATCCTTGCCCACATGTAGTTTCCTCCACTCTTCCCTTCAGGCTCCACCTCCACATGGATAATTGTGCCGACCCATCCCGCTAGCTATCGACACATGTTTTCCGTCAAATAAACCCCAAACACATCATGTATCTAGATCCATACAAGCAACATGAAGAGATCCATCTCCGACAGTTTGGAGAAACCATCATTCACTTCAAGATCACAACAAATCCCCTAAAAAGCCAGGGCACCTCTCCATCACTCTCCTCACACTCGCTCATACATAACAACTGTACCATGCACACCTTCTCACCTTCTCACTTGAAACTTCACATCTCAATTCAGGCTCCATGCATTGAGCATATTTGAGAAGGAAGAAGCTGCATTACTGAAGGGTTTAGGCGAGTGAACCCTAGCAACCGCAAGCCACTTTGTACCCACCTTTAGATCCTCCATATTCTCTTCTAGCTCCAGCTCATCCAACTCATTGTCCTCCAAATCTAGACTATTCAGCGTGCCATCAATGTTCATCCTACTCGGTGCCCAGTTGCCCACTCTGTGCCTGTGCTGCAATTTGCATTAGACATGGCGCCACACAACGAAATCAAAATTGCTGAGAAACTAGCGAAAATCAATCTAGGATTTTTCCTCCACCCACCAAATCACCTTGCTCGCCTCTCAAAACAACAGCTCTACCCTCCCGCGCTAGGTAAATCTAAGAAGGGAGTCAAAGGCGAACGAAACTGGAGTCGAAATTACAACTCGAGGCTGAAATTGCCAAGATGGAAGATAAACCCTTAGTGGCAAACTCCTTTTTCTTCATTCACGAAGGCATCACTTGTGTGGCAATGAGAGGGTGTGGCAATTGTGTTTTGTGACTAATGGACACGATGGGAGCTAAGAAGCCCGAAACGGCCCGAAATTGCACCTGTCGATTGGGCCAGGTTCGACATGGGCGCGCGTTCAACCGCCATAAGAGCAGATCACGCGTTCAGCAGCCCAACTACTGCCCCCGCACGCTCGGCCCAGCCGAACTCCTCCCCACCTCAACCCAATTCCTCCTCCGCGGCAGCTGGACTGAACGCGCCCAGCGCAGGTCCATGGCAGAATTCCGGACCACTTCGTCGAGCAGCCGAGCACTAGCCCGAAGAGCCTTGAAGGGACCAACCTTAGTGGCCCCACTCTGCAGCCTCACCAGTCTCCGCGAAAGAGGCAACCCCCCTCCACTCCTCTCTTCTCCGGTTCTTCTTCTCCCCCGCACCCCCTCCATCGCTTGCTCGCTAATCCCCTTATCCCCCGATGCCACTGCCGCACCTATAAGAACCGCGCTCGCCGTGGACCTTGTGGTGGGGCCCTATAAAGCTTGCGGCGGGCGTCGCAATGGACGCTGCGTCCTGCTGCCGTGTAAGCGTTCTCCTTCTCTCCCTACGTTTCTCGAGACCTTCTAGAGCCTTCTGGAGGCTCCGCTTACGGATTCACGCCGCTTCTCTCCCTCTCGCAGGTGTTCTCGACGACGCAGAGATACCGCTTCCCGCTGCGCAGGATGGCGGCGCCGCGGCGGCCGTTCTGCACCGAGTCGAGCGAGCCCTTCGCCGCATCGTCGTCGGCCTCGAAGCGGCGGTCCCGGGGCCCGGTCATGGCGGCGAAGAAGGCCGCGCAGGGTGAGCCGCCTCGCGCTTGTTGGTGTGCCGTTGGGGGTTTTGGTTGGGGATTACATGATTGGAGCTGATGCTAGGTTTACTTGACGAATGTGTGTAACTTAAGCTTAATCTGGTCGGTTTAGCTTGAAATATATGTTACAATAACTTCAACATTTGCGATTGGCACACTTTTCTGAATTTTAAGAACGTTATTCTTATTTGTAATCATTACACATGCTGGCTCATTTCATTGTGATTAGGTCATTATGTATGTAATTGTTGTTCACTCCGTCTAGGCCTTCATCACAATTTATCCCCATGTTCCTTCTGGTCTATTTTTGGACTTCCATCAATATAAGCATTCTTCATCAGGTGTCATGGTAACAGAGCAAGCTTGATATTCCTTTTATGAATTTTGAGTAGAATGTGGTAGGCTTATTTTAGAAGTTTGGGAGCAATGCTCAAACCTGGGTGCTTATGCTGGTGATGATGCAATCTGATTGGGAACAACATGTTATGTATACTCAGAATTTGAGAATTTGATTGATTTTTGAGAATAACTATGCTATCCTTACAAGTAACTTTCATCGAGTCAAACTCAAGAATACCAGGAGGTGTTTTAACCGAGCTAATGATGCTCTCAATAGTATAAGTAGTCTGATCTGGCATGTTTCAAAATGAAAAGCTCTTAATGATATAAGTAGTTTGTTGTCGACCCTGCTTGCGGTGTTAGAACACAGAGGTAGTTAAAATGTTTAACTTGTTGGTCCTTGCTAGGTGCGAAACAAGAAGATGGGAAATACAAGCACACTGTGGATCTCCCAAGGACGACTTTTGGCTTGAGAGCGAACTCTGTTATGCGAGAGCCAGAGCTCCAGAAGTTGTGGGAGGAGAACCAGGTGCTGAACAGGGTATCTGAAAGGAACACTGGGGTGAGTTTATTTCTCCAGGTAAAGCTAGAAATTAAAATGGAACTATTTGTCTGACTTAGTTGGTATTCTTGGCTGTCTAATTAGGCTACGTTTACTCTTCATGATGGTCCGCCATATGCTAATGGTGATCTCCATATGGGCCATGCGCTGAATAAAGTCCTCAAAGATATTATAAACCGCTACAAGGTATTAACTACCCTTGAATTTCATATGACTGTAGGTCAATGTTTCTTTGCGTAACATACGTGCTTTAAAGTTTTATCCCAGTGTAATTCCTGGGTCACTCCCTATCTTTGATGCATGTGCTAATTTTTATCTGCAAATGTTTGATGCAATTCACTGTATTGTATTGTCCAATTCATTGCAATTTCTGCGACCATGGCATTCTATCTCTGTAGCAATTTAATGTAAGTGTGCATATTCAGCTTGCTGTTGACAGTTTAGCGTAATGCTGAACTTATGTGAATTCTCATGCTAGATATGCTAGCTCAGGCTCACTTAAGTGTAGTTGTTTGTGAATGATATTGAGATGTGAGATGATGAATTTTTTAATATAAAATCTTATAATTGCTCATGCTATATATGTTGGCTCAGGCTCACCAAAGTGTAGTTGATTGTGCATGAGATGCAAGGTCATGATATTTTCTTGTAAAATCCTATAATGTTGTCCTAGACAACTCTATTCTTATTGAAATGTTAACTTATTCTTTTGGTGTAGAGGGAGGCCTGTGCCACAGGCTATTAGCTCAGTGGTAGAGCGCACCCCTGATAATTGCGTCGTTGTGCCTGGGCTGTGAGGGCTCTCAGCCACATGGATGTTCAATAACCAATGTTTTACATATTTATTTGGCCACCTTTTCTATTATGTGATGCAAGCTAAATCTTGATCAATATTCTATTATGATTGGAAACATGGACCAAATGACACCAAAGTTTACCATTTATTTGTTGTCTTGATTCTCTCTTCTTTTGCGCAGCTGCTTCAGAATCACAAGGTTTCTTTTATTCCTGGATGGGATTGCCATGGCCTTCCGATAGAATTAAAAGGCAAGTTCATCTTTATACGATATATATGGAAATGCTGTCATCTTTAGAAGTTCATCTAGGTATGGTCATATGGTGGATGGATGGGTTTGCTTGCAACACACTTGTCTGCATGCTTAGACTAGCCACGTAACTATTGGCCATTTGCTGCAGTTCTGAAGTCAATGGATAAGGAAACATTGAATGCTCTAACACCTATAAAATTAAGGCAAAAGGCTGCAAAATTTGCGAAAGCGACAGTTAATACACAAATGAATTCTTTCAAGGTAATATATTTTTCCTTTAAATTTTTTCGTGGCAACTTGATCTAATTAGTGAATCTGTTGCCCTTGTCTATGTTTTGCGATATTTCATGGTGTGTTTGCAGTTTTCTAAGACAACTCGGAGTCATTTAATGCCTGACTAATGTTCTTCTAGTCACTGAAAGTCTTAAAACATTAAGCTTTTAGTTTTTTTACTTATGTTAACTAATACCATATGCTTGCAGCGGCTTGGTGTATGGGCTGATTGGGACAATCCTTACCTAACTCTGTTACCAGAATATGAAGCTGCTCAGGTTTCCCCTCTGTTATTTGCTCCTACTATTTATGGGAATGATGGCATTGCATAACATCCTATTTATCTAAACATGAATGAGAGCTTGGAGGTTCGGGGTTACTTGAGTTAGGTCGTCAATATCTCTATCTTCTTGGTAACATTAGAGCAGTAGTTTTGCTGTTCTTTTAACACCATGGCCAGTGTAACTTGTTTACAATAAGCTGGGGTATACATTTTATGTTGTGATAAACTGATAATAAATATTGATACTTTCTTTTCATCCTTATCTGGAACCCTTACTCAACAAAGTAGTAACAAGTTCTGTTCTACATTTTGATTTGCTAGCTAGAAGTGTTTGGTCAAATGGTTATGAGAGGATATATCTATAGAGGACGAAAGCCTGTCCATTGGAGTCCGTCATCACGTACAGCTTTAGCTGAAGCTGAGTTGGAGGTATGCTCAGGCTTTCTACTTCATTCTATTTACTGTCAAAAGCTTTGTTATACAGTAATTGTCAGGTTATGTTAAGTATATAAATAAGGAGTTGACAATGCTGATTGTTAAATATGTACATAAACAACCAATTATTCAGATTCTTCTTATTTAACTTAAATATTTTCATCATGCTTTAGTTTGTTTTCTCTTTGGGAAGTTGCTGAACGTTCTTTCCTAGTTATCTACCCAGTTATTATTATCCCTACACTGCTGCATATAAACTACTGTAATTCTGTAGCTTTCGTCTTGAAGTCCTTTCATGTTAGAGATCAATCATTATGTTTACTGACCAAGCATAGTATGTTTTACACGACTTATTACGTAACAAGTAATCTTCCACTAAACCTATGTGTGATAGCATCATATGCATTACTGCCCTGCAAATTAAATTTGTATTGTTACTATGGTAGACCTATTTGTGGATGACCTGAGAATCCTAGAAGTTTTGTTTGTATTTTTTGGTCGCGTTGGAACTTTTGGGGATACACATGCTTATTTATTTCTTGTTTTGCTGATTTATCTGTTGATTTTCTTCCTCATGTGTGCTCCTTTTATCTTTTCCAGTATTCGGAAAATCACATTTCCAAAAGCATATATGCTGCATTCAAGATTACCAATTCGTCTAAATCTGGGTTGCTAGAGGAATTTCTCCCTAATGTATGCTTAGCCATATGGACCACTACTCCATGGACAATTCCTGCTAATGCTGGTGAGGTGATGCCTTGTTTGCTTTAATGTTAGGGAAGCATCCAGTGAGAGCCATTCTTGAAATAGGATCACATGAGAGCCACCTTAAACTATTTTGATTTCAAATTGTGGTAGGGATGGCAGTAGAGTATCCGTTGCTAAACTTCAAGCTGTATGTATCTGTATACAGAGTATTAAGGTTACTAGTAATATAACAATGATAACACATTGCTTGCTGCCAATAATTTTTCCCTATTTATCTTTGGCATGACAATATTTGATTTCATGCATTTGTATGATGGACCACTGGATACTGGTAAGTTATGCAATACTGTAGGTCCTTTCGTTACGCCAACTGACAGTCTCTTGATTTTACGGGTATTCTGGAGTTGAAGTATATAGCATTATTTTTCCTTTCTTGTGTGGCTATTGCATGTACTAATATGAATTTGCTTCAACTCTTTGATTATTTTTTCAGAAATGTACTAACTTGCCTAAAAGCTCGTTCTCCTTTTATCAGCTGTTGCTGTGAACCCTGAGCTTACTTATGCAGTAGTTGAGCTCCAATCTATACTGGAAAGTGAGTCAACATCTGGAGGAAAACAACAAAAACTTGGGAGTATTTTGAGCTCTGGGAATGAGAAACCATTCATCATTGTGGCTTCTGATCTTGTCTCAACTCTTGAGTCCAAATGGGGTACGAAGCTCATAATCCGGAAATCATTTCCTGGGTCAGCCTTGGAGCACTGCAGGTATTTGTTTTGACTTCTCACTTCATTATTGTTGTGCTTGAACTATTTATCGCTTTTTTCTTATTCTGTGCTATACCTGCTGCTTTCAGGTATATCCATCCTGTGAACGGCAATGAATATTCCGTTGTCCTTGGAGGAGATTACATAACAACTGAATCTGGAACAGGCCTTGTTCACACTGCGCCCGGCCATGGCCAGGAAGATTACCTGACAGGTTTGAAATATGGGCTTCCGATCGTGTCTCCCGTGGATGATGAAGGGAACTTCACTGCTGAAGCTGGACAATTCAATGGCTTATCTGTCCTGGGAGCTGGCAATGCTGCAGTTGTGAAGTATCTGGATGAACATGTTTCACTCATTTTAGAGGAGCCTTACAGTGAGTAACTTGACAATAACCTATGAATTCTTTGGTATCACTAATGAATATGAAGGGTTTCATTTAGAAGTTCATCTACCCGTTGTGGTCTTTGGTTGTCAGAACACAAGTACCCCTATGACTGGAGATCTAAAGAACCAACAATATTCCGAGCCACTGAACAGTGGTTTGCCTCTGTGGATGGTTTTCGGGATGCTGCATTGGATGCAATCAGACGAGTAACTTGGGTTCCTTCTCAGGTATGTAGCTGCTTTACTTTTTTGGAACTTACTTTTGAAACCAGAAACTTTGTTTATTTTTGGTTTATTGTCTCACTGGACTTCTTAGTTTGAACTGTTAATCAGCCTGGTAGTGACAAAGCTCAGTAGAATACCACTGCTTGGCAACAGTGCTTTGCATGTTTGTTCAGTGCATATTTCTTATCTGCACTAGTGCACTGGTATATTTCATGCTAACATGCAATGACCTAATTCTATTGTCTGTTAGTTTTATTGAGTTGCTATTGCATGTTGTCTGACAGGCAAACCCTGTTTCTTGACTGTGTTTTAACATTCCCAGGCTGAAAATAGGATTGTTGCTATGATCTCTAGCCGTTCTGACTGGTGTATTTCGCGGCAGAGAACTTGGGGGGTTCCGATTCCAGTTTTTTATCATGTAGACTCACACGAACCTCTTATAACTGAAGAAACTATTGAACATATCAAGGGTATGCCAATGTCTATGATTTCTTGCATTCTTTGTCATGTTTCCCATTGTGGTCGAGCAGTTGCTGACCTAAATGTCTTGTTTCAAGGTGTCCCTCATTTTTTTAGATAATGCTCTTATATGTTAGCTTTTCTAGTTTGCTGACTTCAATGCTCGTTTTAAGGTGTCCCTCATTTCTTTTTTAGATAATGCTCCTATATGTTAGCTTTTCTAGTGCAACATATGAATTGAATTACATGCCATCTTCCACAGTCGTTTATGGTTTTGTATTGGTCTAGGTCTCTACTAGATTGGCTTATAGTCCAAGTCTCCTTGTACTATATATTCGCCGCTTTGGGCTATGCAATACAACAAGCCATATTCATAACATGATATCAGAGCAAAGCGTAGGGTTTTAACTTTCCACTGCCGCTGCCGTTCGTCTCTTGGCCGCCGCTCGATCTTCCGATGCGCTGCCCCCGGGAGACGTTCTTCTTTCCCGGGGCAGTATTGACACCCCCCAAACCGTCGTGCTCGTTGTCGTCGTCATGCAACAACTTTTCCTCCATCGTTTGTGTGCTTGATCCAGCGCCGCTGGTTCTTCGATCTGGCCGAACTCGTTCTTTCGTCATTGCCGGTGGCTGTCTTTGTCCGAACATATCTCTTATTCTTATATCACAAATTAATTCAAAAACCTTTAAATTAATTTGGAAAACCAAAATAAACATTAAGGCTGAAAAATAATATTGCTGTAACACCCTTGCCTTTTTAGAAATAAAAATAATTTGAAACCCTCTGGAAATCAGGATGTTACATCTGGCCCTCTACACCGAGGACTCCTGCTGACCATGCGAATCTGGCAATCTGGGCCATGGATTCCGGCGCTTCTTCTCGGGTGTTGGCCGCGGTTTGTCCTCTTGCCACTGCTGCTGTTGATCCGACCATCTAGGCTTGGGATCTGGCCCCCGCTGGCTTCTCCCGGCTCTACTCCGGTCGATCGTGGTGCTCCCAGGCACAGGACCACCACCGCATCTTCGTGCTTGCTGATGCCTCTGTGACTGCTGCTGCTCGGGAGGCCACCCCACCGCCATCAGCTTGCCTCCGCTCAGCCTCTGCTATGTGTCCTGCTGCTAGTTGCAGCCACTGCCACTTCTTCTTGTTGCAGGTTGCAACCCTAACAGCTTTGTTCGGGCCACTGCTGCTTGCATTTGCTGCTTTGGGCCATGCTGGGCTGCATCTACTCTTGCGCAGTGGAGTGCTATTTTACCTGTTCCTGGCTCAGTTGCAGCTTGGACACTGCTGCTTGTGGCCTTTTCAGGATGCTGGTTTTGGTGCTGTGCTGTGTTGCTATTATGGGCTGGTTGTGGCAAAGAACTTGGTGGGCTATGCCTGCTGTTTGTCAAGGCTGAGGAGACATGAGTTTGCTGCTGCTAGTTATCTTTGCGTCTTTTCTCTTTAGAGTCATCGCTTTCGATATGTCCAGCAAAGTCTGTTTCTCTTTTGTGTTTGTCCATGCTGTACGAGTCCACAAAATCTTTGTTTGTCAGCCTTTGATTCTGGTCCTGATCCTTTCTTTTGGATCTTGTGTAGCCTCTTTTTGCATGGTCCCGATTGTAGAAGTCTTCATGACGCTGTCACTCTCCTTTCTCGGAGTTTGTCGCTACCCCAAGTTTCTTTTGTTGCCGCGCTTCTATTGCGCCAGTGCATTCTTGGGCTACGATCTTTTACGCCATGCTTCTCTTTTCGGCTTGACTCGGCATGGTTTTCAAGACTCGACGCTACAACAACGCTCTCAAGACTCGGACTTTGGATGCTTATTTGTTTTAGTGTCTTTCCTCTTCAAATGCAATGCTATTGCATATGCTTTGCATTTTGTTGTTGTGTTAAGGGTATTATGGTTTCATATTGGTCTAGGTCTCTATAGTAGATTGACTTGTAGCCCAAGTCTCCTTGTACTATATATTCACCCCGGTAGGATACACAATACAACAAGCCATATTCATAACACATCTAAATGTGATTGCTGCATCCATAGCAACAACAGTTTATAGATTTTGAAGGACATTTCGGAATATCCAATATGTGCTCCTTTATGACATGAACCTAAATCATACTCGCAAGAACCTCTTATAACTGAAGAAACTATTGACCATATAAAGGGTATTCAATATCTATGATCTCTTTCATTTCTTTGTGATGTTCCCACAGTGGTCGAAATACTATCATGATCAAGTAGTTGCTGACCTAAATGTCTCGTTTCAAGGTGTCCCTCATTTTTTTGAGATAACGCTCCTATGTGTTAGCTTTTCTGGTTCAACATATGAATTGAAGTTCATGCCATATTCCACAGTCGTTTCATCTAAAGGTGATTGCTGTATCCATAGCAACTCCAGTTTAGAAATTTTGAAGGACATTTCTGATATCCAGTATGTGATCCTTTATGACATGAAGCTGTGAACCTTATGCTTGGCAATTAATTTCAGGCATTTAATTTCATTGCCCTCCTTTCATTTTATTAAAAAAAATGACTTAATTACTTCTGCTTCGATGTTTAGAATCACATGAATGTCTGCCAATAAATATATCTCCTGTTATGCAGCTATAGTGTCAAAGAAAGGCAGTGATGCCTGGTGGTATATGACAACTGAGGAACTTCTTCCAGATAAATATCGCGACAAAGCATCTGAGTATCGCAAGGGAACTGATACAATGGATGTTTGGTTTGACTCTGGTAGGATACAGTCTTCATTGTTCCTCTCATAATATGTTTTTATAGGAAACTCAATGGTTGTCATGACGGAAATCAATGTTCTCCATAGATAATTGTGTCAGACCTATCGCCGCATCTTCACAGCTGTTCATCATATTATTTGCTTAACCTGAGCCAAACCACCCAAGTCATGTGTTATTATCTTGTGTTGATGTCATTATTGGACTTGCTATTATGTAACATCCAATCTTCTGACTTATTGTAGGAATGTTTTGGTATTTATAGTTTTGCCATCTTTTTAGTGACTTTGATTTTTGACATCTGCATCTTTTCTTGATTCAGGCTCTTCATGGGCTGCTGTTTCAGCAAAAAGAGCCGGCCTTAATTTTCCAGCAGATATATACCTTGAAGGTTCAGACCAACATCGTGGATGGTTTCAGAGCTCATTGTTAACCAGCATTGCTACTACAGGTAATTGCCGGTAATATTTGTTACAGTTCTCTCTGGTGCAATGTCACTGGGAACACTTTCCGTTGCTATTTTACTTTTTGTCAAAAAATATATAAGACTTACTCCGCATGTTTCAAATATTTGGTTCTTTTGACTAAAATCACGTGTGACGTGTACCAGGGTGATCACAATTTAGATAAAATATGACACTTTTCAATAATATCTCCAGCATGAGCAATGAGGTGATGAAGTGGGGGAGGGGGGGGGGAGCATATGGAAGAAAATCTTGATCAAAAGTGGCAAGTATTTGAATAGAGAGGGAATAACTGCTATTTCTTACGAACAGATATATTTCTTGTTGCAGAAGTTATTTCATGATATTAAGAGTGCACGCCAGGATTCATCAACGTTTGTTTCTTTATTTGAGAAGATACTTTTCAGTTCAATTTCCATTTCTACTTTCTGACAATTCAATCACATTTTATGCAAAAGTGAAAAGAGTGCCCCATATGCAATAATGTTGTGTTGTTTGACTTTCTCATGATAGCTCCGTAGTCTAACATTACCGGTTTTTATTTTCCATTTTTCCATTAAAAAAAAGGAAAGGCTCCATATTCCAGTGTTATAACCCACGGTTTCGTACTGGATGAAAAGGGTTTCAAAATGAGCAAATCTCTTGGTAATGTGGTGGACCCTGAGAAAGTGATTGTTGGTGGGAAAAATGCAAAGGTATGTTTCTAGAAAAATTTGTGTTACTTTCTAGTTTTGAAGAGTGAAATTTACTCGACATTGTGCAGGAAGAACCTGGTTATGGAGCAGATGTTCTCCGTCTATGGGTTTCTAGTGTTGATTACACTGGAGATGTATTGATTGGTCCGCACATCTTACGCCAGATGTCTGACATGTACAGAAAACTACGAGGAACAATGCGATTTCTTTTATCGAATCTCCATGATTGGAAAGTAAGTTCAGCTGGTCGAACATATATCTTCATTTCATTTTTTGATAAAATGGATGCCCCATCGAGCGGCGGACTTTCTTACATAATTCAAGCCCATATAAGAACTTAATCTTTATTTATCATTTATTCATTTTGCTAAACTTCCTTTAGACTTTGTACTTTTTTCTTTCTTTTCTCATGCAAAGCCCTGGACTAGTCTTTGTTAAGTGAATATATTGCTTGGACATGAGAATTGTTTCATTAGATTTGCATGGTATCCTGCAATGTTATATATACTCCCTAATTGAATACCTTTGCTGCTCCTAATTTTGATAGTTCTTAATTATCTCTCGTTTTTGCCTTTTCTTACTATTACATCATTCGTTTTGAATGCAAACTTCGTTTCTCTAATCTTATCTTTTTTCTTTGTTTCCTCTATAGCCGGAGAATGCTGTGTCCTACAATGATCTACCACAAATTGACAAGTATGCACTTTTTCAACTGGAAAATGTTGTGGCTTCAATGAAGGATAGTTATGATGATTACCAATTCTATAAAATATACCAGGTGGGTTAATACTTTGCTTAGCCATACTATTTTTACAGATCTTACTTTTTCTTTGCCCTCCGTTGCTGTTCCTCCCTTGTTTTACACTGCGTGTGTTTCCATGCGTGTGCATGTTTGAACTATGGTGGGAAACTATGTTTAATCATGTTTGGTGTACGCGGGTCATATTTCTGATAAACAGAAAGTGTGCTTGATGATTATTGTTTGGTGATTAGCAGTTCAATGATCAAAGTAAGAACGAATGGAGGTTTCTCTTGAAAGTGGAATAATCTTGTTCAGTTACTCTTGCTTTTTCATTATGCATTTTAGAGCTTGGTTAATTTCCTATCAGAATTTCAAATCACATGCAAACAAAATTCTTATATTGTGCTGCGTTATATGCTCAGAATGGTTCAGTTTAGATATTTCTATTGCTTAGATTATTGACTTCTGTTTTTCTTTCTATTTCAGATCCTTCAAAGATTTGCGATTGTTGGTTTGTCCAATTTCTATTTTGATGTTGCAAAGGATCGACTTTATGTTGGGTATGGCGTTCATCTGATGTTTATTTATCATCTGAATTTATTTTGTTAGATTTAAATCCAGCTAGCGTCCTTTGTTACCGCTGCTTCACATTTTTTATGATATGATATTATTTGTCATCTTATCAGTGGCCGAGTTAGTTTCACAAGGAAAAGCTGCCAGACAGTCCTCGCTGCACATCTACTCTACCTTGTTAGGGCCATTGCCCCGATTATGCCACACTTAACTGAGGATGTCTGGCAGAACCTACCCTTTCAACACACCTTGGAAGATGGATCTGTTGCAAAGTTTGCTTTCGATCTAAAATGGCCAGATAAGAATGAAGAATGGCTCTCAGTTCAAAAGGATGATGTTGATTTTCTGAGTGTTATCCTGGAGGTACACATCATTTCTGTATCACTATAAGGCATCCATTCGTGTGCTAAAAAAATTGTTATGTTACAGAACTCTGGTGCATGGTATATGTCCTCGTAGGTTATGGCTTTAAATTTTTTGTTCCTAGAGGCCAAACAACATATCTTTAAATTGAATAAAAGAAAGTGAAACTCTGCCATCAACTTGGAACACTCAAGTTAACGCATACAAGTTTCCTTATGTTGAGAAGATATATAAGTAACCAATTATGATGTGAATTACGAACCATCAACATTTTTGCTAAATTAACTGATCATATACTAGATAGAAAATTACAGCTAATCTTGATTTGGTGGTGATTCTTTTTAATATATATCAGTAACGCATTTGAGTTCATGTCCTCAGGACTGATTTCTTATTGAGGAAATTGCATTTGTTTGTTAACCAGTTGAGATCAGAGGTGAACAAAATTTTGGAGAACGCTCGAACAGGGAAGCTGATAGGCTCTAGCTTAGACGCAAAGGTTTATCTCCATGCTGAAAATGCTGATACAGTATCCAAACTAAAGGAGCTATCTTCTGCAAGCAATGATGCAGATGCTCTTCATCGCCTATTTATCACATCTCAGGTAGAATTATTGTCTTCCCAAAATCAGGTCCCTCTTTCTGTATGCAGTATGGTTTTGACATCCCCATTCCTTCTTTCGTTCTTCCTCCTGCAGGTGGAGATTCTACCATCCCTAAGTGGAGAAACTACATCAAGTATATCTTATGCGGGAAGGTTCAGTGACCCACGCACTAGAGAGATATGGATCGGTGTGACTCGTGCGGATGGTACAAAATGTGAGCGCTGTTGGAATTACACCCAGGACGTTGGATCTTTCCTCGACCATCCTACGCTGTGCACGCGATGCCACGGTGTCATTGATCTGCAACCGCAACCATTCCCTGCCGCCGCAGCTGTCATTTGAGGCTGCTGAAGAGTGAAGACTCGGATTGAACCTTCATCTTTATTCTGAAGATGATAGATTTAATTCGTTGATTTTTGTTCCACGGAGAAAGCTTTGACCCTATTATTATACTGAAACGAAAGAGAATAGAAGAATTTTAGGTGTCTGAAACTTGGTTTCGAACCTCAAAATTTTGCATGTACAACTACAAACAAGCTATATCATAGTTACACTGATTGAAGTTTTGACCATGGCTTACTTTCCTGTAACTGTGTTGCAGAACATAACTAAAGGTGGTACAGTGAGAAAACCAAAGGTGAAACAGTCTTTGCACATAACTCTTTCTGCATGATATTTCTTCTTAAAACCACATCATGGCATCAACCCATGTGAATGTTGCTGGAATTTCAGAAAAGTTTCAAAAAACTGCAGATTTGATGAACAGCGGATCCATTTGGCAGAAATGTACTTGAAACCAACGCTATGAGGCGGGACCCACCTGCAGCCTCAGGAAAACCTCGTTACGTGGTGACGTCGCAGGACTCGTATCCACTGCCCAGTAACCACTCGCTCCTTGTCTTCTTCCTTCGCGGGAGGCTGAAGAACAGAAACAGACTTCACAACAGATCAAACCCGAGCGCCAGCATACGATTTACCCGACGCGTTTTAATCACTCGAGCCTGGCTGCCTGAGTTTAACCCGCGACCACTCTTGATCCAAAGGTTGGAGGGAGGCGCGCGAAGACCTGCGTCGGCAAGCGGCGATGGCGCACGAGCGGGCCGGCGCGGCGTCTGGCCTTTCCCGCCTCCGAGGAGGACGCGCTGTGAGTCTGCTACCCTAATCCCTAAGTCTAGGAGGTACATGTATATACCCCGACGACCGGGTAGGCGTTTTGGTTGTTCATGTGGTGGTCTTTGATCTGAAGTCGGCGGCAATGGCAGCGAAATTTTGGCCAATCTCTTGTTAGGCTTCGCGGAGTCGAAGTTTCGGTAGTTCACTGGGGCTTTGTCATGTTCGTGCTGCATGCTCCGGCGATGGATTGCAGAATACGGTTGCGGTGAATGCGAGAACGGAGATTGGAAGGGAAGGGAAGGGAAGGGAAAGAGCACAGTATGGTTCCTTTGCGTGTGGGATTCGTGGCTATCAATTTTGCAGTCTATTTGTGTGATTGTATCCTGTGAATCGTGGATATTTGGTTATGCTGTGTGAACTTTATGTGAAAGGAAGGGATGGGGTTAGTTTCTGAATCTGCATTTCTGCCAACATGATGATACAGTTTGGTGGTTTAGTGCTTGTGCACGGGCTTCAGTTTGTTTTCAATTTCGATTATCTTTTGGTCATTTGGTTTAATTCTGTGATTGGGTTTGTAATTGGGTTGGCTGTTCAGTAGTTTGCTTCATAAGAGAACATGAGGTGCTTGCATAAGCTTGAGTTGAACTGCAGGTTTAATTACAATGCAATTGTTAGCTGGATTTGGTATGATTTCCATGGAAATGAGCAGTACAAGCAAGGGTGATATATGAAACAGAGATAGTTAGTTGAGCTGACTGAGCATTTAGATATATGACTCTTTTAGTTTTTGGCAATCATAATATTTCTTCAGTATGCATAACCTTTCTTTATCTAGGTTTATTGATCTACTACATGAAGCTCACCTATCTGGCCATCGAGAGCCTAGAAGCATAGTTGGTGGCACCTTGTACTGTATATTGTTGGTAAGGGCAAGTTTCTTACTTACCCATCACGTTTAATGTTATCATGCCTAAGAAGATTTCCTTGGATATATAAGTGTATTTTATAAACAATCCAAACAACCAAAACAAGATGTTGTTCACCTTTTCAGTCAAAAGACGATGTTCACCTCCTTTGTCCATATTATGATAGCTCTGTTTTCTTATCCTATAGGTAGGTTATGCTGCTGTTCCATTTCAGCTCCATGGATATTTCTCCTTTTACCGGACATGATCCCTCCATTGCTATGCAGCTCCAATGTTATCCTTCTGATTCTTACAAGTTTTCTGTCAGATCAGCTGTGTTGTTGTTTCTGTACCTGCATTTTTTGGCTCTCTATTCTTTTACTATGTATTTGTTTCACGTTCTGACTCTTGATGTGAGTTATTGACTTGTTATTCGTGTTAATAACACAGGAATTTTTCAGCAATATTGGGTTCACCAGGTCAGAAAAGTGAGATTGCAGGTACAGCCAATCAAAACAATACTTTATTTTGTTACTTTATTTTGTTCTATTTCTTCATATTGCATGTAATGGAGGTGATATGTTCGTTGTAATAATCAATTTGATTGACACATTGTAAGTTTCATTAATATATGCTCTCAAATGAAAAGTCTTTGTGATTCTTTTCCGCGATAGGGATTTTGGTCGTGTTTAATATCAATAGCATCAACTTTTATGTCCCATTATCATTCTGTTGCCTTTTCTGCTATTGTCACGTACTTACAATAAAATATTTTATTGGCTTGTCCTCCACATAATGAATTGGCATATGCTATTTACTTTTTCGAGAAAACCATATGCTATTTACTTTCTCGTTAACAATATTATCTATGTGAGAAAAAGTACTTCTAGGCATAGTGCTCAAGCTCCCTAGTTTCATTATACAGCAACTTCCTTTTTTTTACTTTAACAGGTTGTGTATCTTAGTTTAGTTTTGCATATTAACTACTGTATTTCTGCTTTTGACATGCAGGGCTATTACGATTTTAGCCAGAAACCCAAGCGCGTTGCTCGATTTCCCTTTGCCACTATTGCTTGCGGTGAGCAGTACCAAACAAATTTGTGTGATGCTCTAACACCAGCATTTATCTTTATTTATAATTCTTATAACTTATAACAAGCACTGGTCACTTAGTGAACTTCCGCTTCCTTTAATGTGATCACATTTCACCTTCTTGATTCCATCCCTGAGAGTGCCATATATGGCTTGGTTCTAAGTTTTATCTGCTAGTGCTGATTAAGAAGCTGTGAAGATAAGGAATGAAGGTTCTAGGAGAGCGATGCTAGTAGGCTAGTATATATTCAGTTTGATGCATACGAATTATTTCACAATCAAAATGACTCACTATTATTGCGTATTGCTTTTGCAGGCACTGCTTTAATGCTCTTAATCATAGTCTGGCAGCCTCTTGTACAAATACTATCAATTTCACTGTTGCTAAGATACACCTTTGCAAGTGTATTTATTCTGCTTTTTCAGATGATATTCTGCCTTCTCGTATGATATTCTTCCTTTTTGCAAGAAAAGAATTATGCCATTTGAATTAATTATACATTGTACTATAAAGCGAAATACATGGGCATGTTCACAAGGAAAATGCAAGAGAATGCTACACATGGGCATGTATGGCATTTTTTTCCATTGTTTCAATGTGAAGTTTTGGTTGTTTACTTATGTTGATCACAACGATGTTTTGTTTAAACCCATATGGTAGTGAACTGTTGACGTAAGTTCAAGTGTCAGTTGACCTAAACTTCCTAGACAGACTGAGGTTTAGCATCTTGTGGCTTGGGAGGCCTGTTTCTAACTTTATGGTATAGCCCAAAGCTAAACTGAGTCCTAGGCAGATGGAAGTCACAACATGCTTGGGAAGCAGTTGTTTAGCTGGATAATGGTTTTCATGCTAATACCATCTGCTCCGGTTTTGCATGTTTCCTACAATTTCCAGCTATGCTAACTATGCTATCAATAAGTTGGATTGTACACATGAACTCAACAACCTCATAACATGCTAATGCTAGTCCCTCCCTCACTTGCTCTCGCTCATCTCACAGTTTCAGTTGCAATAATGCAGAATTGCTATCGTGGTTGAAGCAACATGTGCTGGGTGTTTTATGAGCTTATACATATGTGAGTTAAGTTGTTCATATACCTTTTAGATTGTCGGAATCATGGTAGTTTTGCTCACTTGTACAATGGCAATATTTATGGTTTGTTTTGTTTTGCAGTTTTGTTAGCATGGCACACCTTTCAAATTTCTTTGGAATCTTCATTTTGCATCCACAATTAGGTTTATTTATTTCAGAATTGTATAAATCAAACAACACTCTGCCACTCACTTCTTGGATTGTATGTACATGTTTAGAATGATTTTTTCAGCTTATCTACTTAATGATATACATGTGCGATGTGTTCTTTTCCCTTAAAAGTGCATGTTTGGCCCCATTAGATGACTTTGTAAGATGCAATGCCCACTTGGTTCTTTTTACAGGGCATATCCACAAATACAACTCTCTGAATGGGCGGCCTGATATCTTGCGGTCATTATATTGTGCACTTCAACCATCTAGTACGTTGGAAGATCGAAGGTACCAAAGTTATGGGGTACTGCAAATATGCGGGAGCTTTTCCTTTTAATTGATATGCACCTATACTTTATTTGTAGGTTACTCTTGACTCTGCACATACGACATATCACATATGTCTTCTTCACACAATTTGCAGCACTGCAGGCTTAGGTGTTTGATTTTCTGATAGTGTGGAATAGGAATCTTTAACTCATGTCAATCAGAAAATAATAATTAAAACATGTGTATTAAACTCATATCTAGCAGCATATGACTATAAAGAGTTTCAGCTGTCAACATGTGTTGTGTCGATCACTAGACATCATACTTCCTGTAGAGCTCGAGGCACTGATGCATAATTTTTTCACCAAATATTATGATGGCCGTCTTTCTGACCAGCAGATTCCATTACTTCAGTATCAAAGGGAGAATATTCATTACCTGAGTGAGGAGGTACTTGGAAGATGAATGCACTTGTGATGCTTGATAGTCAAGACCCATCTCACTAAATCTTCTTTCTCTTTTGTATATTTGGATCCTTTCTAATAGTTTTAGAGAAGGTAACCTGTAGCACATGCAGTATGTGCGCTGTGAAATTTAGTTGCCTTAGATTCTGATGGTATTATTTAAATCTTTATGCAAGACTAGCAGCAAAATTGGTAGTCTTAGGCCCTGTTTGGTTGAGCTTTTCAGCAGACAGGGCCTAAGACTTTTTCTTGTGCAAAACTGCTGAAAGACCTAATCAAACGACCAGCTTTAGAGCAGTTTTTGCCAACAGTGGTTGTGGGGTTTTACAGTGTAAATTCAGTTGTTTGGAAAAACTATCTTCCCCTAGCTTTTTGTAATGTGTTGAACCTTCGGGGCTTATTTTCCAAAATGTTGTAGATGGTTTGAATCAACCCACAGCCACAACAATTTTTCTAGACAGCCAGCCAATAACAGTTTTGTCAACAGCCACAACCCAACCAAACAGATCCTTACTATTTCATGGAAGGAGGAATGAGCTGATCGTTGCAATTAGTTCTTCGCTTGCTTACTTGGTTAGATCAGTAGTTGGTGCTGAA
The DNA here is from genome assembly GCA_019208055.1 of Stipa capillata. Lineage (NCBI taxonomy): Eukaryota > Viridiplantae > Streptophyta > Magnoliopsida > Poales > Poaceae > Stipa > Stipa capillata. The sequence goes on along the minus strand of JAGXJF010001838.1, from coordinate 351,685 downwards.
GGATTGGATAGCCAATATACTATTACCCTTCTGGTTAAGTTAATAATGATTAGATTTTAATATTACATTCGTTGCAACTTTCAAACTTTTTATTTTTGACTAACAAATTGTCTATTTTCTTGGAAGATGCTCCGCTTGCAAGAATACTTAAGCAAATACCAGAGAATTGATGTTGGGAACACTCCTCAGGTCTACACAATGCTGATTGATGTTACTACATTTGTTTTAACTGACAGCTCCATAGGTTCACAATTTGAGAAATAAACTCCTTCACTGTTATATGAAGTTGTGAGTTGCCATCATGCATGTTATTCCCGTCTAATTCTGCAGGTTGATCTTGCCCATCTCTTAGCATCTCGTGACCAAGAACTTCGAGCACTCTACACCGAGGTAATTATTTATATTAAAACATATATTATGATGCTTTATCATGTTCCGTATTCTCCAACTATAATGTGTAATTAACTTATTTGTATACATTCCATGCATGCGTAGTTGTTTTGGCTGCAGTATAATCTTAAGCCAGGCCATTTTCTATAAACTAACCAGGCAGGTGCCCGAGGTCTTAGAGCATGTACAATAGAAGTGCTTGGAGAGGTACTTCGCAAAATAAACCACTTTTTTTCTTGCCACGTAAGATAGATTGGTGCTTATTTTATAGCATGAGTGCTTGATTAGGCACCAATGTTAAAAGGTGCTTATGCATTTAACTAGTATTAATTAATATGTAACAAATCATCTAAGTATCTACAAAGAGGATTTCGCATTGGAGTAAATGAAATTTACATAGGTACTTGATGATGTGACTATATTCACTCTCTTTAAGCACTCTCATATAAGCACCTTAGTATCGTTTGACTCAGTCCTACTTAGAGGGAAGTCCTACGTAAACTATTACAATAGATACATCTACTAAGAGAACTGCATCTTGCTGACACAATAGCATGTATTTATTTGCATTTTGTGCTAATTTTCTCTCCTGCTGAAACTTAAAACTATATTTTAACTTACATAGCTGAAAATGCTGATATGGCAATCATTTACTCGAGTTATCCATCTAGCACCATAATTTGAGATCGAAATCTCTAGTAAATCTTCCATCAGGTATCCCGTACTAATTAATTGTGCAGATGAATCAAGTGCATTCAGAGCTTCACCTTGCTCGTAGTCTGATTGATGAGAAGGACTCGGAGATCCAGCGTATTCGTGTGAGTAACAATCAGGTATGTTTTAGCATATAACATTCAAGAGATCTACCATAGAATGAGCATCAATTTGGTTTTGCCTGTTAGAGATATAGTAGGATGGATATATTCCATATTGCATATTGTATTTGTATTGGATTATGATTCCTCCTCTTGCCTTGTATTCCAAGACTACTATACTATATATTTGCTTATTGGACCGTGCAATAGATCAAGTTGCTATTTCCTAACATGGTATCAGAGCCTAGGTTTAGGTTTTTTTCGTTCTCCTCGAACGATCTCTGGACGCGCAACTCGTCCAATCCATCTCGATTTTTTTATCCCATCCACGCCACTGCCGCCGTCCGCGCCGCTCCGCCGCCTTCCGCCGTCATCCCAGCCGCCGTCGCTCCGCCGCCTTCCCGGCGCGCCGCTATTCGTGCTGCCTCCCCGCGTGCCGTTGTCGCCCAAGCATCGCCGGCCTCCGCTCGCCCCGCCAGCCCTTCACCGGCCGCTGCCGTCTCTGTAGCCGGCCCCGCCGGCCCTTCCCCGGCGCCTTCCCGGCGCGCCGCCGTCCGTGCCGCCTCCTTGTGTGCCGCCGTCGCCCGAGCGTTGCCGGCCTCCGCTCGCCCCGCTGGCCCTTCCCCGGCGTTCCCACCGCCGGCTCCACCTGGCCCGCCGTCTTCCTCTGTTTCTGCCCGTGCGCAGAACAGAGCAACTCGGTTCGGGCTTTTAGGGTAAAAAGAAAAAATCAGGTACAATGTCTTCGTCGTCGAGCATCGTTTCTCTCCCTCGCTGCCCGGTGATTTTTGATGGGGTCAATTTCACCGACTTTGTCTCACATATGCGCATCCACATGCGTGGTCTTCGTCTCTGGGGTGTTCTCTCCGGCGATGTTCCGTGTCCGGCTTGTCCTATGGCGCCAGTGGAGCCTAAGCTTGGTGCTCGATCTACTGATGCTGACCGTGCTGCCTACGATGCGGCTGTCACCGCTTATCAGGAGGCTCTGGATTCCTACGGTGCTCTGCTGACTGTGTACACTTAGTGGTTTGATGATGATGCTCGTGCCGTTGCTGTTTTCGTCGCCAGTCTTCAGCCTCAGTTTTCTTCTGAGGTTGTGGGATTCTCTACGGCCTCCCAGATGTGGACTCACCTTCGTCAGCGTTATGAGCCATCTGGCGACGCTTTGTTCTTGTCCGTGGTTCGCTAGGAGCACTCTCTTCAACAGGGTGATGCCACGGTTGATGAATTCTATGCTCAGAGTTCTGCTATCTTGCGCTAGCTGGATTTCCTTCGTCGTCCTGGTTGTGGCTCTTGTCAGTGCTGTCAGGATGCTCGTGCTGATCGGGAGTTCCAGCGCGTATATGAGTTCTTAACGCGGCTTCGTCCTGAGTTTGAGTCACGTCGTGCTCAGCTTCTTGTCCGTCAGCCTCGTGTCTCTCTTCTAGAGGCGCTTACGGAGACACATGCGGAGGAGACTCGTCTGCGTGGCTCTGGTCTACTACCACTTCCCTCCGTGCTTGCTATTCGTCCACCGGCTACATCGACTTCTACACCGCCTACTGCACCGACTGCTCCCCGCCTTAGCGGCTCGTTTCCTCCAGCGGCCTCCACAGGTGGTGGTGGTAGTTCCTCGTCGAGCGGTGGCCGTCCTCATTGCACCTACTGTGATAAGGATGGCCACATTGAGTCTACTTGCTTTAGGAAGAAGCGTCATCTTGAACGTCACTCTTCTCCAGGCACTGGAGCTTCTTCCTCGCCTTTTTCAGCTGTTTCGACTTCTTCCGCCACCTCGTTCACTGAGCAGGAGATCGCACGCCTTTGACGTCTGCTTGCAGTGACAGGTTCTGCTAGTTCTGTTACTCCCTCTTCTAGCAATGAGAGACCACCTCCTTTACAGTCAGGTACTTCCCCGTGGATTCTTGATTTTGGAGCATCTTTTCATATGACTTCTAATCCCTCCGCTCTATCCTCCCTTCGACCTCTCGATTCTCCTGTCCATGTTCTTACTACTGATGGTACTTCTCTTCCTGTCTCTAGTCGAGGCACTCTTAGCACTTCTTCGTTTCATGTTCCTTCTGTTGCTCATGTGTCTCGCCTTACCATGCAGCTTCTTTCTGCTGGACAGATTACTGATCTTAATTGTTGGGTTATTCTCGATTCTGACTCTTGTTGTGTTCAGGATCGTCAGACGGGCGCTTTGGTTGGTTCTGGCCCTCGCCGCCTTGATTCCCAGCGTCTCTAGGAGCTTGACTGGCTTCACCTTCCCTCCACTGCCGTCGCTACCAGTCTCTCCGCCTCTGTCAGCTCGTCCACCGGCTCTTTCCAGCAGTGGCATCACCGCCTTGGTCATCTGTGTGGATCTCGTCTATCATCCTTAGTTCGTCGTGGTCTTCTGGGGTCTGTCTTAGGAGACGTGTCTTTAGATTGTCAGGGTTGTAAGCTTGGTAAACAAATTCAGTTACCTTATCCTCATAGTGAGTCAGTGTCTCAACGTCCTTTTGATCTTGTTCACTCGGATGTGTGGGGTCCGGCTCCTTTCGTTTCGAAAGGGGGTCATCGATACTATATTATTTTTATAGATGATTTTTCTCGCCACACTTGGATATATTTTATGTCTTCTCGTAGTGAGGTTCTCTCCATCTATAAACAGTTTGCCACCATGGTTCGTACCCAGTTCTCCACTCCCATTCGTGTCTTTCGTGCTGATTCTGCTGGCGAGTATATTTCTCGTCATCTTCGTGGTTTTCTTGCTGAGCATGGCACTCTTGCTCAGTTTTCTTGTCCTGGTGCTCATGCTCAGAATGGTGTTGCTGAGCGTAAGCATCGTCCTCCTCTTGCCTTGTATTCCAAGACTACTGTACTATATATTTGCCTATTGGGCTGTGCAATAGAGCAAGTTGCTATTTCCTAACATTGCCCATATATGCTTGCAAAGCATTCTTGCTTGATTATGAACACGCTGGATGCAGTATGTTGAAGAAAATGATAGACTGAGAGCCATTCTTGGAGAATGGAATGCTCGAGCAGCAAAGGTACTCTGCATAAAAGAAGTGCTATTGTGGTTTGAGTTGTAGCATTTTTCTCGATCATCTTCTGCATCATTTATTGGTTGTGCTCAACAGCTTGAACGGGCACTAGAGGCAGAGCGAATGTCAAACATCGAATTGCGGAAGAACATTGCAAAGTTCCGAGGCCAATTGTACAAGGAGCAAAACATTTGATTCCCCTGTTTTGGGAATATAATCATCTATGGGTGTGTTTTAGCTGGTTTAACAACTCTTCAACTGCTAAAGGCATCATCTAGGACAACTGACTAGAGTTAATCATCTCATGCAAAATCTTATGATTCCTGGCCTCTGACAATCAGCAGTTCAGCACCATTTTGGGTGGAAAAATGGGAACAGGAAAAATCGAAACAAGGTACAAGATGAGCACGCGGTTGGATATGCACTAGGAAAAAGAAAAACCTACACTACACCTCCTCTGATATATAAGGATATCTCCAATAGTGTGACGTCAGTTTTCTCTTAAATGTGTTATGTATGATTTTTGTTGTGTTGAAGGAGAGAGAAAGAAGAGAGAGAGAGTATTGTCTTCCCTTAGCGAAGGGATGATCTTTTCACACCTAAGATATTGCTATTTTCTCTATTATACAATATGTCTTTTTTTAATCACGTGTTTTATAGTTTAATTTTAATTCTACATTTAAGCATGCATTATTTGCTATAGATGGTATCAAGGGATGACCCATTGTATGAAGTGTTTTTATTATTATCTCGAGATGACATAGATGGCACAAGAGAACACTGCTCTCTCTACCACCAAAGATGTCTTGAATTTGAAGAGGTTTGGTAAATGGGTCATGGGAGGATTCGATGTTGATTTGATTGGACCTTGAGTCGTGTCTGTTTGATGCTTCTACAGAGGCATGTTAACAATAAAGAGCTGCACATTCTTTTTGACAACCTACAAAGTGCAAGGTGGACCCATGCGCCTATGGAAGGAAAAAAAGTCTGTTCATCATAAAATTTTGGAAATTTAATACATTTGTCATTAGTTTGATTTTTAACTTACTGCCATTATTTTTTTGCGAATTACACATATGCTACTGTCTCATTAGATGTATTTATGTACATGCCAATGCTCCATTTTTGTTTGGTCAATGCCCGTTAACACCCTTTGATTGGCCCTACTTGTCATATTTCTCACAAAAAAGACATCCGTGCCCCCTTCCTCCTCCTTTGTCCTCTCTTCCTCACTACACTTGTCCAAGCGCTCGAGGCCTTGCCACCCTACATGACCGCACCACCTCCCTTCACCCTCACGTCATGGATGAGGCATATGAGTCACCATCGAGATGGGCCTGCTCGATCCAAAACAGTATAGAGGGAGAGAAGCAGAGGAGGCGTCGGCCATGGCGATGCTCATCCTAAGCTCATGCTCACTGGCTACACAATGGATGAGGTAGGTGGGCAATGGACAAAATGAATCTAGTGCCTCGCCTTTAACCCAACCATGGTGTCGCCTGACGTAGAGAGGCACCTCACGTGGCTGGTGACGGGACCAAGTGGCATCGGCGTCGTGTGAACACAAAGGAGAGGCTACCGTTGCTGGACCTTGAAATCGATCGAGAGGTGTACCGGGAAGGAGGAGAAACGATGGCATGGCCAAGAAATCTTGCTCCGAGGCACACAGTGGAAGGAGATCAGGAGCGGCAGTCATCGTCTTGGAGGCAAGTAAGAACGTCCTAGTGCTGAGGTGAGCTCCCGCTTTGACGAGGCCCTCTATGTGCCAGCCTGCATCCATGTGCCCTGCCTCCGCAGTGAGGTCCTCCACACAGCCCAGCTGCGAGCTCATGCTTTCGAGGGGGAGAGAGAGATTTGGGTGGAAAAGAGGAGTGGAGAGGGATGCTAGATTTTGGTGTCACGCATGGCGGGGAGAGGAGGTTAGCGAGGCAACCCACGCATCCGTGCCATGCCTCCTTGGTCTTTGCTCCTCCTCTCTTGGGTGAGCATGGTGAGGAGAGGAGGCTAACAAGGCGGTGACAACAGGAGTTTAGGAGGAGGAGGAAGAAGGTGATGCCATGTGGACCAAGGAGTTAGTGAGAAGGAAGCAAGATCCTAACATGTGGGCAAGAGGATATTTCAGTCATTTCCCGTTGCAAATGGCCCTAACCAGGTAGAAACAAAGCGGACTAGCATATATATAAATACATCTAACGAAACAGTGGCATATGTGTTGTTTTCGTCGTAGAAACAATATTAGAGAGGGGGGTGCTGATAGCTCGATAGCTATGCGGGCCATGTACGATGGTCTCATTAGAAGGTCATCGTACACTTAACAATATGAGACATATCGATATTTTTTGAATAGGTTTGGTCGCCTTGTGGAGCACAACCTAGTCCTATATTGAGAGAGGCACCTTGTATGGGACTTGACTATCGACTTGGGTCGTCGTGGACTTCCCTATGTCAAATTAGAGCTCCCCATCGGGGACTAGAGATCCCTGCGCGTGCACCCACGCGCCGGTCAGGGCGATGAGCATGGGGTTAGCACATCATGAGATTGGGCCTCTGCCCTCCTCTTTTTAAGGTAGGCTTTGGCAGAACCTAGGCCACGCAGAAACACATGCCGCCTAGTCCATGGCCTCACTTCATAGGCCTCTCCTCCTTTTCTAGTGAGATCGTGACACTTCGGGTTGCGTAGCACCGTGCGTAGTCTGTTTCATGATCCGTTGGGTGATAATGACTCGGCTGCGTAGTTCCATGCATGCCCAATCATTTTTTCTTAGGCCGTTGTGGGGCATTTGGAGCAGGGGTTAATAGTCAGGAGGAGGCACTTGCTCTATGAGTTTCAGCTCACTGGTTTTTGGTGGCAGTGCTTCCTGGTTTGCTGGGTTAGGCCGACGGGTCAAAGACTGCTTCGAAGCTGAGAGGGGACTTGAGCGATGAAATTGTGTGGCTTAGGACTCCTCTCCCTTGCTCCCTTGTTTTTTACCCTTATGTGGATGCACTAAAACTTTTCCAGTTTTTCTTTGGACAGAAGAGATGGCACGTGTCGTTTCCCTTTGTTCTACCAAGAGGGTGAGCAAGTCAATGAGCAAGCCTTGGGACCGTTCCCGTGACAAGGCATAGCAGGATGTTCTGGAGGTGTCCAACACAGCGGGCAAGAGGGTTTCGAGCAAGCTAGAGGGTGATCAGGCATCAACTAAGGAGCCATCCTCCGGGAGATATGTGTACCAGGACCTCCTGGGGCCGACTTCGATGGATGCTGAGCAATTTGGACGGCTAGAGGATGTGGGATACATGCCTCAAGGACACAAGATCGTATCTGACCCTCATGAGTAGCGCTACATGGTGGGAATGCACTAGCAGGCTGTCACGGTGTTTGGCTCACCATGCGCTGCATCGAAGCCCCCAAGGCCTTCGAGGGAGAGGAAGGATCCGCCGGCCCTTGGGTCGAGGGAGCTTGTGGCTTCTCTAAGGAGGTTGGAACCCCTAGCCCCCGAGTTCGACTTGACTCCTTATGAGACTCTCATTGTTGTGCCTTGTTTCTGGTTGCATGGACTTCTAGGATGCCCTTTGCACCTACAAGGGCAAGGCGAGGCTCTTCAGTGGAGCTCGTGGTTATCCTTGTTTGCCGGGTTTGCCGGGTTTGCTGAAGACCTTGTTGGCAGCATCCAAGTGACGGCGACTAGGTCTTGCGTGTGGTGGAGGCTTGTGGTTATTCCTGTCGCTTGCAAAGTTTGCCGAAGATCTTGTCGTGGAATTCAAGTGACAGAGATGAGGCCTTGGTTTGCTGAAGACCCTGTCAAGGGTATCCAAGTGACCAAGATGAGGCGTTGGTCTATCGAAGACCCTGTCGGTAGCATCTAAGCAACAACGATAAGGTCTTGGTTTGCCCAAGACCCTGTCGACGGCATCCAAGCAACAATGATGAGTTCTTGGTTTTCTAAAGACCCTATCGGTGGTATCCAAGCAATAGTGGCAAGGTCATATGTACGACGGAAGCTCACGGGTGTCCCTGTCGCTTGCTTGGTTTGCCAAAGCCCCTCTCGGTGGTACCCAAGCAATGACCACGAGGCCATGCGCATGAAGGAAGCTCGTGGCTATCCCTGCCACTTGCCTGGTTTGCCGAAGACCTTGTCGGCAGCATCCAAGCGATGGCCACGAGGCCATGAGCACGGTGGAGTGGTGTTGCTGATGTTGCCTGCAACTGCTTCTCGGTGATCCTAGGAGGATAACGATGCTGTAGGACCTTTGCCCTTGTCAAGGCAAGGCTTTCTTCATCCTTCTCCTCCCGCTGTATGGAGGCTGTCTGTGACAATGTTCAGATATGCTGATGTTTTTTAATAGGTTCAGTTGCCTCGTGGAGTACAGCTTAATCATATGTAGAGAGTGATGCCTCGTATGGTATCGACTAGCGATTTTGGGCCGTCATGGACTTCCTTATGTCACCACTAGAGCTCCCTGTGGGGAACTTGGAGCTCTAGGCTGAGGCTTGGCTTATGACTTTGGACCATCGTGAACTTTTTAAAGTTGCTAGAGCTCCCCATCGAGGACTTGGAACTCTAGAGGAGGGGCCTTTGAGTTGTCATGACTTTTCTCCTTGGTTTATGATTTTCATATTACCATAAATCTGAGCCATTTACTTATGCCGTCATGTTTTACCACTTTGAAGTAGTTTCACGATTATGCATGTAGCTTCATAGGCCTTGTAGGGTGAGTTTTGGTGCTATAATTATCTCACCATGTTATCCCTTAACATCAATATGTCACTAGTGCTATCTTTATGGTACTTAGTTGGGAGTTTTTATGAAATGACCCTTTTTTTAAACCAATGTTTTGCCTCATTATTTTTAGCAAGATGACATGTAAGTTGGCTCGGGTCTGCCATGTACATCTGGCACCGAAGTTGCGACTTAGCCAGAGCCTTGTATGCTGCTCGTCGTGACTTGTCCTAAGCCTTGTAGCGGATACTTTGCACATCCGACATGATTTTCATGACTTATAAAGGATGATATGCCTTGATGTTCCTGGCAAGATGGCTCAGTTAGCTTAGGGCCTGCCATGTACATCCGGTGCTGGAGTTGCGATTTGGCCGGAGCCTTGTACACAGCTCGTCGTGACTTGGCCAGAGCCTTGTACCTAGGAAGAATGAATCTTCCTTAGGTAGTCACCGAGCACCCTGGATCAAAGGTATGTCAACCACCTACGCAAGAGCTTAGGGCTTTTTCGCCGCGAGCGCGACTCGGCTTGGTTCCTAGGTGAAAGTGCAACTTGCCCCAAGTGTGATTTTGGTAACTAATTACAATTTCTATGGACTAATGGTTTCTTTGAGTTGGATATGAGGTTATGTTCCATAGATGATGTATAAAGGATATTAGATAGATTCGGGATGAATGCCATCAAATCAAATATATGCATCAAGATCAATGAGTTCAAGAGACGAATGTCATATGATCAAGATGTGATGAAGCTACCTTAGGGGTGAATGATGGGCTCAAGGTGTGAGCTATGATTGAATGAGGTGAAGCTAAATAGAAGATGAAGATTGACCAATGATTAGAGTCAAGATGGTCAACATACAAGCAGTGTGGGTTAGGTGCCACTTATGGATTTGCATCAAAAGGACAATTACATTAGAAGCCATGGGAGGATGATATCAAGTGTGATGGTCATCGAGGTTGAGAAAAGCAAACTCAAGATAAGTAAGATGAGAAGTTATATGCTTGAAGCTTATGATCCATCAAGTGAAGATGTATTCAAAAGACGGCTCCCTATATGGGATTATGTGGGAGCTAAATGAAAGACTTCATAAAGCGATAGTGATCAAGGTGATTCCGGCTTGGAGCAAGGATGATGAGCGTCATCAAGCTCAAGTGGAACATGCAAGGCAAATGATGCCTATACTAGGCTTTCCTAGTTTGACTGGTCTCAAGGAGTTTGGAGGGAGACATGATTACAGGATGGATAACAGTACTATCAAGAGGGGATATCAGACAATTAGCTTGATCATATCGCGTCTTGAGTGCTCAAACCACTGCATGTGTTGCATGTCGTCGTGTTTACTTTGTGGTGGAGGTGATAGAACTTTGGGTTCTAGATTGTCCAGAGGTTCCAGGTTGTGAGTGCTCAGAGACTCTAGATAGAGTTCGTTTGTTGTGTGGGTTGTCCCTAGACTTTGTGTCTAGGCATGAGCGATCTGACCCATCTTGGTAGATGGTGCGATCGACTGTAGTTCAGGGACTCTGGGAGTTCCATTTTCAGAGTATCCAAACTTAGGGTTCAGTAGCCAAGTGTTCCCGGAGTATCTAGATGTGTTACGGAAGGGCCGTGCTTGGGAATTGAGCTTTCGTGAGCTGGGTCCAGGGAGTCGGTCTGACTAGCCTTGGAGGTCGGTCTGACCGTTAGCCTCCGGACAGAGACTCTGGGTTTTACCCAGAGTGTATAGATGGAGTAATAGAGAGCAAGTTTTCCCCATATAGTCTTTCTGGACATTCTAGGGTTGACTGAGTGAGTCATGGAAGTTCTCGTCTGGAGTATCTGGGTTGGTGTCGAAGACTCCGGGGGTATATTGTCCTAGTGTGTTTTAGAGTGTCCAATGGTCTCTTTTTCGACCGTTGGTGTTGGGTTGGTCTGACCGGCCTTGGGGGTTGGTCTGACCGTCAATCTCGACCAGATCTTCCCAACGGCTAGTTTTTTAGGATTGGCTATAAGTAGCCACCTTGAGCTAGCTTGGGGGAGTTGCTCCTGCCTCTCGGGTCATTTGTTGACCCTCTCCACTTGTTTGCTTCCTCTCTAAGTCCCTTAGTGCATGTGTTGCTCTTGATGAGGTGTGAGAGAAGTTTAGTGCATCGGTTGCACTTTGTGATTGCATATATTGCATCAATTGAGCTCTCGGTGTTAATCGGTTCGAGTGCGAGTCCGAGAGTTTGTTACTCTTGGAGGCCACTGACTCCTAGATGGCTTGGTGGTGTTGTCTTGGTGATCTCTTGAAGAAGCTTGTGAAGAGGCCCAAGTGGTTTGTGAAGTGGTTGTGGAGCTTGCCATCTCCGGAGTAGAGGAACGAACTAGCCATAATGTCGAGGAGACATAAGGGCGTCCTTGAGAGGAAGCGGCTGGAAAGATAATCCACCTTTGATCACGAGTGATTGGGTCCTCAAACAAAGACATAGGCTATCGTTGGATATCCAAATTTTGGAACAAACATCGTTTGTCTCTCATCTCCTTTACTTTATTGCATTTCATTCTTGTACTAGACTTGTTGTATTTCTTTTGTAAAGATTGAATTGTGTGCTTGTCACTCTAGAATTGTAAATCTTGACATAGACATAGGGTGTTGGTGCATTTAGTTGAGCCTAGTATATTTAGGATTTGAGCTTGTGAAAATCCGACTAGTTTAATTCCGCATTATGATTAAGCTAAATCCATAATTTTTTAAAGCACCTATTCACCCATCCCCCTCTAGGTGACATCTAAGTCATTTTAATTGGTATCAAAGGAAGGTATCTCTTTTAGGGTTTTATCGCTTAGAGAGTAAAAGATTCAACTAGTGATTTAATGCACATTGATCCACTTCTACTAGATGACACGAATTACCATGTATGGGAATTCACATGCTTGATCATTTTCGGACCACGGGTACTCATATAGAGTGAATTATAGATGTTAGTTTTTCTCATCCAAGAGATTTGGAAAATATATCAATTGAGGAAGAGAAAAACTTAGGTCTCAATGCTCAAACTACTAATGTCGTATTTAATGCTTTGAGCAATGAAGTGTTCGAGACATCCCTCTTGAGGATGCTCACGAGATTTTGGACCATACTCGAAGAGCGATATGATGGGTTCAACTTTGATGAGGATATCTTTTTTCGTAGGTATCAATTGAGGATTGCTCTACTTCCACTTCATATCAAGAAGAGCACCCAATCGCCTCCACCTCTGCGTGCATGGACATCACACCTTCGCCCCCACTTTACGAAAGTGCAGCAAGGCACAAGGTAATGATATGGTGAATGGTGATAACATATGTGATGATGATACGTTTGATGATCTATGTTGACGATGACGTAGCACCCGGGTATCATCAAGGAGGACGAATCCGGCCCTCTGGCCACAGGGCGGGCCGGGCCGACTACTCGGAGTCCGACTTCTACACGGGGGCGCCTCATCAACGTGGAGTACAAGACATGGACTAATATCCGCCCGGCATACCCGGAATCTGTTGTAACTAATTAGGAAACCAATCTGTTAGCCGATCCGGACTCTTGTAACCCTATCCCGATCGCCTATATAAGGCCTGGTAGGAGACCTCCAATCGGAAAGCTTTTAAGCTCTTTAGTCATAGACAATCTCCATTGTTTCATAGCTCAAGCCACCTCGAGATCGATTCTCTAGGACTTGCGGCACTTGGAATTCAAGCTATACTAGCCACCAAACACAGGATGTAGGGTGTTACCTCTCCGCGAGGGCCTGAACCTATCTAAATCCTGTCTCCCGTGTGCACCCATCCAGATTTGCTGTGCTCACACCGCCCCATATTCAGTATTGCCGAAATAATACTCCGACATATGTGGCATGATTAAGAAGGCCAATCTTGTCATTGACAAGTTGAAAGAAAACTGTGAACATTGGAATAAGTTTCTTCCAAGTAAAATTTCACTTGAGGAGCTAAAATATGCACTGCTTGAGGTCTCAAATGAGAATCTAACCAATCTTATGAAAAACTAAAAGTAGAACATGGGGAGCTAAAAGAAGCTTATGAAAATCATTCAATTATCAATGTTAGCTTTGACTTATCTTTGGGCTTACCTACTTCTAGCAACAAACTTGATAAATCAACATGTGTTGTTAGCCCATGTACATCATCTTGTGATCTTATAGTGATGATATGCTAGATATGCCATGTTGCTCACATGATATTTCTTATTCCTCTAGTGCTTGTGAGACTAACATTGTAGAGAAAACCAAAAGATATGTGGCATTAGTCATTGATGGAGAGCATGCCAAAGGTCAAAGTAGAAAGCTCCATCTAGAAAAGATCAAAGAGGAACAAGTTATGCTATGAATGTTACGACCATGGAGTGTCCAACATGGGACTTGAAGAATCCTCTTCTCCAAGATGACTATCACCTCACTTCGATGCTCTCATATGCCTCATGGAAAAAGGTACAAGGAAGGTAACACGTGACGATGTTAATGATAGTGATGTTGATCTCTTAGGCTCCTTTGGTGGAGTTATTATGCCTAAGATCGCTCACCTCATGTCCACTGTAGAAGAGCAAGATGAGACACTAGAAAAGCAAAATTACATGCTTGTAGGAGCATGTAGCGTCTTGCTCGTATGCGACGTGCTTGAGGAGGTCTTGGTCTCGCGCCTCTTCAGTGAAGTCCACTTCGGCTTGGTCATGCTCTTCATGAAGAATCTCGACGCGGAAGGAGTGGTGCTCAATTTTGGCAAGGAGTATAGCTTTCGATCTGTACACCAAGGAGAAAGGTATACAGATCCCCACACTCTCGAGCTATTTGAGCCATATTCCTTTCTCGGTGGAGTTGTCATTGACACGACGACGAAGTTCTTCGAGGATGTGTTTGTTGTCTTGTTCCATGGTCCGTTGCTCTTGGGGTATTGCTGCGGAGGCGAAGTGCAAGGTGGTTTCCATAGAGTCACATAATTCTCTGAATGACGAAGCGTCAAATTGAGTTTTGTTATCCATGATTAGTTCACGCGAGATGCTGAAGCGGCAGATGATGTTATTGTAGAAGAATTTCTACACTGCTAGCAAGGGGATGGATGTGAGTGGTTCGGCTTCAATCCTCTTGGTGAAGTAATTGATTGCCACCACTATATGTCGGTAGCGCTCTTTGGCCAATGGGAATGGTTCTAAGGGATTCATTCCACATTGGGAAAACAACTGCGTGATTTGGGTGTTCTTGAGCATTGAGACAACACATGGACAGATTTCGTGCTCTTCTGGCACGCCTCACACTTCTAGAGCATATTGACGGTGTTTTGGACATTAGTGCTATATGGTTTCTGTAGAGCCCAATGTGAATTTTGAGGAAGAGGCATGCTCCTTCTTCCTTCAAGATGCACTTCCATAGGGCTTCGCCCCTTTTCTTATTGAGAACATCGTCGAGCAGGACATACATTATTACTTTTGTGAGTAATGTTTGGGCCTGTCGGGTGTCTTCATCGCTAGCTTCGTCTTTGATAACTCAGATGAAGGGTGTCATCCATGACCGGGGACCATTGGAGTTCGCGTAGACTTTTGGCGAAGTTTACTTGGCGGTGTTGTCCATATACACCTTGTGTTCTTTCTAAGTATTATTTTTTTAGTATAAGGCATTGGAAGGCGGCTCCAGTGTTCCTTGGGCCAAAGGGTATGTGCAAGTTGAAGAAGTTGTTGGCAGGGGTGACGAAGCTTGTTTGCGCCTCGCCTTCCTTCCTCATGTGGATCTGATGACATCTAGAGTGCACATCCAAGTGACCTAGCATTTCTCACCCTGTGATGGAACCGAGTGATTGGTTAATGCGTGGGAGAGGATGGCCTTCCTTCAAACACACCTTGTTGGGCTCGGTTTCCACGCGTATGTGCCACTTCCCATTCACCTTCTTGATTAAGACTGGGTAGGCCAACCATTTGGGGTGCTCCACCTCTCGAACGAGACCGACTTTAATGAGTTCTTTGACTTCTCTTCTAAGGGTGTTGCTTCTCTCCACAGATAGCTTCTAGAGTTTCTGCTTCACCGTGGTGTGGTCATGTTTGATGGTAAGGTGATGCTACATTACTTCATGCCGGACACCTTCCATACTGGTAGGCGATCAAGCAGAGAGGTCGGAGTTTTTCTTGGAGATAGAGGCAAGGCTTGCTTGAAACTCCGTTGGGAGATCAGCTCTGTCCTCATTATGCATGGGTCTTCATCACCAAAGGGGTGGATTTCCTCCAATCTTCTTTAGGGTTATTGGAATGGAAGATATTCCGCCTCAGGGGTCGGCTCATTCACAAACACTTGAGCTGGGGTGGCCGTTCTTGGAGGAGGAGCCCCCTGTGTTGCTGGTGGTCTGACGGATCGAGGGCTCATCCAGTGGCGCCTTTTTCTTGAGCATAGAGCTCATGACATTCATTTGTCCAGTGATCGTCAGATTTGTGGAAGGTGCACCACCTACCTCCGAGCTTCTGGGCTCGCGTTCTTGGTGTGCTTGGTTGTCGTGGTCATGATCTTCTATTCCTGCGAATATGGGTGATTCTCTTTTTTGGAGTTCTTCTTGAGAGAACTCCTAGTCTTCCCACTTGAAGGGATGTCATAGATATGTGACAGCGGCTCGAGCTTGGTGGTGTTGCCATCATCTCCTCACGCGTATTTCTCCAAGGTGCGACATAGTTCTTCTGTGGTTCTTGGGGGGTTTTGATTGGGCACCTGGTTCACCTCCCCTAGTAGGCCTTTCATGCAAGCGTCAATCATTGTCATGCTTGGTGATTTGGCTGCGAACCTAGGAGAAACCTTTGAAGAAACTTTGCAGGGACTCTCCTTTTTGCTTCAGGACATAGAGCTCATTTGACAAGAGTGGTTGTGTGAAGTTTTCTTAGAAATATGCGATGAATACTCTTGGAGGTGTTCCCACGACCTGGTGGAATTTCTCCTTTGGTTGAAAAACCAAGTTTGAGTCATCCCCGTTAGCGCGAGGGGGAAAAGGTTGCACATCTCCATCAGTCTTCTTTTGGTGACATGAATGACCGTGTGGAATATACCTCCAAGAATGTAGGGGCTTGGAAGCTCCGTTATATTGCTTCAACCTAGGCGGCTTGAACTTTTAGGGAAAGATGGTTTCGCATCGACAAACACTTTGTGGAAAGAGCAGGTTCGATGTCGGTTTCGATCATTGGATCAAGCTTCCTCAACGGAGACGTAAAGCCTCACCAAAGGCTTGAACTTCCAAATCTCGTGTCTCCCGTTTGGTTATCTCTTTGCACTTCTCTATACTTTTTTTCTAGCTTATTTTGATCACTAGCATGTTAGGGTTTACTTAGTGCTATAGAATTGCTTATGTAAAATTTATTTTTAGTACTTGTTAATCTCTTATTTATCCTTCTATGATTGATAGCATAGATTCTTTCGATAATGCTCTCTCCACGACATATAATTACTCTTTATAATCCTTTATAGACTCAGAGAAAATAATATGATATGATATATTGCACTCTCCAGTCTCTTTGAATTTTTTTTAAAACAAAACAGCTGTAGTATGTTATTTATTTTTAAGGGGCCGGGAAGATCCAGATCCGAAAAGTCACAGAGAGACTAGGAAAAAGCAAAAACAAATGTACAAACCTTGAACACAATCCTTGAAATATTGTAGTGATAGGATTTTTGTTCTCTTGATTGTGTAAATCTCGTCGGTCTCATGAGTATGACACCAAAACCAAGAATGTTTCTGCTCAGCTGCTGTGTATATGTTATTCTAACGTTCTTTATCTTTTTTTCTTCTTTTCTTTTTGAACTACTAGACTAACCCTTTTTTCCTGAGGTCAGCGTTATTCTGATTGGGAAAATCTTTTTCACCTCAAAAACAGTGTGTATCGTTAGCTGATAGTGATAGGAATATACCAAATAGTATCAAGAAACATGACTTGCAACATATCTATAGGAAAATGACATTTTTGCCAGTTGTGAGGATGCCCATTACACTTCCCGTTGTTTGGGATTTCAGACCAGGTTCAATGAACATGGTACCTTGCTGAGACAAAGCAGCAGTATACATACCATCATGTGGCCTACCTCTTGGGGGCCCCTCTATAACGATCTCTCTTCAATCAGGCAGGCAGGTCGAATGAATGGAACCAGCAAATCCCAAATGCCATTGCATTCTTTCCTCTGTAACTGCAGATGGAACTAGCAAATGCCATGGCACTCTTTGCTTTGTAAATCAGGCAGGCATGTCGAGTGAATGTACTAATAACCAGCAACTGCCGTATCATTGCTCTAGCTTTTAGTTGAACCCTGGACCTGGAGTGGATCACATCATCATAGCCTTAAAAGGCTGGTAGGCATATGGCACTGCAATATGGGAAGCAAGCAATCCATGTGAGCGGCAATAAACCAACAAACGAGCTGTCGTGCCCATGCAATCAGTGCAGTACTAGCACCACCGCTTTTATCGGCAGCAATTGACCGGTGCTATCACACCAGCCATTCTGCCGGCTGCCGGCATCTCGGCCGCATCGCCAAGAACGTGGAAACCACAACTTGTAAGCAGCAAGGTGAATAAGCAGGCGACCAGTGCGGCTCAGCTCCTGCTTGACCTCCCGGCTTCAGGTTCAGGATGGCAATCCTGAGAGGCTTGTAACTGCGAGAGATTATTCTCGCAGAGTTGGTTACGGGGTCCCAGTTTGAATCGAGTATACTGTGCACATGCTGTTGGGCAGCGTGACCACATGGCGCGCCAAACCCCACGTCATTGCAATTTGGCAGTGCCACACGCTGTTGCGGTTTGGCAGTGCTGTGCCTGTGCCACCAACACGAAGAAAAAAGAAGTGCAGTGACCAATATTGCCTAGCTTCTGGTTCCGTGCTCTGATATTCTCTCCCTTCCCCAAACTTACACTACTACAAAAATAGCTTTCTTAGATCTTTTATGTCAGACGGTTCTAGTAAAATTAACTATGTTAGAGAAATCTCAATTGGTTATAAATATCTCAGCCAGTTCAAAAAAAAAGACTAAAATAATTTTCTATCTCAATCGGTTAAAAAAAACAGACTGAATAAATATCTCAGTCGGTTTAAAAAAACCAACAGAAATATTATAAATATTCTAGACGGTTTAGCCTAAAACCGACTGAGATATTTTGTCCAAGCCCAAAAATACACCGAACCCTATCTAACCCTCCCTTACCCTCATCCCCTTCTCCAATTGATCCCACTGCCGCCGCCCTTCCCAATCCACCGCTCCATCTTCTTCTGCCTCTGTTCCGGTCCCTTCTTTGTTTTTACTCACTCTTCTTCTCCCATGGATCCCATCCATAGCAGCAACAGCAGACTGCGCCGACGCGGGCCGGGCGCGGCTGCGTTCGATGAGGTGTTCCTGCACTACTTCAGTGCTGCGAGTGCCACCATGCTGAGCTTCACCGTGTGGGCGGCGCTTGTGGACTTGGCGACCGGCGGGGACCTCGGCTTGTTCCCCGTCGACCTCACCGAGTGCTTGTTCCTCGTTGACCTCGGCTCATTCCCCAGGGACCAGCAGTGGAGTGCTCCAACCCAAGGTTCGACGGCAAGGCGCTCAGCTTCTCGCTCGGCAGCGCGGCTGCTGGTCCAGTCACTCCACCAGGTACCGACCAGACTGCTCACAAGTACCTCTCTTGTTCCAACAGTCTTCTTCTCCCATGGATCCATCTGTCTGTAACTCCAAGGTTACCACGTACCGGCTGAATCAAGAATCTAGATCTTGGACAATCCAAGCCGATTTACATATGGGGTCAAGAATCTGGGTCGATTTCCATCCGTCCGTAGCTCCAAGCTTTCTTGTTGCCCTCTCCCCTAGCCTTCTTCTAGCAAATATTGACGATTCATTTTGTTGTGTGCTGCATGAGGAGATCTACTTCCTGATAGAAGATGTACGGTGCGCTCGGTGACGACGTCGTCGTAGTCGGTGTGGGAGAGGACCGCGGAAGCCGAGTGGAGGAGGGGCTCGATGCAGGACACCACGCCGTCGAGGAGAGCCAGCTGCACTCGGTACATGCCCGCAGACTTCGTGTGGAGGAGGGGCCAGCTGCACCCAGTTCATTGTCGTCCTCACTGCCGGCTTCTTTTTATTTTCAATTTTTTATCAGTATCATGGTTGGTTCAGTTTACTTGACCGACTGAGGTATTAAATTTGTAAGATTAGTTTTTAAAAAATTATTAGCTCTCTTTGTTTTCAGTCGTTTCTCAAAATCGGCTCTAATAACCATTTTCAATCGGCTAAAATGGTCCTTTTCGTACTAGTGTTAGGTACGCGCGCAGAGGTGGTTGATCCAGCGAAATAAATCACTAGCTAGCCGCGGATGGGATCACACAGGCATGTTCGCAACGTTGCGATTCTCATGTTGACTCATGCACAACTAGCCATCAACAATCGAGGAAAAGTTACGTTGGCCGTACAGAAAGGTAAAAGAATAGATAGGAGCAAATTTTAGTGTTGGGCTGCCGGCCATGATGGAACGTCAACGTCTAGCTCGTCTCCGCGGTCGGCGGAGAGCATCTAGACGATTACCGGAATCCATCGATTCGACGGCCGTCAGCGCTACACGTCCAGACGTCCACCAACCGGGCCGCTTGCAGCCCTCCGAGGCTCCGACCAAGGCAGCATATCCTGTGATTCCCACATTTTCAAGCCCTCTCTTTCAAAAGTTACAGCTGCACATATATGCATTCATGTCACCAACTTTCTGTATATCTCGATATGCGCTCTAGTTTTCAGTAGAAGTTATTTAAGTGTGTGCTTGTGGGTGTATCCACGTGTTTCTCAAAAGAAAACTAAAAAACTATTACCTTATTTGATTGTTGAGCGGCTGATTTGCATTTTGAATAGGGTCATGGAAGTTTGGTTCGGAAAAAGGTTCGGATGTAACACGAGGACTGACATGAAAAAGGGTTTAATTACCCTTTAAAACCCATAAATCAGGCGGACGCTTGCTCCTGAACGACCCGCAAGCGGCAAGCAGGAGAGGGCAGGCGCGCACGTGCTGCTCGCCTCGCTCGCGCGCACGGGCGGAGAGCCAAGCCAGCCGCGGAGTTCTAGTTGGGTAGTTAATACGAAAGGGAAGCCGCTTGCTTTCGGGTTTCCACCACCTCCCTCCCTCCTGGGTTTGGATCGCCCGCACGCCCCCGAATCCGAAGGGAAACACCACCTGGGGAAGGAAGGCACGGCATCCCAAACCTCCTTCCCCTCCGCCGCACGCACGCGCTCCCTTCCCCCTTCCGAGCGCCTCCTCTCCGATCTGCCAAGGTTCCGTGCTTCCTCGAGCTGATTCTTTTTTTATGTGTGTGGGTTTCGTTGTCCGTGGGAGGAATGTGGAATGCAGGTTGGTTTTTTTGGGAGGAATTTTGGTTGGTGTTTCGAGGTGAGGTTGGCCAGCGTTAGGATTGGCGGTCTGTGATGGGTTTGTGTTGCGTGTGAATCTGGTGGAAACCGTGGTGAGATCATGGTATGTTTGGTGTTGATCCGGGCATTTTGGGTGTCGGGCTTGTGAGTTTCTGTAGAAAGGTGGGATTCGAAGTGCTTAGTTGAGGTGAGGTGGAATTTTGATCTAGCTAGAACCGTTTTTTATGTAGCTGCTCGGCATTTTCCGTATTTTCGTTGGCGACAGTGGGACCATATGAGTTCGTTTTCTTTTCTATGTCAATGCATGAGTTTTTGGGAGCTCCAATTGCTATTTTGGGATGATTTTTTATCGCATTATTATGTCAATAACTACTGTGAATGTCTTAAGGAGTAAAAATCATTAATCGACATGTGGTCAAAGAGTGATTTCTTGAAATGTAGTGTCACGTAATGACAAATTAGAAGGTAATTTGGCAAGACAACATGATGGCAAGCACGCACTGAATTCAGTTATTAATATCAATGTGTTCTGATGCAGTTCCTTTGTTTCAACTAACAGATTCGGCTAAGTTTTCCTGTTGATAAACTCCACGACTGGGTTAAAGATTTCTGGAGTTGCAATATTTTGGGAAGTGATTTCACTATGAAACCTGATTGGTCAATTTTCTCCAAGCTTGATCATAACGGAGGATACCTGCATAAGTTTCCCAGTAGGCTCTCCAATATCTCACGATATCGGGTTAGGATTGATATCACAAGTTGGAACATTAGTCGAGAGTTCCTTTCAGCATCCGAGGCATATATGTTCTACAGGAAGTGGTGCGGTTCACGAAGCATTCAGCTGCTTCAACAAAGTTGCTGGAGCTTTCTATTTCTGCCTTTCCAGAGCATCAAATCCCAAGATTTCCCATAAGTTGTCGGCTATTGCAGGCTCTAGTTCAAGAGCCTGTGGGTCACAAATAAAGCAAGTGACCTCTTCCATGCAGTATCTGGCTGGGTTGCAATTTGGTTCTCAAGTAAGAGAACAGCATGCTATACAAATGCTTTTAGCCAGGCTTGCAAATGCGACGGTTGGCCGACTGTGGAATGAGGAGGAGGGCCATGCCTGTAGCATTCTTATGCTAGCTGCTGCTAGTGTAATACCACCATTTGAAAACATGTAAGATTCATTTATTATTATCTTAGACTCCAGGAGTCTACCCCTGCTATTTATAGAAAGAGATTCTGCCATTCTTTTATTATATGTTGTTTTAGGATTGCTAGGGCTTCCTTTTTCCATTTTGTTTGTTCCTGTAGTTTTGGTTTTCATTCAAGTTGTGCTTTGTTAACTGTTCATTCTATGCATTGACAAGATCGCCAAAGATGGTTGCGGATTCAATGACTTTAGCAAAAGATGGTGGCCATATCAGAGAACATGTAGATCAACCTTATTTGGACGAAAAACACCCAGGTTGTGCTCGTGTTGAAGTGCCAAGAACAATATTACCAGAAGACGCGACGGAACCTAAAACTGGGATCAAATTCCCTACTCTTCTTGAGGATAATTCCAATCCAACTGCAGAGGTTCTTTTTCAACTCTCTTTTCTGGATAATTGTTTCATGTACCATTTTTATTTATTCCAGAAGAAATGTTTCCATCAGGGCTTATTACCCGTTCTGCTCGCAGGGGTGTGGCAATTATTTTGACACTTCTGTCTGTATCTTGTTCTTTTGGTACATTCTCACAATGTGTTATAGCAAATCTGTAATGTTTCTTAGGTCTTGAGCTTTCCGTTTGACAAGTTAACGAACAATTAAATTTGTAGGTGCTTGTTGGGATGGGTTTTAGAAGCATGCGGATAATGAGGGTAAAAAATCTGAGTCTCTATGCCTTCGGATTATGTGAGTAAACTAATTTTTCATGTGTGCAGCTATTACTTATGAACTCATAACAGGCTGAGGTACTGTGTGAAGGATGTTCCCTTAGGTTTACTGATGTTGTATTCTTGTAGATATACAACCAGATTCTATTTGCAACAAGCTGGGCTCGAAGTATGCTTCTGTTCCGGTTGCCGAGCTGAAGAATCACCCAAATTTCTATGAAGATCTTCTGAGGTGTGCATGCTCTATTGATCATTTACGTGTGTTCACCAAATTCTTTTTATGAAAATCTTTCCCAAATTCTGGAACATACCTAGCCTCTATACATGTAGCAGCCGTGTAAGCTGAGTTACTCCTTGAGTAATCTGGCAGACTCTAGTAATCATCCAGAAAGATAGGTGTAGTTCTGTATAGAGGCTTTCTGGAACTTTTCCAAACCTACAATTATTTTATGTCATTTTTGGGACTTTCTATTTATCTGCTGTCATTTGATGCCATTTGTAGGACTGTAGCTTTTGAGTTTTGATGCTGCGTAGGATTTTTCCTTATTGCCTGAAACTACAATGGAAACATTAAAAAAAAGATTCCCATCTTCATTCCATATGCCTCTGTTGCTAATAAAATTTGCATTATACTTGCCCTTGTTATGCAGGGAAAATATTCATATGACAGTCAGGCTGGTAGTTAGCTACAATGGCCTTAGCATTGGCACAGTAAGAGAGTAAGTATTCTTATATTCTTATGCTAACATATTGTGATCTTCATCTATGGTTCAAAAGATATGATCTATGCAAGATTGTAAGTTAATTATTTATTTGTATTGACATACTTTTCAGTGCATTTGAGAAGTCTCTTTGCTTTCGGTTGCAAAAGGTGCTTGTTGTTCATTCAGGAACTAGTTTAATATTCTTTGCTAACAATATATGTTTAACAGAGCTTTTCTCTACTTTCTAAAACCAGATGAATCCTAATACTGATTATCATTGCTTGAAAACATTCGGTTCTTATTTCAGTGAAGACATCCGAATACCTGCGGTTAGTTTCTAGTTACATCTGGTTGATATAACTTTGTACTTTTGGGCGTGAGATATTACTATGACTGCAGGGTACAAAGATCGACTTCCGTCAAACATCTGATGGCCAGCTCATAACTGAAAGTTAGTACTTTATATAAGTATATAACTGATTCTTTCAGTATGATTTGTGTTCTTTTCCACTACAGTAAACATTGACCAAGAACATCTGTGTGCAGTTGATGGTAAACAAATTGGTGCTGTCCAGAGCAAAGATCTTTGCAGTAAGTGCATACTTGCTAAAGTGAAGACATTCGTTCCAATTTCTAATTCTTTTGCAGAATTATAGATCATTTAAAGCTAGAACTCGTACATTGTAGTGTTACTCTCGGCTATCATCATTTATGAAACCATGTTTTTACGAACAGGAGCTTTCTTTGATATGTATATTGGTGACCCGCCTGTTTCAGTGGAGACCAAACAAGACATCGCGCAGAATGTGGGTGGACTCATTAGAAGATGCTAGAGTAAATGGCAGACCGGTCAGAATTATTTTGTTCTTCTATACAGGGGAAGGAGCATATGCAGACATGGAATTAGGAGAGGATCAGTTGTGTGTATAGTAATAGATCTGTAACTTGTAATCTAAACAGGCAAAATTTGCAACTTACACAGAAGCTTAGCATCTTTCTCCTGAGCACATGCCTCCATGCTTTTCATATGGATTGGCTTTTGCTATGTCCTGGCCAGTGATTCAGTTAAAAGTTGAAAGAGAATACATCTTTCCCACCATCTAAAATTAGGGAGCCCAGCTGGTGATGAAACAGCATCTCGGGACCTTTTTTTTTCCTTGTTCAATCTTTTTTTTTACTTCTGTCCGTGAAAATGCTGATGATAGCACAGCCTCCTGTGTTGAAATATCAAAGAGAAACGCCTCAATGCTTTCCCCTAAAAATTGCAAATTTGTGCAGTTATTTTTTGAGGTGCAACATCCTACTACTCCAGTACTAACAGAGTAACAGCATTACTTCAAGATGTGTGCAATTAGTTTCTATGTGTAGGTGCAGCCAGCATTGCTCCACTACTGTAACGGTTGCTTCAGTACTAAAGACACTGCTCAATTTTAAAGCATTTACCAGATTGTTCTAAGCAGCATGCTGTCATTTTTAATGTCCTCAGACATGTTTTGAGGTTTTTTCACTCGTGTCAAACTCTTAAAGTTAACCTAGCCCTCAAAAAGAACAAAAAGAAACTAGGGTAATCTTGTGTGACTACCAAAATTTAAATTTACAATTTGTCTTCACACAAGTGGTCTGGGGATGATCATATGAGTTTGCAACTATATCAATCAACTTATGTGTTGTTGTGTTAAGACTTCTACTACTTCTGGCCCGTCGATACTAGCGCTCCAACTCCTTCAGGAAAACCGGTGTGACTTAGGAAGCCCAATGCTCAAGTTATGGGCCCCGAGTAGGCTTGAGTGTGACCCGCAAGGAGTTATCAGTATAAATACCGAGACCCAGAACAGGAGGAGGCAGGAAACGACTTGTGCCTTGCGCGGCCAATTCTCTTCTTCTTCTCTGCTCCTCTCGGATCCTCTCAATTCTTGTATCTGCTACTGTATTTGGAGTGCTAATTCTATAGTGAGGTGTTAACAACTTGGTATCAGAGTCACTAATCTTGGAGCGCCCACGATACCACTCGAGGCAGACCGAGAGGGTTGACACCAAGGAGGGCCAGATCGGCGAGACCCTGTTGCGCCTGAATAGCCTCGACGAGATCAAGTCTTCCGTCTCCGATCTCCAGTCAGCCGTCATCGAGCTCAAGGAGATGGCGGCTACCACGAACGATGGAAGCCGCAGATGGAACTCCTCATGGAGGATCTGCACGACGCGGTCGGTGATCTGCGTCGTCAAGTCGACCGCCTCGCGGAGAAGCAACTGGCGGATCCACCGCCGATATTCCCGCAGCAGCCTCCTCTGCTTCCTCCGACACATGCGCCATCCACGTTCGTCTTCAGCAACACGTCGGGGGAGAGAAAACCAGGGCCCGATGGCCACGGCGCAGCACCAGATCATCGAGGGGCGGCGGATGGGATCTTCCGGACCTCGAGGCCACCTCCGGTCATAGGTGCGACCAAATCTGGAATCCGGCCCCTTTTGTTTCTCACAACCCTGTTCCGTCGTATCAGCCTTCATATGCTAACCAGAATCACCACGGCCAAGTCCTACAACCAGTTAGTTTCTCGAGCTTTGATGGTGAAAAGCCTAGAACTTGTATCACCCGTGCCGAGTAGACTTTGAGATGTCTGAGGTGTCCCCCTTGCTTGGGGCGTCGCCACAATTTGGTTACAATCTGTGGAGAGGTGTTTAGAGCGTCTTCAGCCGATTCCCTAAAATCCATTCCTTATATCTTTATTTAAGAATTCATCTCAAAAGATTCTTTTTCTAAAATTCCTTCACACTCTAACTGAGTCTCTAAATCTCATTCCATATACTCCACTCTTCCACATTTTATTAGTATCCTATAACTAACATGTTATTTGTAAAGGTACAAATACAATCGCTATGTTAGAATAGGTAAAACTATAATTAACAAGTTATTTCTAACGGATAAAATTATAACGGGTATTTTTCAAACGGCTATATTTCCAACGGTTAAATTTTGAACGGTTATATTCCTAACGGCTATATTCCCAACGGCTATATTCCAACGGTTATATTTCAATAGCTATGTTCCGACAGCTAAATTCTTAATAGAAGATGCTAACTCCTCTATTTGCTTTATTGTCTAAATTCATCCTTCTTTTTTGTCCATCCTTGTTGATCAAATGATCAAACAAGCCACAATAATATTAGTACGAATTACTTCTACACATGTACACATATTCCATTTAGCAATTTAGAGCAAGTCCTACTAACACATTGCTGCTTACACTAATTCTACAAAATCTTCTTTCAATGTCTACTGCTACATACAGGATTAGAGAACAATGTTATTGTCTTGTGCTACATATATACGACCAATTGGAACATTTAACTAATTCTTATAGCAGTAGCTAACATGATATAGCACATAGCAGTATCATCCCCAATTCGTGCTTAACAGTAGCCACAATTATTTTAGGCATCATCACTTGATCTACAATCGTTCCACAGAGCTAGAAATATCTGTTGCCCATGAACTCAACATATTACCATTCTCAATTTAGGAGGTACAAAGCTCATCAACTAGCTCTAAACGACAAGAATCACATACATGACAAGAATCAGCTTTACCGAGATGCACATATAGAATTTCAGTACCACCATTATCGAGTTCCTATGATTGAATAACAGGACTATGGAAGAAGGGGGATGAGCTCATCCAAGAGGAGAGACCGGCAGTCCATACCTTCAGTCCGGGGAGCTCGCAACGGTGGAAGTTGCTCTGGTCGTCGCGGTTGTCCAACTCCCCGTCGCTGCCACAACCCAAATCCAAGACCAGCAGGGGGGCTCGATGTAGGCGACGAGCTCTCCTCCACAACGGCCGGTCGGTGCTTTCCCGCGGCCTCACCTTCCTCCACAACCGTCAGCAAGCGCCAACCGCCTAGATCTGATTCCAACATGAAAAATAATCACGAATAGAAGAACAGAAGATGGATTTGGGAGGACGATGCGGGTCTTGCAAGGAAGGGAGGGGAGTACCATACCACTGATGTGGATGGCCAGCGCCGGATCTGTGCTCCCCACGGTCGCACGGGCGTTGCTGCTTGCTCCTAGGTCGGGAAGGCGAGGGGAGGTGCCACGGTTGACAAGCGGCGAACTGCCCCGAGCATGCACGGGAGGGGCGGATCTACTGCGAGCGGGCGCGGGAGGCGGGGCTGGACTTCTTCGAGCTGGGCCGGGAGCTGGGAGGGGGCTTCTTCGAGGCCGGACGTTGAGGGATGGGGAACGGCGGGGGAGTCCTCAGATATGAGGAAGGAGGTCGGGGGAATAGGGATTCATTTCGAATAGGGAAGCTGATAGGGAACCGGTTGGAGTGCTGATTTTAGTTGTTTGACCTAAAATTTGGTATAGGGAATGAGATAAGGAACCAGTTGGAGATGCTCTTAGGGTCTTTAACTTGGGCTGATTTTTTTTCCTGCTTTGCACAAGATTTGTAGAAATCAACATCAGCAATTGATCCATTGCTTCTATAATTTGAAACAATCCATTTCTGTCTGACTATGTAGAGCGCTTTGAAACCCTGTTAAATCATCTCATGTCCGATGATGAATCGATGCACACGCTACCTATCAGCACCATTCATCGATGGTCTTGGTCACGATATTAGAGCAATTATCTAGTACAAAATCCATCTACCTCCTGCAAGTGAACATGACTAATTATAGTAGTTTTTTAACTGAAAGTACTACCTGTTTTACATCGAACCCATCAGAAACTATGGTGAATGATGTTTGGCTTTATCACACTTATTGTGTCACAAGTCACAAGTAAATCCTCCTAGAAATTAATTCTAAAATAACCTGAAAGTAAATTATTAAAAATAGAAGACTTTTTGAAGTTTTTAATTCATTCGACAACTAAGAAATAGTAAAGACTAATACTAAAAATATAAAATAGTAAACAATGGTCCTGCAACAATTGGGAGAGTTAGGCGATCGAGATTTCGGTTCATGGTTTCCAGTATAATGGTTTTATGACAAGGGCATTGTGAATCCTCTGTAGAATTTAGTAGGTAGGTCACTCGTAGGTAGCCATGCTCCTCCCATCCTGGTCTTGTATGATTCTATTGTTCTCCTCCCGTTAACCTCCCCTCATGTCGAGTTGTTGGCTTGATATTTAAGATTAGCATATCAGATGAATGAATGAATTGAGCGTCATGGCTTCCTGTTCTCATCATCTACAATAGCTTGTCGTTGATACCTACACTTGTCATCTATAAGTCGCGGATTCACAATGCAACACGTACTTACTCTCCTAGGTTGTTTCCCGAGCCCTTAAATTAAACAACACGCATTAAGTACAATGAGAGCAAATAACCTCATTCTATATACTCAAAGCAATCACAACCGACAAATAAATCTAAAGCATGTTTACCATCTACCAATCCCCTACATCTCTTCCACCTTACAAGAACTACTCACACATAAGGAGATAAGCACAAGCAAAGATATAGTTCAGGTATAGTTATGAAGATTTATCAGCTTTGATCTATTGAGCTACAATTATGATGATTTATTGGTTGTGATCTTTAGGTACAGTTATGAAGATCTATCGGTTGTGGTATGTTTAGGTACAGTTATGAAGATCTATTTGTTCTGGTTCAGTAATAATAAGATGGTCCACCAAAATAATGTCGAATGTTTTGCTTTTTTGTGAAAAATTGTATAATAGTATCTCTTTTGTTTGTATTGTACTTTTAGTATATAATAGATAGGAAAAATTCTATTTGAACCCCTCAAGTATTGCTCTTGAGCCACTTCTCCACCTCAAGTTTTATTCAGTCCATCTGACCCCTCCCCACCCCAAAATTTTAAAACCAAACAACCCTTAAACCGGTTTTGGATGGTGGTTTTGTCATGTGAACACTGACGTGGCGCTAACATGATGTTTAGTCAGAAAATAATTCAACAAGATATTTATTTTCTTTTTCTATTGTTACCACCATTTGGGCCCCACATGTCAGAGCTTGCTTCATCATCTTGGGTCTACTTGTTGATCGGCGCCTCCCTAGGAGCATCACCACCACCCCCATCCTAGCTCTCATGATTCAGAGCACCGTCGGTCACGTCCATCCCTATTGCCGTGGTCGCCATCCCACCGAGTTCCCCTACTGCCCCATCTCCACAATTCTAAAGGCCCCCCTCATCCGTTCTCCATGGCCGTCGTCCATAGTTCCCGTTCCCAGCCTCCCCACCACCCCCCTTCTATCTGGGCTCGCACCACCTCTCGAGCCAGCCGTCGTCCCGCCGTGGCCAAAGCCACCATCAGGTGCCGGAGGTTACTACCCCGCCACCTCCTACCTAAATTACGACACACACCTTGCCCTCGCCTTTCCGTCGATCGAAGTCTTCTTAGGAGCACCTCCATCGTCTCGTCCTGGTGCCCCTCAGTCAGAGCATCGGGGCCGGAGCCGAGGACGAGGGAGACCTCGGAGGAGCGGCTCACGTGGAGGGAGTGGCCTCCGGGCTTCTATTCATCCAGGGTGCAGTGGTAGGGTCGTCGGAATGACGACAGATCTAGCAGGCAGTCATGATGGAGCTGTAGAGGAGAGCTCGAGGAGGTTGAGGAGGCGACAATAGGTCAGAGGACACTGGAGGTTGAAGAAGAGCGAGACCCACATGACAGTGACATAAGAAAAAGAGAAAAAAATGTTTTATTGAATTATTTGCTGAGTAAATGCCATGACAGCGCCACGTGGCGTCCTTGTGGAAAAACTATTTTTCAATGCCGGGTTAGGGGGTTATTTGCACTGGTTCTAAAAGTTCAAGTGGAAGGATGGGCCGAATAATAACTTGAGGGTGAAAGTGGCCAGAGAGCAATATTTGAGGGGTTTAAATCGACTTTTCCATAATAGATAAGTAGGCTCGTTAGCTTTGGGCTAAAGGCTAACAATTGACACTTTTTCAGCCCTATGCCAACAGAAAGAGGCCAACACTCCACATCCTAGAGAACTTTACGCGAAGTAGAGTAGTGGGCGTTCATGATAGAAATCCAAATGGGTTTTCACTTCATATTTGGTCACCACGGTGTGCAATGCAATGGGCCATGTTTCAGCTGCATGCTTACACAATTCGGCTCCTTATCTTTTCTTTTTCTTATTCTCCTTTTGTGAAGTCTTCAAGATTCTTTTGGGCCTCTAGCACTGGGATTGGAACTTAAGAGTGCCTCCCACTGGTCAACCTGTTTTTGATCTCTTCCAAAAACAAAAGCTAACGTGTTCTAGACATGGGAGTTGGGAGCAATAAAATGGCAAAACCCTACTCGCAGGAGTATGCTTGATGAATTGATTATAACGGACCATCAACCATGAATCGCACGATACACCAGGTGAACCTCCAAAAGACAAAGGTGGCAAACACACTCAATGAACCAAAAACAAACACAGTAACACAGTGCCACCGTCCTTCGATCCCGACGTGACAGAACCAACCAAAGGCGACGAGGGGTCTCGCAATGATGCCGGCTCGCGCGCCAACGGGCTAAAAAACGTACGTAAAAGGAGGCATGGAATGGGGGAGAAGAGAGGGAAGTGAACAGTCCGCCCGGCCCAAAGATGGCCGCGCGCCAACGACCGATGACAAGAAAGCAGGGGGACGGACCCCTCGGCTCGGCGGTTCGAGCGGGCCAGGCTGGGAGAGGGAGCGGGACGCATCATGGCCGTTGGCCGCGCGGGGTACGTGTTAATCTGCTGTGCATGCCACCGCGCGGATGGCCAGCGGGCTCCCTGGGTGGGCGGCAGGTGGCCGACAGGCGCCGGCCGCGGCAGGGGAAGGCCGGCCAATCGAGCGCGCGGGGAACGAGGCAGAGGAAGCGGACTGGAGTGTGGTGGTGACGAGCCGGTGGTGGGCAGTGATGGTGCGGTACGGGAGGAGGCACGTGAGGTGTCTCCGGCACGTAGATCGAGACGGTGTTGGTGAGTTGGGGATGGCGAAATGGTCGGGCCGGGTGAGGTTGGGACTGCTGGACAAAAACGAGGACCATGGCGCGGGTCAAAAGCGCAGCGGGCGGTCATTCTCTGCCGTACGTGATTATAAATGAGTTTGCAGAAATCAGGATCAACGGGGAATTAACCGTCAGATACCGATGACATTTGCCTGTAGAAAGAATTGATGAAAATGACAAGTTGATACTGTTGTGCATTTCTCATGCCCATTAGTGATCTCCCAGCTGCCATCAACTAGTGTGAGACAACCAAAATAATGGTGACAAAACGATGAACGTAATGATTATCGTAATACCCCAGTATGTAACTGTCGGATAATTCAATCCTACCATCAGGCGTGCGTACTACTCCTATATCTAATATATCGCCTAAGTGACTCTGGCATGCTACTTTATCACTTGGTTATAGTTATCTACAAACTGTAAAGTACTTCAATGAAACTACATGAAAGGGTTACAAAGGCATCCACAGCTTTAGCCTATATATTTTGCTAGCACAATCGTTTACTCAAACATAAATTGGAGTATATGTAAGGAAGTGCACACAGCACCTCTAAAGAACACATGAGTGTTTAAGAAACACTCGAGTGTTTTTTTTATAGGTCATTTAAATTCTAAATACTTAGATCTCTATCTAATAGATTACATGTTATCATCTTCTTATCTATAATAAAAAATTATTCTAATAAAAATTTGAGTACTCGTAAAGTAAACAATCACTTGAGTGATTATTGTCGATTCTAAAATCAGATATATAACACCTAGGTGGCCACAACGAAACCATAAAGAGAGCCAAAGAGGGAGGCGAAGACTCTAGGGCTCGTCTAAGGACTTGTTCAAGACGACGATGGCTGTTGTGACGAGGATTTTCATTATTGTTGTAGGTGGTAGCTCTGAGCCCTGGTCTAAATTTTTTTAACCTGGCTTCGCCTTTAGTAGATGTTCTTATATAGTACTTTTTAGCGTACATACCCACTGCTGCACAAAATACTCCGTGTGTCATGACATACGGCCGAGGGAGTAATTATACCAAAAGTAGCAAGAAGATCCCCATATAATTAACTCATTTACCTTTTTTAGGGTACATGCATGTTAAACTCACTTACTCTCTCCATTTACAAATATTATGAGGTAATCTATAATATATAATGGATTATTATTTTTATATGTACTTGTTTTGTTATAACATAAAAGTTTTTAGTCTTGGGCATAAGAATTAAGACTGATGGTGAAATGGCAATATTATCCTTCAATCATTTCTTTGTCCACTTTTTTCTTTCAAATACAATTACTCACCATATTGGAGCATGCAACATTTATTGCATTAGAAGGACTAGGAAGCTTATGGCTAAAAGTGTATTGGAAGTGTAGAAGGACTTGTATTTTGAGGAAAGTTTGAAAGGCTAAAAGGTCTTCTATTTTGAAACAGAGAGAGTATATATCAGGAAAACAAATTATAAAATGTATATTTTAAAAATAAATATAATGATACTACTTTCATCTCACCAATCTAAATATTTTTCAATCTATTAATGATCAAAGTTTAAAAATTTTTAACTACACACTTTCTAAATTATTATTTATGTATTTATGTCTACTTCATTTGAACTAGGTAAGTTCACCACGCTGTTGCTATGCTCGTACTCGAGAGATAGTTGTATATGTTTATGGTTGGAAATGCACTTGTATTTATTTTGCCCCCGTTATAATCTGGACGCGTTGAATTAAGGTTAAATGAAACACTTTTAATTATCTTTAGTTATTCATACTTGTTTTTATATTAGATCAATATGAGAAACAGAAGTTTAAATTACAAGTTGGCCGATGAGTCATTATACTGAGCCGGTAGGTTGTCTATACATGATATTAGATCACATAGAATTAAAGTTCAGATCGTGATTAGTTAATCATTTGTACATGATATTCGATCGATGCACAGAGTTATGGTTCACATCACTGGTCGTTGATATTAGATCAGTATGTGAATTTGAAGCTTAAGTAGCTTTTATATGAGATGTAAAATTATGAATATCTATTAGTTGCAGGCTATTAATAATTAAGGTACATTAGATCAATATCGGATAATATTTGGATATAGGTATAATGATCTATAGGTTGTGGTCTATTAATAATCTAGGTTCACCGGATCAATGAACAAATAAC
The DNA here is from genome assembly GCA_019208055.1 of Stipa capillata. NCBI lineage: Eukaryota > Viridiplantae > Streptophyta > Magnoliopsida > Poales > Poaceae > Stipa > Stipa capillata. The sequence goes on along the minus strand of JAGXJF010001838.1, from coordinate 318,729 downwards.
ATTTATATGTATGCAGTTATGAAAATGTATGGTTGTGATCTTTTTAGTTACTATTAGAAAGATCCACTACTGAATAGGTCATCCAAGTTAACTTATCATGGACGGTTTTTATAAAAAATACACATCACAACTAGTTTTTTTAAATCGTTTGTGATAAGTAGGTCATCACAGCTGTTTAAAAAAAAACCGTGTACGAATCTAGACCAACCCATTGGCTCCGCACCAGCCCAGTCAGGCCCTTCTCTCGGCTCCTTCGCCTCCAGATCCACTCCTCAAGCGTCCCTCTCTCTCTCCTCCTCATGCTCCTCTCCCTCTGGCCAGATTGAGCACAAGCTCGTCGGCTTCAACAAGAATCTCCTCTCCCCACATAGAGCCTCAGCGTCTAGATCAACGTTCTTTGCGGGGTGCAATTCCACGGACAAGGACGAATAGGAGTGGAGGAGACTCTAGATCTGTGCCGCACTCCCTCATCGCCTTCATCATTGGAGAAAAAGGATCATGGGCAAGGCCGAATGAGCCAGGAATCGAAGATGGGGAAGAATCAAATGTACAAGGCGACTACATGGTTAGTTCTCTTCCTCACCTACCGAAGGATCAAAGATATAGTACAGAGGGGGTTTGAATAGACTAGTTCAAAAATTAATCCTAATTATGTAAAATATGATCTAATATGCTAGTGGCAGTACAAGATAGCAATAAGTAAAAACTAGAAATCTAAACAACAAGAAGTAAGGAAAGGAGATGCAAACATAGGAGATACAGAGATTTGTTGTCGAAGTTTGGATCTTTGCTAGATCCTATGTTTTCATTGAGAAAGTTTAATCCAACAATAGAGGTTGACAGCAAATCGTGCTCTTTCTTGAAGAGGTATTGCCGATGTGAAGCCTGCCTCTCACTTTGTAGCCCTTTCACCCTACGGTAGGCAAGCTCCAGACCTTCAGAAACTCTTGAGGCACTTCACAATCTCTTTGGAGGCTCTCAAGTGACTCCTAGCTGTCTAGGAGACGCCAATCTCCAAGACTAACAAACTGCAATTGCTTCGGTTTGTAGACGAACTCTTGCTTAGTGTTCAACTGTGGCTCAACCTCTCTCTAAAAGATTTTTCTCACAATGATAGAAGCTTGGCTTAAGAAAATGTGGAATGATACCTAGTAAAGTAGAGAATTGGAATGACAAAGAGTTGATCGTGCAAAGAGGCTTGGGGTTTATATAGCCAACCTCTCAAAAACTAGCGTTAGTGCAAAAACGGAAGAACTCGAAGGTGCTAACATTAAAAAACAACGACTATTTTGACTATCTAGAAACAGATCTCGGAAATTCTGACAAGAACTTGGAGGTTTCGACTTTCAGAGCACTGCGGACATAAGCAAATGTCAGTGGTTCCGACTTTGAACTCAGAACCGATTTCCGGTGGTTTTGGCATTGTACCCGGAGCTTTTGAGATTTCAAAGGACCTAAACTAAGGTGGATAGCATGCAAACTCGAAGGTTCCACATATTGACTTGGGGTATTCTAGATTTTAAGGGCAAGTCCAAAGTGGATCTTAGAGGCTCTAGAAAATTTCCGACAGCTCCAACTTTCAAAGCAAAAGGACTTAGGCGTTTTCAAGAATGGAACTTGAAGGTTCCGGAAAATCTCGAATGTTTTGATATTTAGAAGAATAGACAGGAAGGGCAACTCGGAGGCTCCGAGTTCCCTTACTCTTCACGCATAAGTTCAAATCGGATATCCCGACACTAAACTAGAATGTTTCGATATTTCTAGGAGGAATGTGTATGAAGAGGTTTTCAAAAACCTATTTGAATTTGAAAATTAATTTCTAACTGAGCATTAACAAGGCACTCTCACCAGCTTCCAGATTTCATTCCTCCTTAATAGTATGGTTTTTCTAAACTCAACTTGATTTCAAGAACCACTAAAAGTGCTAGAAAATTGTCTTTAATATTCGTTTTTTCGAACCATATTTCCTTAGCACTTTTTAGGAGTCATCAACGCTGGTTTTATCACTTCTTTTGGGACTAAGTACTTGATTACACTTGATGTACACATTAATTTCTTAATTATTTTATTATTAATCATCAAACTTATTTGAGAGCTAAGATACGCTTTTACCTACGGTCCCCAATCCCTCTAGCATCTTTTTTCTTTGCCTCTCTAGGATATGAGATCCTCAATCCTCTTCGACTCTTCTTCGCATATACACGAATCCATCACTCCACCTCTCCCTGAATTCCCAATCCACGAATTCATCGCTCCAGCTCTCCTTCAATCCCCCAATACTCCAATTGTACCCTCCTCCCAACCTCCTGAACTGCTCTTCTGGTTTGACTGATTTGGGCGTCGAAGATAGGCACGAGCGTGGCTGCGATGCGGAGCCGCTTAGGTGTAATTCTTGGAGTGGCAGTCGATTCCCTTGTATGTAGCCATTTAAAGTTCTCTCGTTCTTTGCCAGCTGATTTATTTAGTTCGTTCTATACATGCATGTTTCGTGCTACTGAGATGGATGCAAGGATCTTGTACTAATTTTCTTTTTAGCTGACCTTGTCATTAGTACAGAAATCGATATCCGAGGTAGTTCAAATAACACATCAAAGACGGTTATAACAGCCGCCTCCACAAAGTGGTTGCGGATATGGGGGCATGCATCGGAGGCGGTTACGCAACTGCCTCGGATAGAACTTATCCTAGGCGGTTGAAATGCGTAAACCGCCTCAGATAAGCACTTATCGGAGGCGGTTAAGTTATCTTGACCACCTTGGATAAGACGTTATCCGAGGCGATTGCGTAATTATAACCGCGTGCACAACCGTCTCGGATATGTTTTTAAATATGCATTATTTTGCCTGATTTACTAGCCTCCCTAAAAAAGTATATAGTTCATATGAAATATCTAAAGCACAGCACGTATACAACAGATTTATATAGCACACTATTCAATCATTCATTCTCGCATCGATCACAAGATATAAACTTTAAACATTCACATACATACACATATAAATAATATTAAAACTTGTTTACTTGTGACATATACTCAATTCACAGCGACGATATTGATCAAATTCAAAAAAGTAAACCTCTCTTAAGTTCTTCACATGAATAGAACAACTCGCCGCAGCCTCCATACACGATATCTGTTGATAAAGAAGTCTCATTTGTAAAACAGTGACATTCACAAGAAAAAGTTATAGTTATGTCACACCCACTTATACGTTAGCACTGAGAGGAAAAATGAACAAGACATTTACAAACATCAAGTGCACTTATCATTTCAAACCCTAAGTTGGATAGATAACTACAAAGTTTGATGCTTTCGAACTAATGACATAACTAATGACCTAACTAGAAACCTAAATAATGATCTAACTAATCACAATCCTAAGTTCCTAGCTTGCCGCCGAGAAATTGAAGCGTCCTTCGGCACTAATGACCTCGTTGTTTATGAAGCTAGCGATGTGCGACCGGATCTGGGCGATGTCCATATCTTCCAACTGTTTGATTGCCATGGTTTTCGCCCATTCCTGAAAACATGAAGCTTACACTCAGGGTGAATAACATGATTAAACACTAGACATTAGTAGTGGCGATGGTTTCGTACCGCTAGATCGTGGTACTTTGGGTTGCTGCAAAGGGCTAGCATGTGCAAACACACGTAATACCCACAGAGGTCGGACCCTTCGGGTTGTTGCCGGCACTACAAAAGGGATATCGATTAGGTATAGAGGGCAGAAGTATGATGGCATTAGTTCGAGGAGTCAAGGACATTATGGAATACCTTAAATTTGGAGTCATGGCGTAACTCGACGGGCACTCCTTCCTTGTGCCTCCCTCCTTGTTTGACGTATGTGTCAAACGCTCTAGGTGATTCAAAACAATTAGCATCGAATTGTCTTTTCCTTGGGAAGAAGAAAGAATAGGCATGGACGAAGTCGAAAGTTTTGGTACTCACTCGTCGAGTAGACGCATGATGTCCAAGTACGCTTGCTTGCGCTGGTCAACGCTACGCCTCATGGAATCAAGGTAATATACCTTATTCGCTTTCGGCACGATCACAAGAAGGATCCAATGGCCCCTGGTTATACGATGCGAAGTTATTACATGTTTAGCCGTCGAATGATGAGAATTTGCAAAGGATCTGGCTTACCCGATGTTATAGGAAACCTGGATGTGATCTCGTGCGGATTACTCATGGAGTAAATGCACGACATAATCCCGCACCAGGTTCCTATTTGCCGCGATGCTTTGGGCCTAGATCAAATGTGGGTCGCCGAACCCCACAGAGTTGTGGATCTTTCTTCTGTCGCTCAGATCAACCATGTATCTAAGTATAGGAGAAGAATGAGTTATATTGCAGGCACTTAGCGGTAATAAAACAAAATGGTGTTGTGTTGTAAGGACTTACAGCGTGAAGCATCTCATGAGCCCGGCGTCCAGCTCACGGAAGTGGAACATGTTGAAGATGTCAGAGAAATCCACGTGAAACATATTTCCTTGACGGTGCTTCAAATGCTCCTCCTTGAAGCAGACTACAAGGCCGACATCTCGAGGTAATGATCATGAAGCGTCCGACAAGCTATACCCAGGTTCACGTTAGCGTCCACCATAGGTTGTCCCGGCACATGTTGGCGAGCTAGCTCCGCCATAGGATATTCAATATCAGCCGCCAGTTTTGAAGCAGACTTCTTGGCTCTGTATACTTTTAGTTTGGATGTGGCCCCTTGACTTTTCGTTCGAACACGACTTGGCCGTGAGCTCTCCACTTGTGGTACTGTCGGGAGTTGAGGGGGTAGCGAACGATGAGAAACCTCCACATGTGGTACTGTCGGCATTGGCTAAGGAAGTGTGAGCTGTTTCGAAACCTCCGGTGGAGATCGAGCAACCACCGGTGAAAACCTCATCATCCCAAGATCCGGCGAACATGGAGGATTGGATGGTGCGTTCAGTGCTGATTCGAGGACTATGTCCTTCTTTGGCCACTGGACGAACGACCCGACCGCGTCGCTTAGCAACTGCATCTCATCAGATTCTCGCGCGTTCGGCAAGGGACAGTTAGCAAAGGTCGGGTTGATTGACTCGATTTGCACTCGCATGAAACCTGGCGTTAACGGGACACCGTGTAACACCGTTCTACGAGTAAATGGCCACACCTGACCGTACGCGGCGTCCATTGCGAAGTTCGTCGTAGCGAACTGTATCTGCATCTTGCACCGCGGCGGACCCCCAATTTGGTCGATGGGAGAACAATCGTCCGCACCCGAGGCGCAGCTACTACGGTGGGCTCCCGGGCTTGCGACTGGCACCCTGTCTTGCAGGTACTATGCTGAAAGCCTCTACTCCATGGCTCTCCTTCTTTCCTCAAATTGCGCCTCAAGGGACGACTGTATCTCCGCTTTCATCTACTCGGCTCTTGCTTTCTTCCTCTGCCGACGTGCCTCCTGCGTATCGCCGGGGAAGGCTTTGCCCCATGTTGCCAGATTTTTGAAACCCCTGGTGCGTCCATAGGGCTCCCTGGTGCCGATGGCCTTGGAGAGTATGTCTTTCTCCCAACTTGGCACAAACGAGCCTTGAGATGCCTGCTCATTCAGCCCCACCATTCTCTGATAGACCTCCTCGTCTTCTGGGTTTCGCCATACGCGTTGACCACGAGGATCCACCTTCATCCTTGCCCTACACCAGTCCCGGATGCGGCTGTCGCTAAAATCCGAGAACACTGGCTGGTGTCCGTGCTTCTCCGCTTCCTCTTCCTCCTTTGCCCATTTCTTCTTAGCACCGACGTACCCTAAGGTGCCGAGATAATGCAGGTGCTTGTTCCTCCCGGCTAGCTGTAGCACCCTAAATTCCAAAACCCAAAAATTAGGGCCAACAAATTTTTTTCACTAATAATGCTGATTAAAATATACCAGATTAAAACTTTTGCTCAAATCATGCTTCTGTTAAAACCCTAAAGTAAGTCAACCCAAAATATTCCACCTCTGTTCCAAATTCCTTACTCTCTGCTTTGTCGAAATTCTGTCCGGTAAGGTATTCAAACCTTGCCTTACACCTTGACTCCATGAGGGGCCATTCGTCCTTGCATTCCACCACAAACACGCCTTCGGCATCCCTTTCCCTTTTTGACTAGCCAGTGCAACCTAGACCAACATCTGCCACAAAGTGCCTACGTGGTACTTCTGCGAAATTGGAACATATACAAACCATGAACCTCTTCCGAATGTCATGATCTTCTACCATCGACTTCGCCATGTCCTATCCTGAGTATGTGCTCATATATACTGCCATCAAGTATACGCGAATACGCAAACCCTAATCCCCGGCACGCTCTGATTGTCTCGGCCACCAACTGTGTGCATATACATATACACAGGTATAGTGGTGTCATCTCGCAAACGTTAACCTACCATGAATTCCCACATAACCCTGTCTCCAACGCAACCCCATATATGCTAAAATTCCCAAGTGTATGTATGCACATACACTCCGAACTCCAAAATTGACACTTTCGAACAGAAGTGAAACCTAAAACCCTAATAATAAAACAAGCTGAAACACCCCGCCCATGCCCCTCTACACCTAGGTGCCGTAGCCCTACCCTATTTCTATAATGTCCTCGACAATTCTCTCCCTTGCGCATGTGACCGTGCATACCACCTTCACCTTTCCGTTTCATCTGGGAACCCTAGGGTGCCGAGAACCCAACCCCCTCGACACCATTTCCCCACCGTCGACGAAGCCCTGGATCGACATCTGAATCTAGTTGGCAGCTTATCCTCGCGATATAGAAGCATATATATATTTGACAGGACAAGCTTCCGCGTCATATTCCCTCGATACGTCCTTTCTTACTCCATTTACTTCACCTCAATCAGAGCTACTTTATTCTACAACTCCCCAAGCTGTAACCGAGCACGCCACTCAACTTTCTCCCCTTCCTTTGCTGAGCTCCTCCTTGCCTCACTCCATCCCTTTCCCCAATACCACACGCCAAGCCACCACTGCTGACTCCCCTCCTCACACTCCCACTGCTTTATTTCTCAGACCTGCAAGCCAAGCTCCATGTTCCCAAAGCCGAGCAGCTCCACCACACCTCCATTCTCCTTCTCCTCAGCTCCTTGCCTCCCTGCAGATCTAGCTGAGGCCGCTCCTCTCTTCTTCCCTCAGTGTCTCCATTCCCTGGGCAAGCTCCTCATTCCATTGGTCTGCCATAGCCTCTTCTCCCCAAGCTGCTCCAGCTCCTTCTGCTACCTTCCCTCCAGCGCCTCAAACCTGAGCTGCCCCTAATGCCCCTCGAGCTCCTCTACTCTCCACCGCTGGAGAGGCCCTCTGCCGGCGCCACTCCTCCCCAAAATCACCAGCATACTCCTCTGCCCCGAGCTCTACTGCTCCTGCCGTGGCAGCTCCTAGCTGCTACCGGCCTGCCGCTGCTGCCCCTCTGTCCCGCGTGCTGTCACGGCACATCCCGTCCGCTACCGCTAGCCCGCTTCCCCGCACAGCACCCATGCTGCCATGTGCGGCTTCGCCCTGGGGCACTTCACCCCCAGATGCGCTGCCGCCCTGGCATCTCCTCTCTGCCCAACTCCCGCGCCGCCAGAGCGCGCGCGCACAACCTGCCCCGTCCGCCATCGGCGAGCACCCCAAATCGATGCCGTCACCATGCCTCGGGAGCCCGCACAGCCACCGCTCCGGCCGCCACTGCTGCCCGCAACCCCCTGGCTCTCTGTCGCCGCCCTCAAAACGCTGCAGCGGCAAGCCATTGCCGCTGCCACCTTGTTCCTCACCACGGCAGCCTCTCCCTGCCGCAGCAGCTCATGGCTACTGCCACTGCCCCTTGCCCCTACCGCGGCAAGCAACTGCCACTGCCACTTCGCCCAGCCGCGGCAACTCCAACCCGCAGCAGCTCCCCACCGCAGCAGTTTCTCCCCGCCGCGGCAGCTCCTCCCTACCGCGGCAGCCTTTCCCCCACCACGGCAGCTCCTGTCTACCACGGCCACAACCCTTCCTTGCTTTCTCTGTGATTCTTCTCAGCACACGCGAGAGGATAAGGACCCAATGTTCATTGGCTGACAAGTGAAGGGGCAATCCGTGTTATACGCTTTCTCTGCTAGAAAGCGCCTTCTCCCCAGTGCTCCTCCTCTAGTGCACCCTCTCTAGCCGAAGACGCCCAGGAAACCTACGTCTCCGACGTTGCATCCAGAATGCATTTTCCCTCTTCCATTTTCTCTCCCGGCAGAATTTCGCAAGTCCATATCTCCTCTGTTATAACTCCATTGGAACCCATTCTTTTCCTATGTGCATTTAAAATCCAAACCTAACTAATGATCAGGATTTCATAATTTTCGGAAGGATTTGAATTTTCAAATAGGAACCAATTCAATTCATATATGGGCATGTTATGTATATATCTTTAGCATGGTTTAACTTGGTAAATCCCTTGTCGCATAAAACCAATCATGCAATGCCAGTTTCAATATACTCTTATCTTCAAACCTTTAAACAATAAAAGCGGTAAGGGAATTTGAAAATCTATTAATCGCAATTCATCTCTCGTATGCAAGTATGGATAGATACGAGCTCGCATGTCATCCTAATCATACTTTAGTAACTTTCATATAGTTTTCTAAAATCTCTAAAAACATGTATAAGGCTCTCTAGACTCAAACCTTTGCATAGAAGCTAAAAGCTTATAAAATGCTAAAGTGATCTTAATCATGTAAACCCTAGTTTCCTATATGTAAAAGCCTTTACATCATGTGATGATAATTCCATCGCAACATTTTGCAAACCCTAGCATCCTTCTAAGATCAATCCCTGGTTTTAAATGTTGCTTGAGTGTATTTTGGTTCTTAAATGGTTCTCTCTCGCACCATGGTGATTCGCTGTTTTTCCCGACATGTAGCTATGACGTTGCCTTGCTACGTGAGGAAGGATTCAAGCGTCACCGTACCCAGACCGAACTTCGAGCTATACAACGTTGCCAGGTAAGCTCTCCACCCTTGATCATGTTGAATCCCAAGTTTATGAAATATATCTTGTTTTACGAAACATGCACGCTATGTTTTATACCCGTTATTTTATGTAGCCTAGTTACGTCCGACACTTAGAAAACCCTAGCTCGACCCCGTATTCCTTGTCGCCCTAAGGACTACATATTCCGGAAAAGTTATCGGAAACCTAGGGTAGAGTATGCATGTATGCTTAGCCCTGCGATAGCAAACTTAGGTTTTCAAAATAAAAAGGGGAAATACTCCCATAGTTCATATGGCAAATGTTTGGAAACGGACCGTCGTGTCCGAAGGAGTATGAAGGTAGTATATCCATGGGTTGGGATATTTTACTGCAAAAAGGTTTTCGTTAAAACCTGAAAAACAAAAATGGACAAGATTTTAATCCGGGTCGGAAATGAAGGGGGAAAGCAGGAAGCTTGTTAAAGTGTGAGGTAATGCCCGGCGTGGTTCTCGCTGCCCGTTTACGGGAGTGGTGTGGAGTCCCTCTCGGATCACCTAAGGACCGATCTTAAGTGCCGTTTGGCCAAGTCTTACCGTACGTCCACATGTCCTTTATGGGAAGGACTTGATCTAGTACCCGGCCTGGACTAGCATGAACCCGTAGGCAGTGTGTAGTGTGCAGATGAGGTTGTAGCCTCTGTAGAGAAAAATTTTCGCGGGAAAGCGATGGCTTGTTCACCACAAAGTTGGAACACCAACCCCCTTGCAAGCGATGATACTGACTCAAGCTAGGTTTGGAACATGTCCTTCTGGCGGGTTCATGGCTGGGTTCACACCGGTGAAGAGTCTCGTTGTACTAGCCCTGTCAGTATACGTCGCGAAGTATACCCAGGGTGACCTACATCGTGTGGGTAAAGCCGTACCACCTCTGCAGAGGGTTAAAAACTATTCGAATAGCCGTGTCCACGGTCAAGGACGAATTTGGTTGGGCCACACTAAAGTAGACTGGCTTTCAAAGTCAAAATGGTTATGGGTTTAAGGACGCAATCCACCGTGTTCGCAGGGTGACCGGAAAGACTCCTGTTGTAGCGGGAGGAATGGAGACAAGGGTTCTCGTCATAGCGGGCAACCGTTGATATCCTCGTAGGTACCAGGTGAGCTATGTCTCCTCGAGGAATCGGGTGATTACCGTGTTTTCGTTGGTATCCCCGTATGTACCGGGTGAGCTATGTCTCCCTGAGGAATCGGGCGATTACCATGCTTTGCCGTTACAGCGGAAAGCACAGAGATGAACTCCCGTTCTAACAGGAAAAATGATAAAAGTAGGTACCTTATCTCGCTGCGTCGAGATACTTTGCTAAAACTTCTTTAATATCTATTTACGTATTTCAAATATAAACTTACTTTCTCGCACAACATGAAACATAGGCTAGAGCCCAATTCTTGTTATACCCATGCATGCGTATCTCTGTGATAATCTCCCTGGCGGAGAGTTTGCGAGTACATTCAATGTACTTACCTGGCTTGTTGATTTGGCCAGACCGAAGGTCAACGGCTCGAAAGCAACATCAGTATCCGCGAAAGCTAGGGCGTAACCCCAGTCAGTTGCCTATCGGGAATGGCATATTGATGGGCCACCCCACCGTTTGATTTCCACTACAAGATTTTTAGCCGTTGGGCTAAATGTATAATTCTTCGATTTCGAAGATCGGTGTTATATCGTATTCTAAAAAGTGCGTGTATGATCTTGATATGCAGGTTAACTTGTGTGTACCGGCTACTGATCATGGGACCGGTACAGAAAATACAAGGGTTTATCCGGCCTTAAAACCGGGTATGCCACACTAGCTCTTGCCCCTTCTGGCTATCTACCTGGAACTCTTCGGATGACTTCAAGGCGTAGAATTCTGCCCAATCTTCTTTGGAGACATTCGTGTATGCCTGGCAAGGCGACTTCTCTTGCTTGAGATAGTCTCTCACCAGTCTGTGCTTGAAATTCCTCCAACACTTCCCAGCTGTCAATATAGTAGCTCGGAAGAAATCGGCTTCGACCTCTTCCGGATACATGAATGAGCCCTTCACTTCGTCAAACAGGGACCTCCGCTCCTCCCGTGTCAGCTCACCCCAATTGGTGAGGGTGATCCTAATCCTAGAACAGGCGACCACCCCGCATAACGTCCGCCACTTCTTCCGGGTTTCTTCCGGCTCAGGACCTCTGGTCACCGGATCCAATCTCTCAACTACCCATCTGCCCTTCGGCCTCCCCGATGGCTTCCTTGGTTTGCGAGAACCCTTTCCTGATGATGTTGACGGTCTTGGCGACCCCGACGGCGATATCGTAGGGGAGGGCGGCGGGGAGTTCGTCTCCATTCTATAATCCGTAACATCAAATATTATTACAAGAATTAAAATATGATTAGCAATTTAGCATATGCAAACAAAGGAAATTTTGGTTAGTTCTTTCCAACTAGGATCTCTTTTCCAACTAAGCTAGGTTTCGGTAAGCTTACTGTAAAGCACAAAACAAAATGTGTACATTTAGCTATTCATATATGGTATCCCCTATTGCCCATTCAACAGTCAACATGCAAAAGATTAATCAACCACTAGAAACTACTTCGTATCTAATTTTTCACGACTTTTCCCGCTTGTTCTATATCAAATTATCTGATGACAAATGTGTTGTTAAGTTTAGGGCTATCTATAGAGACCAAAGTGAAGCATAAGACAGTCAGTAAACTTGTAACAGAAATCATTCCTACCAATAATTCGAAAACCGGCATGATTTTACTCGAAATACACATTATACCACCGCGTGAATTTACACATTACCGCTAATTCACCTAAATTACTCAGCTGCAATGTACGGTTAGGCTACGAAACAACAAATAAGCTATACATAACTAGAGGAATAGCAATAGGAAACCACGGACCCTTTGTTCCTGCTGGGGGGAGGAGGCCGCCGCTCGGGGAAGAAGGCCGCCGCCGGTCGAAGAGGGCACTGGGGGGAGGAGGCAGCGCTGGTCGGGGGTGGCGGCGCTTGGCAGTTTGAGTTGATGCGTGCGGGGCTTGGCAGTTTGAGTTGATATATGGGAGATATCGGAGGCGGTTAAATCGATCTAACCGCCTCGGATAATGATAAAAGAGGCAGTTTTGTTGATCTAACTGCCTCCAATTACGAAGATATCTGAGGCGGTTAACCCGATCTAACCGCCTCCGATTAGGAAAATAAGGAGGCGGTTAGTTCGTTCCAACCGCCTCGGATAATCTACAAAGGAGGCGGTCAGTTTATTCCAACCGCCTAGGATAATCTACAAAGGAGACGGTTAGTTCTTTCCAACTGCCTTTGATAACTGTATGAACACATTAGTTCATTTCAGATCTCTGAAATTTAGCAGACAATTAGAAGACATGCAATTCAGTTCTGACATTACACCATGACCATCTCCAAGATATTAATACCATCAGCACAAGCACATACAAGGGGATATTATCATCCACACAAGACCATCTCAAATTGATAACTTCCAAATAACAAAAATATCTTGCACGATACAAAATACCTCATCACAATTTTATAACTATTACCATGAACATCTCAATTGTCATATGTACTCAAGCATGCAGGGTATATGACCGGGATCAGCACGTAGGCATCAATAATATATCACCATTTGCACGTAATTAAACATTTCTTACATGTTTGAACCGACAAAATAAGCACTTCTCAAATTGACAACAAATTTGACTTGGACATTTCAAATTATTTCATTGCCTCTGCTTCCTCGTCCTTTTCTTTTTGCGAGGCATTTCCTCTTCGAACTCTAGTCCTTCTTGATGATCTTCCGTACGTACCATGCTTCGTTAGGTTCATCGGTAATCGTGTCTCTTATGCTATGTTGTATCAGAGGTGCATCTTCAAAAATCTTGTATTCGTCCTCATCCACCACACCCTGAACTCCAACAATCTTCCTTTTACCCTGTAAGGCAATATGAAGAATCTTCTTCGCCGGGTCGGTCACATAAAACACCTGATGAACTTGATTGGCTAGAATGAATGGGTCATCTTTGAATCCAACACGTTCAAGTTCTACTGTTGTGAAGCTGTACTTCTCGACCTTCGTAGATTGCAGATTGACCCAACGGCACCGGAATAATGGAAATTTGAAGTACACATAGTCCAACTCCCAAATATCCTCAATGAACCCATAGTACCAGCTCCGTTTCCTGCTCATGTCAGAAGCCTCTATACGGACCCCACTATTTTGAAATGTGCTTTTTCTTATTTTGATCTCTCGTGTAGAATGTGTATCCGTTAATGTCATATCCTTGCCAAGTGATGACTTCGAATGTTGGGCCCTTTGCATACCAGATTAGCATGTCACTAGAGGCACCTAAACAAAGATGCTCCTTGAACCACTTATTAAATTCTTTGTTATGCTCTCTCGTCCTCCATGCATCGGTTCTATTTAGATGCTCTTGCTTTAACTTTGCCCTGTGCTCATCCATGTACGGGGCATGGGCAAGAGCGTGTCTAGCTTGATTGGCCATTATTGATTTCTTTCTAATGGTCCCAACACCATCAAGCCTGCCTTCATGCTGAGAGCGTGGCAGGCCAATCGGTTGGTTTGACTCCATATAGTCAACACAGAATTCGACAACCTTTTCTGCAGCGTAACCTTCGACAATACTTCCCTCCGGTTGATACCTGTTTCGCACGTTCCCATAAATCTTTCAAACAGGTACATGCTCCGAAGGAAGACGGGCCCGCATATCTTGATTTCGTGCACAATGTGGACGATGAGATGCACCATTATATCGAAGAAAGACGGGAAAAAATACATCTCTAGCTGACAAACAGTCTTCGCCGCCGCTAACTCCAGATCATCTAGTTCGAACACGTCCATCACCTTCTGTGAAATCTTGTTGAAGAAGAAGCATAGGTTGGTGATTGCTTCTCGGACGTTAGGCGGCAGAATATTCCTGATTGCAATTGGGAGCATCTATATCATCATAACATGGCAGTCATGAGACTTCATGCCGATTAGTTTAAAGTTCTGGATCGAGACGAGCCTCTTAATGTTGGCGGAGTAGCCCGACGGAACCTTCACGCCATGCAAGAACTTGCAAAACTCAGTTCTCTCGGCCTTGGATAAAGTGTAACAGGCAGGGGGATGTATGTTTTCCCGTTAGGCAGAAGTACAGGCGCCAGCTCGGGCCTGATTCTTATATCAACCATGTCAAGTCAGGCCTTAATGCCATCCTTCGTCTTGTCCTTCATGTTTAGTAGTAGACCCAGCACGCTGTCACAAACATTCTTCTCTATGTGCATCACATCGATGCAGTGCCGGACGTCTAGATCCTTCCAGTATGGTAGGTCCCAGAACACCGATCGCTTCTTCCAGTATGCGGACTCATCTGCGGCCTTTTTTTTGACCCTTTCCAAGCACGACATTGACATCGTTAACCTTCTCGAATATCTCTGCACCGCTTAATGGCCTTGGTTTCACACCGTTCTCCGTTCTCCCGTTGAACTGTGACTTTCACCTCCGGTAACAGTGCCTTATAGGCAGGACTCGCCAGTGACCCATGTACACGACTTTTCCATGATTTTTGAGACTTAGGCTCACGGAGAATTCCATGCATATGACACAACCTTTGTGTCCTTTCACTGTCTGACCGGAGGTGTTGCCGAGAGCGGGAAAGTCTTAGATTGTGCAGAACAGCATGACCCGCAGAGTGAAGTATGCTCTTTTGTCTGCATCCCATACCTCCACTCCTGTGTTCCACAGTGTTTGTAGATTATCCATCAACAGTTGAAAATACATGTCGATGTCGTTACCAGGTTGCTTAGGCCCTTCGATAAGTATGGACATCATAACGTACTTCCGTTTCATACAAAGCCAGGGAGGTAGGTTGTACATACTGAGAAGTACGGGCCAGGTGCTGTGTCGGCTGCTCATGTTGCCAAATGGATTCATTCCATCCGTACTCAGTGCAAACCTTATGTTCCTAGTTTCCACAGCGAATAGAGGATACTTCCTATCGATGTTTCTCCACTGGATAGCATCAGCAGGGTGTCTTAGCTTTTCATCGGATGTCTTCCGCTCGTCCACATGCCAGGAAACAGTTTTGCTTCCTTCGGGTTTGCAAACAAACGCTTTAGGCGCGGGATTACAGGCAGGTACCAAGCAACCTTCACAGGAGTCCCCTTCGTCACCTCGACGAATTCCTTAGCTCCTTCTACTCCAATCTTACCCTTGTACTGAGAAGCCTTGCACAGAGGGCATGAATGTAGCTTTGCAAACTTTTTCCGGTATAGGATACAGTCGTTCCGACATGCATGTATCTTTTCAACTTTCAGTCCCAAGGGACAAAGCACCTTCTTGACTCTGTATGTGTTTATGGGTAACTCATTCTCCTCCGGAAGCATGTCACCTAGGAGGCCCAACAACTCGTTGAAACTCTTGTCGGACCAGCTGTTACTCGCCTTCAGCTTCAATAGTTCAAGCACGGCATATAACAAAGTGAACTTAGCCTTGCATCCTGCGAATAGCGGTTTCTCCGAGGCCCCCCATCAAGCCTAGGAATTGTTGGTACTCTCTGTCGGTTTCGTGCCCTTCGAAATCATACAACATCTGTTCCAGCTCAGGCATCGAGTCGGGATCATCGGACATCTCATGGTGTGAATCACAACCGCTATCAAATGGCATATCGGTTGCTTCTTCATCGGCAAAAATATCATCATCTGATACTACGGCTTGATCTTTACCGTGCTTGGTCCAAGTTGAATACCCTTCCCTAAAACCTCTCTTGAAGATGTGGTACTCAATATGATGGAGCTCAAAAATCCTTATGTTACCACAGTCTAGACATAGACAATACGTGTCAGCTCTACTCTCTCTCAACATGTTCGCCTTGGCAGCTGCCATAAATGCTCTCACTCCATCTCTATAAGCCTCTGTGTTGCGAGCTCCGTACATCCACGATCGATCCATCTAAGCCGTGCATATGGAAAGTTAAAATTTTAGTTAAAAATATGAAGTGCATCGACTTCGTGACATGAGTTTAACATTTCTTCAATTACTAACCTAACCGAATTCTAAAAATAATTACTAACCTAACTAACTAATATAATTAACAAACCATACTAATTGACTAATATAACTAACCTATATGCGTCGACTCTCTTCAATTACTAACGTATAACTAACCAAATTACCACTTCTTGCATATAAAAATTAAATATGCCACAAAAATAAATTCATCATTATTTTTTTCCTTTTTACCCACAAAATTCCTTCAAAATTTGCATACCTTAACACTAAATTTCTATGCATTCAACCATACGATAAATCAAACATCTCCATCGATCTAATTATGATCATATAATTGAATATTCTCAATGTCCAAGAAATAAAGCAAAATCACCTTGGATAAAATGATTTAAAAACTAAACACTAACCTTTGCTAATCAACAAGGAAGTATTATCTCCAACTACTATTCCAAATGTAGCTTCTCCACCGAAAAATCGCCAGCAAATAGCTTAAAAAATCGCCAGTAAATCGCCACATTTAAGACATATCTTCCTCTGGTCATATGTCTGCTCGCGCAGCACAATTAATACTGTGAATCATATTGGAGGCGGTTAAATCCACATAACCGCCTCGGATATCACTTATATGGAGTCGGTTATATATCAGTAACCGCCTCTGATATGTACTCACTTATTCGAGGAGGTTGACGGTATATAACCGGCTCGGATATGGCCATTATCCGAGGCGGTTAGAAATAAGTAACCGCCTCGGATAACATTAGAGGTGGTTACTTATTTCTAACCGCCTCGGATGTGGTCATTATTCGTGGCGGTTGCTCCCGAAGTCATTATTTGAGACGGTTTTTTCGTACTAACCGCTCTCGACATATGCTATTCGTGGCGCTTTTACTTAACCGCCTCGGATAAGGCGCCTCGCATGGACGATTCTGTAGTAGTGTGTATTTCCTTGTGCTCTGTTAGTAATGCTGATTCTTCATCCATGTGTTATTGGTGATTCCAACCTCTCACTGGAGTACAATGTTCCAGTGTTGTGCTGATGGATAAGTGGTCATAGTTCCTCTAGTTTTACTGTGGTAGTCATGTGTTTACGAGAAATGCAACTTATTTACTTGTGGTGACTAAGCATTTTCTGTTTTAATGGCTAGCCTATCATTAGGCTAGCTATTGAAACATGTGTTTTTAATTGTGAAGAAAAACATCCGACACAACCTATGACAATGGATGTTTCACGGATGATTCTTATTCAAAACCTTTTGGGATATCATTTTTATGACGATTCTTATTCAAAAAATCTGTGATATCATTTTTACATGCATTCAGAAACTAGCTATAACGAGATGACCTCAACAGAGATTCTTACTCATAGACGGTTCAGAAAACCGGTTGTGACAAGGTTTCTGAACCGCCAAAATATGCTATTTTGTAGTAGTGATCTATTGGGTGTGATATGTGTAGATACACTTATAAAGATCTAACGACCGTGACTTGTTTAGGTGCAGTTATGATGATCTATCGGTTATGATCTATTTAGATAAAATTATGAAGATCTCTCTGCTTAACATTTGGTACAATTATGAAGATCTATCGGCTACGATTTGTTTAGGTACAATTATGAAGATTTATCAGTTGTGATCCACAAGATTATGGCTGTATATTTTTCTTTTTTGTGGGAATGCCTAGCGTATCACTTCCTTTTCTGTTGTATGTCATTAGTATATAAGTAACACCGTGTGTCGCATAATTGGAAACATCTTTTAACATCTTTAATATTTTAGACTTGTATGTGATATTAGATTAGTAGGAAAAATAAAAGTTCAGATTGCGTGACAACCGGCTAGTTGTCGTACTAAGCTGGTAGGTTATTTGTACGTGATAGTAGATCACTCGGTACTAAAGTTTTCATTGCGATTAGTTGATCATTTGTATGTGATATTAAATCTACGCGAAGTTACTGTTTATATCAGCAGTCTGTGATATTATATCGATACGCATAAATAAAGTTTAGGTAGCTTTCTTATGGGGTGTAAAATTATAAATATTTATATGTCGTGGGCTACTAATAATTAAGGTACATCATATCAATGCCATCATAATGTTTAGTTACGGTTATGGTGATTTATCAGTTATAGCCTATTATTAATGACACACCACTACATCAATGGCCAAACATTTGGGCAGTTATAAAAATTTATCAATTTTGGTCTATTTAGGTGTAGGCATTAAGATCTATTGGCTATGATCTGTCTAGGTACGTCATGCAGATCTATCCGTTATGATCTATTTAGTTATAATTACAAATATCTATCGACCACTAGTACAAAAAACATGTTCCCAGACGGTTCAAAATCGTCATCCGAGACGGTTTTGGGAACCGTCTGGAAACATGCGTCATGGATAAGTGACCCATATCCCAGAAGGTTTTTGAACCGTCTTGATTAACTATCATCTGAGACGATTGTAATAATAGAACCGGCTGAGATTAAGGATATTCCCAGCCGGTTCTAAAACTGAACCGGCTGGGATTGCTTTTGCATTTAAAAAAATTACATTGTTCACTGCATTTATCTTACAGAAAAGTCACATGCAAGATCATCAGACACATATATACTGATCACAACTCATCTCTAACACACACACACGCGCGTATGAAGAGAACTATCCTTGCTTCCATCTAGGATATTCAACATACGAGAGAGCTGCGGCGGCGGGTGCAGCACCGATATCACAAAGTTGTGCATTTATTCCAGCTTCCTGAAATGAAAGATAAATCACTAATGACTTACAAAGAATGGATTCGATTTAGGGGGAAATAATTTCAGAAGACATACATCAATCACTAACAAGTGAAAAACAGAACTAAAATTAGACCCAAACAAAATAATTATACATAAACACCTAAAAATGACAACACATGATAATACTAGAATCCAGTAATCAAAAGCAGATATTTCAATGAAGACATATCAATGTGTTCTTCCACCAAATAGCTCCTATCAGAAATGACACACATGAAGCATTCATTCGGGATATTCGAATCCGTTGACTTAAATATACCAAAGCCTTTAAAGAGTGAATAAAATATGTAGAAATTATCTTGACTCCAATATTTATGGCATTTCTTGATGCTTGAAGCAAAGGATCAAACATGGGATTGAATGCGACAGTATCAACTATGTGCCCTGGGAAGAATCACAATACTATATTAGTTTTTGCAAGTAGAAATAGCATGAATGTATACTTGCATGGACAAAACCATAAGCACTAATATATCCAAAACCATAAGCACTAATATATCCAAAGAACCAATATCCATACAACAATTTTTATATCCGTACCACTGATTGATGCATTCCAATGTTCAAGGCTATTGTTGGAGGCTCCGCTAGAGAAGCAGATTGGAGAAGCAGAGGGGCATATTACCTTGTTGTTGTTGGAGCTCGCTGGAGGAAGAGGGGAGACGGAGGAGGAAATCGATGGCACCGCTGCCCGCTGAAGAGAAGTGGAGCTCGGTGGGAGCGTGGCCCTCCAACGGTGGCTTGGTTCGGCGACGGTGTGGCACAACAGGAAGTAGATGTGAGATTGGGGAAGATGGGAGCGGCGGATGCGTCAATTGGGCCGGATCTGTCTCCCAATCGCTGGATCTGGACGCTCCAAAGCCGAGCCCCCCCAGATCTGGTCCTCGTCCTCGCTTGCGACTGAGACGGCAGCATCAGCGGACGACGGCAAGATGGCGAGGGATGCGGAGGCGGTCGGGCGACCACCTTGATGCCATCTCTGGCGTCGGCATCAGCGTACACGCCATCTCCAAACCGGGGGTGGGAGAGAGAGGCGGAGCCACGGAGTGGAGAGGATGGTGAGGAAGGCGGGCGGGTGGTGTTGGAGCGGCGGCGGATGGGGTTGGGGAGAGGTTGGCGGCGATGGGAACAAGAAGGGGAGGGAGGAAGGAGATGCGACGGGATGAGGAGTGGGGGTGGGGGCAGCGGCGACTAAGCGCTAGGGTTTAGAAATGGTGCGGCGCTGCGCATGGGCTCGACCGGGGTAGTGTTGGAAATATGCCCTAGAGGCAATAAATAAAGTTGTTATTTGTCATATTTCAAGTTCATGATAAAGTTTATTCTCCATGCTATAATTGTATTAATTGGAAACATTATTACTTGTGTGGTTATATAAACAACACCGTGTCCCTAGTGATCCTCTAACACTAGCTTGTTGATTAATTGATGGTTAAGGTTTCCTAACCATGAACATGAGTTGTTAATTAATAACAAGGTCATATCATTAGGAGAATGATGTGATGGATAGACCCAAGTTGAGCGTAGCAATTTGATCGTGTCACTAAGTTTTATTTGCTTCAGCTATCATATGTTAAATGTTCTAGTCCTTCGACCATGAGATAATGCCACTCCCTAGTACCGGAAGAATGCTTTGAGGGCATCAACCATCACGCCGTAACAGGGTGATCATAAAGGTGTCTTTCAGGTATCTCGGAAAGTACTTGTTGGGTTGCATGTATCAAGAGTGGGATTTGTCCATCCACGTGACGGAGAGATATTCTCTGGGCCCACTCGGTAATGCACATTCGATATCGCTTGCAAGCAAGGGACTAAGGAGTTAGTCACAAAGGATGTTGTATTACGGAACGAGTAAAGAGTACTTACCAGGAAACGAGATTGAACTAGGTATGGTGATACCGACGATCAAATCTCGGGCAAGTAAAATATCGTGAGACAAAGGAATGGAACATTCGACATCGTGGTTCAACCGATAAATGATATTCGTTGAATATGTGGGAATCAATATGGACATCCATGGTCCCGCTATTGATTATTGATCGGAGAGGTGTCTCGATCATGTCCGCATATTCCCGAACCCGTAGGGTCACACACTTAAGGTTCGTTGATACTAGGGTAGAGAATGAGATATTAATATGGTGAGACCAAAATTTTGTTCGGAGTCTCGGATGGGATCCAGGACGTCACGAGGAGCTCCGGAATGGTCCGGAGATACAATTTCATATATGGGAAAGTATTTTTAGGGTTTCGGAAATGTTCGGGATTTTTCCGGCAGAGTTCCGGAGAAGTTCTAGAAGGTTCCGGAGGGTTCTAGAGTAGGGCCCACTTATCCCGGAGGGGTCCACATGGACCAAGGGTACTGCATGAACAGTACACACGTGAATAGTGTCGCGTGAACAGTACCCCCCCTCCTAGATGGATAAGATCGATATCCCTTAAAAATAGGAGATCTAAAGATAAAGGAAAAAGGGGAACTTGGGAGGCAAGTTACTGTTCACGTACTGTTCACGTGAACAGTACCGAGCCTATATAACGGGGGGGAGGGCTGGGCGCAGCCCCTCTCGAACCCTAGCAGCCAGCCCCTCCCTCTCTCCCATCTACTCCTCTCCCGCAGCTGCTTAGGCGAAGCCCTGCAGGAATTTCTCCACCACATCCGCCACCACACCGTCATGCTGCTGGAGATCTCATCTACCTCTCCACCTCACCTTGCTAGATCAAGAAGGAGGAGATGTCATCGAGCCGTACGTGTGCACATTTCGGAGGTGCCGCTCGTTGCGGTGCTTGATCGGATTGGAACACGAGAAGATCCCTCTCGCGGCTGGGAGGTATAACCTAGCTGCGGGAGGCTGCGGGCTTCATCGACAACGGTCAAATTCTCCGCTGCGTTGACGTGTTCATCGAGGGTATGTAAATATGATCTGTCTCTCGTTGCAAGCTTCTTCTAGATTGGATCTTGGTTTTCTAGATTGGATCTAGGTTTTCGTTTGCATCTCGTAGGAAAATTTTTGTTTTCTATGCTACGAATCCCATCAGGTAGGACTTATGAGGGCCGCTGGATGGGCTTTGCAGACTGTTCGCTTCAAAAACCGTCTATTTTATCCGATTTATCCTAGATGGTTCAGAATAAAAATCCGTCTGGGTTGCTATTCTAGACGATTTTTTATTCTGAACCGTCTGGGATGAACTAGTAATCTCAGATAGTTTTCTAAAAATAACCGTCTAGGATGTAAATTTCAGAAATAGCCGTCTCGGATAAGCGTAATCCCAAACGATTTCTTTTAAACCGTCTAGGATATGGGTCTGCGATAGATGTTATTATAGTAGTGGGCTGTGATCTTTTTAGTATAGTTACGAAGATCTATCGGTTATGATCCACTAATAATAAGATGACCCACCAAATTAATGACCAAATCTTTGATTTTTTGTGAGAATTTCTAGTATATCACTCTTTTTCCGTTGTTCTATTGTAAAAAGAATGAATTTATAATCTCTCAAGCAAACATGACTCTACTTTTATCTTTGTTTTAATAGTATAACACAGAATAAATAATTTTATGCTCTTCTCTAGATCGTTCTCCATAAAATCCTCGTTGGAGATGGAGATATGGATGAAATCAGCACTAGCCTGTTGCCTTCCCTAATTAATCTCCATATTTTGGTGGAGTGGTCCAACGCCTTGGTGGCTAGACGGCCCGGCCAAAAGATCTCGCCACGTCGCTGTTGCTTCCTTCTTTTCCAGCTTCCCTTTTGGTGGTCCATGGAGCCACTGGCGCTCGAAGACGGTACGTGAGAAGAGACCCAGCGATAGTGAACATGAGCAGGAACAAACCTAAGCCACAAACCCACAGGATTATTCCCGTGGCCGCAGGCAGCGAACTGTAAAAACTCTCCCTACACGGCGGACGTTTGGGCTGACGTGTGCGTTTCTCACCCTGCCATGTCTTCCGTGGGCCCGACCTGTCACCCAGAGAATAACTGCTAGTTACATCTTACAAATTCTCGGTAGCACGAGCTGCTCAGTGTTCACTCGTACAGTTCGCTATGCATTGCTATCAATTCTGGTCGCAATCGAGGATGATCCAACCGAGCGATCTCGATCGAAGTAGCTGCATTCTTCGCGGAGATCTACAGCGGCGTAGCGCCATCGAACCTTGCCGATCCCTGCGAACACGCTCTAAAAATCCAAGCGCTACAGTCCGGCGATCCGAATCATCACCGGCCTCGTCGTTCTCGTCCCGGCTGGTCTCGGGTGCAATCGAGAGCCGTCATGTTTGAACCTTGGCACACACCGACGTCAACCGTGATCGCCACGGTATCGGGACATGCACCGCCCGCCGAGGTAGAAGCATCGCTCGCTCGATTTAGCAGTGTGTGATCGACAACGACGTATGCGCTGGGCTGGTTGCCATTAATTCTCGATCGAGAGGACGACGGATGAGACGAATAACGGCGCACTTGTTGTACGCGTTATGAAGGCCTGAGGGGGACGCTCAGCATCTTTATCTTTAAAGATTAAAGAAAGAAATAAGACACCTAGTAATGTGACCGCGGAGGGTCGAACTCTCGCTGTGTTGCACTCGCACCTCACGTGTTAACCATCTGGAGTATAGCTCGATTTTTTAGTTGTACGATGTTGCTTAATTTCCAGTTTGGCCGTCGTGAGAAAATGGCGCTCGAACCTACTCCTATCAAGACATTCCTAAGTTAAGAAAGCGTATCTCGGTTGGTTTAAGCTTGGTCTGTGCTCTTGCATGTGGGCAAACCACTCGCTCGAAGTCGAGGTCTTTGCATGTGGGCAAATCACACGCCTGGGGTCGAATTCCAGCTACCTCGATTAAGGGGTGAAAAAGGATAATAAATGCAGGTGTCTCAGGCCTCTCCCAATGCACAGGTGCTTAGATGAGATGTTAAGTGTATGAAAGGGTTTAGCAATTAAACTCCCCAATGCATAGGTACTTAGCTTTTTGTAGCTAAGCTTCTTTCATTTAATTGTTTAGCAACTAAACTTCACAATGCATAGATGCCACATAGGCGTTTTGCATAGGTCCGCGTGCTTAGCATCGTTTCTTCCTGGGGCCACCAAAGTACCCTTTCTCCTCCTTAATTGCTTTGCCACATCAGTTTTTCGCCTATGTGGCATTCTTAGCACATGTACACCGTGGAGCACTGGGAAGGAGCTCATACGGTATTCGTGGTACACCGGGGTTAAAGTCCCTGAATTTCTTTTAAACTTTCTAAGGTTGCATTAACTCTGCCAACACGGAGACATGACATTCTATGTTCAAACGACTTGTGAGGCTTTGCTTTTTATTTGGCCCTTGTTATTTTGCAGTCCCTTGAGAATTCACGAGCTAGCTCTAAGTCCATTTCCTCTTTCGTCACTTTTTTTAATCTCACGAGCTCGTCACAGTGGTTAGAGTCGCGAGACAAAGCCGTCGGTGACTAGAAAGAAAACCTCGGAGTGATTAGAGATTAGGATTGAGGATAGTTAGAGTAACGGTGCCGATAGAGACGAACTTAGATTGGTGAAACAATGATGATGTAAGAAAAAGAATATGACTGAAAGAAAAAAGAGTATCTAAATACGACGGTTTAAAAACTTGACTACGATTAGAGAAAAAAGGGGCAACCGCTGTGCAGGCAACTCCTTTTATTTCCTTGTATCTTTTGAGACGTACTTTGGCGGCTGGCTGATCGATGACCTATTAATTGTGCTTATGATGTAATAGGCTAGTTGCTCGTGTGGTGTCGTGACGGGATTGGCTTGGGCAAGTGGAGGCCGGCTGAGGGTGGTGTACACCATGGTGATTTGTTGATAGTATGCATGATGTTTGCTTGTCCCGAGGCTGGGTCAAGTTTATCGGAAATTTCTAAGCCGACAACCTAGCAAACTTGCTCTACGTTGCCTTTTAATATAACCTGGGCAGAATGACTTTTGTCTAAAAAGAGATATGAGCTATAACAAGGGAGCTAGTATATGCTATCCAAACTACTGTACTCTAGTAAGTTATTCTAGCTTTGCTTGATATACTGGTAAAGCAGAAATAAACAATCAAAGAGATTACGGGCCTGTTTGTTTGGCTAACTTTTGGTTTTTTGGACTTTGGCTTCGAAGCCAGAAAAGCACCTATTTACCTGCTTTTGGCTTTTGGTTTTGAAAAGCCTGAAACAACTTTAACACCTATTTACCTGCTTTTGGCTTTTGGCTAAGTTGTTTCAGGCTTTTCGAAGCCAAAAGCCAAAAGCAGGTAAATGTGCTTTTCTGGCTTCGAAGCCAAAATCCAGAAGCCAAAAAAAGCCTAAACAAACAGGCCTTACGTCGCAGCGGTAGTACTATTACTACTACTAATAATAACTCAAGCCGCTTACAAGGCTTTGAGCAACTACCGCGAAGAACCCAAACGCAGTCGCCTTCTTTTATCTCGAGGACGGGAACATTCGGCATAGAGTAGATTTATTTTGGAGAAGCCTCGCGATTTGCTCCTTCTAAATCTCATTAGAGTAAGCATCCACAATTTTAATATATTGTATCTTAAATTATATCTTATTGTATTAGATAACTGTCTAGATATAATTTTTTTATTAACTTGTATTTTAGTGTTGTATCTAATTTTTTTATTATACTTTATAATCAATACTACTATTTTAACCTTGTAAACTGTTTGTGGTATAACTCTAGTATATAATAGTATGGATGTGAGCCACACAGAATCGCTCAAGAATTAATTTACATTGATTAAACCGCTAAGAGTTATATCTAAATTAAGAGATAACTTTTCTCTCTCCCCTCTATAATTACCCTGCCATATAAGTTTTTTACTTATTTGACATAGATTAAGAAATAGTTGAGATGAAACATTGGGTCTGTCTTTACAGCTTTCGTCCGGACATCTCCCCCGGTGGTGAGGTTCTCCACCATTCGGTTCGGCAACAGCGTCGGCGCCCAATCCTGACGTTGACGAGGGGCAACCAAGCCAAGCGCTAGCTGCGTGCCAGATCCGCTTTACATGGCGAGGATCGAATAGAAGATGCGCGGCGGGTTTGGGGCTGCGCCGGCAAAGTACGTAGACAGTCTGATTAGGCATGTCCCGAGCGGTGAGACAGTCCGTAGTAGAGAGCCTGTTTTGAATCACGAGTGAAGTAAAAATCTGGTACTCCGAACGGATCGGGGGGAGGTGTGGAGGAGCTCCAAACCATGTTCTAGAGCTCACTGTGTAGCCCCGTAAAATTGAGCTAGCGGAGTAGTACCATTGGCCGTGAACCTGTGTAAGCAGTACGGAGTATAAGCATTTAAAAATCTGCGCTAATGCGATGAGGTGCATGGTGGTAGTTATAATTTCCGTGCGTTTTGTCTGTGTCAGAACTCAGAACCCAGGATTAGCTAGAGAACGATGCGCAATGCCTGGGACATAGTGATCATGCGTGCCTGCAGTTTCTGTAGTGTATAATCAGTTCTATGCCGGCCTCGACCCTCGATGTATCATCACTGCACCAATTTTATCTTGTCTGGCTACTCCCGGACAGAGCAGAAGCAGGGCAAAGCGTACGCGAGACACTGAGCTAACTAGTGTACAACTGTACATGCATTATTGGTTCGTCCTTTTTGAAATCAGGGATGCTAACTGAAGAAATCAATCGCCTGTCAACTCGTGTCAAGTGTGTCATAATACCGTCACTTGTCATGATTAACATTTTAAGAAGATTGAAAACAATACACTTTATATAATAATACTCTCCAACATCCGATCGGAATCGTATGTATATATAGTATATATGTAATTTGATGGGTACTGGCCATATGGTGCCATACCATGCCAATTAGTACAGCCAACACGGATTTGCATGGTCCCCTCAGGTATACGATGGATGATATAAGAATTTGACTTGCATGCATGGCTAACAGGCTAAGCAATCATTAACTTGTATATACATACTTTTAGGTAAAGTTCGTATAAGCTATGTGGTTTTCATGATAAACAATAAAAACTATTGCGTTTGAAATGGTCAGAAAACAGTGATAATAATAGTAATTATCCTCCTCAGAAGGTAGTGTTATCAACCGCGACAAGAAATGTTATGTTTTCATAACCGCGGCAAACCACTCATTTTTTGCAAGTAGAAAAAGTTCCGTTCGTAGTCTAACTTTAGAAAAGCTCCTTCACAAAAATTACAGCACGAATAGTGAGAGTAGATTACTGATAAACTCGAGGCACATGTCTAGCTTGTTACTCCTATCTACGCACGCACATGTAA
Source organism: Stipa capillata (assembly GCA_019208055.1). Classification (NCBI taxonomy): domain Eukaryota; kingdom Viridiplantae; phylum Streptophyta; class Magnoliopsida; order Poales; family Poaceae; genus Stipa; species Stipa capillata. The sequence continues at coordinate 291,684 of JAGXJF010001838.1, read as the reverse complement.
CACGACGGAGTATACTCACTCCAATCTGAAGTGTTAGCGGTTTTTATATATTAACATAGTTTGTAAAGTAATATTTTATCATCAATATTTAAAAAATATGTTGTTTCAAATAAAAATAATTATATCTAGTAGTATCCTTTTTTTTTCTCAATATTGTTAATTCTTTTTATGTTTGATGGTTCAATTAAAAATATTTGACTATTCACTACCACAGAAATAGTTTTTCTGGACCCCTCATCTCAGCCGGTTTTCTAAAAACCGACAGCAATAGTGACTTAATTAGCCGGTTTTGCTAATTGACCCGACTACAAAAAATAACTGGCTGGAAACACATATACTCTCAGTCGGTTTTTATTTTCAACCGACTCTATAATATCTAAGACGGTTTATATAATAGAATCGACTGAGATAGTGTTAGTACCTCAACGGTTTTAGTAAACAGCCGACTGAGATAAATTTCGCCCGTTTCGCTGCCGATTCCCTTGACCCTACCAATTCCCTTTGACCGCCCGCCTCGCCTCCTCAACCACACATCAATTCCAGAAATCATCTCGTTTCCTCTCTCCTCTATCCTCTCCTCCAGATCCAGATCTCTCTCCCACAGAGCCACCGCCAGCAACAAATGTCCCTTCCGATCTCGGACTTGGCTCGGCCTAGAGCTGCCGGCACTGTGGATCGGCCGCGAGCATGTGGAGGAAGGAGCCTAGCTGCCTGCGTCTCACAGAGCGGGTGAGGCCGCACCTCGAATGGGTGAGGGCGGAGTGGCGCATGGCCGCGTGGAGCGAAACGTGGAAGATGCCCTTCCTGTCACCGGCCCTGACGAACTCCGAGAGGGCACCTCCACCTCCGTAGCACTAGGCTCTCCTGTGATCCCGCCTCGCTCCCCTTCTTCCTACACACGCGTCGCCGCTGCAGCTAAGGTGCGGTTTCTTGGCTACTTCCCTCCTCCTCTCCTCAGTCCCCAGCCTATAGATTATGCACCGCCAGTGCCTTCTCTTGTTGTTTCGGCATTTCCATCCTTGTTTAAATCAATCCCCGTCACTGAGAAAGTGGGGAGCGGGATTCGGGACACGAGCGTGCCTGCCTTCAAATCTGCCTTCAAATCCGTGTCACGGAGGTTCTCATGCTGACATAAATATTCATTTACGCTTTCAGGTTGATAAACTTGGAAAGGATTCCCTTATAAACTGTGTGAAAACTAGCACGTCTTCGAAATTGATCTATAGCGATAGTGATTTCTTTGCAAATCTGGTAAGTTCCTATGGTCATATGTGTACTTTAGGTTTATTAATCATGCCTTATTTTTACCATCAAGCAGTCTTGTGCATTCTTGTGAGCCAGTAATGCCAAATCATTTGAACTAAAATAATACTCCCTCCATGCCAAATCATTTAAGATTTGTAATTTTTCCAAGATTTTGCTAACTGTTCTCTATACAATTGTAATGATTTTAGTTACATAATATGCTTTATTGAATTGTTTGACTGTTTGAACACTGGGTTTAATGATTGTAAGAACATGACTTAGGTTTAATTCCTGGGCCATATTTCTTCATACTTGTGAATTTTGATGCGTTCAGTTTAGACTTTTCATATGGATGACTAATTTATCAGAATTGATCTAAGCTTCATCTACTATTTACCTTTCTAAGTTCATCTATCATGTTTCTTTAATTTGGGAAAGATAAAAACCAAGCTGATCATTTACTGAGAGCAGTATAAATATTTTTTCCTTCAAAAACAAAGAGTAGTATAAGTAATTTTAGTATCAGCCTTGATCCATTTCCTGTTAAAACACCAGTCAACCAATCAACCATATGAATGAGTAACAAAAAAATTTCACTGTTTTTAAGCAAAGAAAGATGTATAAATGCATGTATAAATGCATGTCTTTTTGTTGCATAGGTTGGCTGCTATAAGGAGATCTACCATGTATGGAGCAGGGGATGTATCAATTAGCATTCTAGCCATTCAAACTTGTACTAAGCAGGGATTTTTTTAAATTTAGTAATCAGCATTCCAGCCGGTTCAAAAATCAAAACCGGCTGAGTTAAATTGGTTATGCCTGTTATCCTGCTGGAACTGACTGTGAAATGAAGCATCTCAGTCGGTTTCAATTTTGAACCGACTGAGAGACTTATTTTTCCAGCGAATTTGAAAACCGGCTAAGATAAAGTGTATTATTAGCACCCTTTGACTACAATCGGATCAAAAACCGGCTGAGATAGCCATTTTTAACCGGCTGTAAAAGCCGTTATTGTGGCAGTGATTAAAGATTCTAAAACTGCTTATATTCCTTATCATAGGGAGTATATCATATGCATTGCCCCATTTACTGCTCATTCTATCCCGTGCACCGAATCAACGAGAAAATTGGATAAAGAAACTAAGCTACATATGCAGGAGGAGGAAGACACTTTTTACTGGGTCTTGTTGTCTTCTTTTCACAAAGTGAGGGGTCCTGAGGAAATGAGAGCTCAGGCGAAAAGCAACACTTTTTGCGTAGTGTCATTGACCTTGCCAGACTATACTTGGAAAGCCTCGGGAGACAGAATTATGGGCCTTAATGCCAAGAATGATGGGATCACTAAAGTCTTGTAGCTAGTAGCCTGAGCTATCCTGCAATGACAATATTCTAAAATCGGAGCAAATGAATATTGGTGCTCACAGATTAGAGTCCATTACCAGAGAATTTATATTTCAGTTTGGATGACATTTTAATAATAGGCTATAAAAATTTTGATTTCATTATTATGTAGCTTATCGCATCCTGTCTTGCGTTCTCGTCATGTACTCCTTAATGACTTTGTAATAAGTAGTTGTGTGGCTGTGTGCACCCTTGAATGCAGAGACCTGAAGAGTTCTCTCTTTCATTATCTAAAAGAATTTACTAAAGCTATAACACCCAATTTTTTCTTTCAAAGTTATTCGGCGGTGGATCTACTGCAACTTGTTACAACAATTTTTCCTTTTTAAAAAGGGAAGTTTTGTTTCTTTCAACCTCAGCATCGTCTAAGAAAAATCTCATTATTATAATGTTTTGAGAAAAGAAATAATGGTCCTTAAAATTACATCCAAATCATCAGACATATAGGTGAACTGTGACGAATTGTCACCCAAGCGTCGGCAGGTGCGTTAGTTTTTAGAAGCAAAGAGCTCACTTGCCACCTTCTCCAATTTCTTGCTACCCTGGATCATATTCTTTTGGAATTCTAATTTTTGCAAGGGCACTCAGGATCGTAGCATACTCCATACTTGTAGATCACCTTACTCGGATGATAGAACACTTTGTTATTAAAAATGACATCATTACGGCATAACCAAATCGCTTGCCACGCTCACAAGAACCCGTGAACGCATCCCCTTCCCCGGTCCTCTAGGCCACCGTCCCAACATACGAGACACACTTGAGGGTGGAGGTAAACCAAAAGCGATATAGGTTACCTACCAAACAAAGTGAGCAACTTGACACTATAAAAAAGAGGTGTTGAATTGTCTCATCCTTTTCACAAAAAAACAAGATTTACTCCATGTCCAATTTTGTTTAATTAGATTATCTTTTGTAAGAATGACCCCTCTACCTAAGTACCAAAGAAAGATCTTATTTTTGAGAGGCAACTTAAAGCTGCAAAGGTGTTTATAGCAAAAATGAGGTTGGGAGTTCATGAGAACCATATATATGGAGTGGACTGTGAATTGGTCACTTGGGTGTAAACACCAGGAGAAAGTATCACCTGTGTTGTTTAAAACAACTGGTCATAGTCTAGAAATAAGATCTATCCATGCATCTAGTTTAGGTCTGATTAAGGCCCTTCGAAAGCTACTATTAATGGGGTTGTGGACAGAACCCGTGCAATCGTGTCATTTTTTCCTCATTGCAATATTATACAAAATAGGATATTGCATGCTTAGAGGTTCATTACCATATGTCGTCCTAGAAACGCACACGATGGCCATTCTTTATGTTGAACTACCCTAGTTGGAAAAAAATAATCCTTTACCTTCATGACTCCTGACTAGAATTGAAAATCACCACACCAGTGTGTGGCCTGGGACAACTTCTACTCCATAGGGATTTGTTTTTCAGAAGATGTTGCCAAACACCATCCTCATTTAACAATTTGAACAACCATTTACTAAGTAGGCATTTGTTTTTTGAATAAGGTTATGGATACCTAGCTATCACACCTCGATTTTCTGTGCTTTTGCAAACATGTCATTGTATGTAGCAAATCAACTTAAGTCATGCAAGAATGCAATCACACATCATCGTCAACACATGTGCATAAAACCACAACCCAACACATATTCCTGTATACGCATATACGCTAACCCTAATTTCACCCTCGGCACCCAAGCACAAACCCTAACGACAATCTGCAAACACGTCCATCTCAACTCAGTGTAAATGGATTTCTCTCACTCCTATATACACCATATACCTCATCCCTCACCTCAAAACCCTAAACCCGCATCGCTTCCTCCTTCTCTCTAATATTTTTTTTAGGGTAGAAACCATAATTGCATCATCATATGTACATCCAACTCTCTAAAAATTCTAGGAAAATTCTAGAGGCACTCTAAAGCCATTTCGAACCCAAATATAAAATAATATTGGGTATTCCAATTCAAAATATTAAAATATCAATTATTTAATTTCAGGGCAGAATTGAGCATTGAACTACAATCCATAGAAATAAGTTTCAGAAAATTTCAGGAAAATTCTACAACATTCCCCATACCCCCAGGAGTCCAAACATACAAAAACATGCCCATCTCATCTTTAAATTTTGTGAGAATTTTCAAATGGCAGATTCTGCTTAAAACTACTATACGATGCTGCCCACCTCAAAACCTTTTGGAAAATTCTCAATTGATTTCTGGGATCTCCTTAACACCCCAAGAGCTCACCCATATGTTTACCCACCCATCTTCTATGAAAAATTTCTAAGGAAGCAACAACAATCAGTTTTGCTCTATTCCTTCCTAGCATGAAATCATGAGCTATTCATCTCAGAAAAACCCCAAATAAATCCCACAAACTCTATTTAGCCCTAGACCTCATTTCCTGCCATGGGCACCTCCAGGAGATTCCCCAAACAACAACCTCCTCCAAACCCTACTTAATGGCATACAGTGGCATTCAAGCTCTCCACTATTCTTGCTGTCCCTTTTCAGTGCCAAACCTTCTTGTGCCCTTGTACACATCACCATTAGTTCACTGGCGCGAGGGACGCACGGACGAGCCCGAGTATGACAAGACGCGTGCATGCTGCTCGGTGTGCACCCGCTGGCTGCGCTTTGGCTCCAACCGCGTCGTCTGTCGTCTACAATGCTGCCCCTCGAGCCACCACGCGCCACGAAGCCTCCCATGTCCTCCCCTAAGCACAACGCCGCTCCAATCCATTCTATGCCCTCACATTGACACACCTAGCCAGTCACCGTGGACACCACACACCCTCCTCGCTGAACTCTATATAAGGGGCATCCCCGAGCTGCCCTTTCACCTCACAAAGCCCCTTCTCCTCTTCCTCAAGACATAGCCCTACCCAATTCCGCCCCACACTTCCTTTTCTTCCTCCATGAAAAAACCCTCCGTCCCCCACTGATCCTACCAATTCCTCCACCACAACCCTTCCCGAGTTAATTCAAAGGCACCATGAAGCTCCCCTCATCTTCCTCTCCCTAAACATAGCTTCAATTTTACCTAAGTCCTTCGACAGCCAGAAGCCCCTTTTTCACACCGGAGTCCTGCCACCGGCCACCGGTGCCGTCCTGTCCCGAGCGGCCGGATCACCCGGTCTGACCGTGGTTGGACAGCTAGGGCAATACCCAAACCGGTAAGCGGCCACGAGACACCAAAAGTGGGCCTAGGAGGTCCCGTGAGGCCCACGGTCAGAATAAGTGGCCACGCCCACCGTATTTCCCGCCTCCAAGCCTAGAAGGCGTACATCAGTCCAGTTGAAGGTGTATTTCCCTTTTTTATCTCTGATTTTCTATTTAAATAAGCCGTTTCTTCTTGGTTTGGCCGATTCAGTAGAATTTAGATTGGTTTTTCAAGATCCAGTTCCGGATCTGAGCTCGTAAAAGCATTTGACATGTTTCTCTTCAAATACATTTCCAAGATTCAAAACTAATTAATTTCAAATAGGGAATCACTTAAAATTGCTCTAAATTTAATTGCATTTAAATATAAAAAGGGGCTAGAATATGATTTCAGAACATTTCCACCTAGTTATAACCTTTGTAAAATATTCACTACTCACTGGTTCCTAGTATAGGTAGGTTTCAAATTAGCGTGAGGAGGAGGATTAGTGAGTGTATGATATTAGTCATATTCCTAAGTGTTGGAATAAATCTTGGATATTTGTAGTGAAACCCAAAATACCAAAGCATGAAAATAAAATATTGTTTAATCCTAAAAGACCTCGGTACCCTAAAAGAACTAAAGAACACAATTGCTTTTGAATGAAACTCATTGGGCATGCTATTCCCTTATTGGTAGAGGTCATCATTTCGTAAGTTAAAACCCTAACCAAGAACTTAAATTAAGTCAAGGAACTTAGGATCATGTTGTCAGTTGATCTCCTCCCCTATTACCACATTCTAGACTTGTGCTATAACATAACTAAAGTAGATGATGCTCTAAAACCTAGTATAAGAACATGCTATCCGTAAAGACCTAGAATCCCCAACTCAACAATTCTTAATTCGAGCTCTATTGTTGTTGGATGTTGAACACCGCGTTATTTCAGTGGCATATGTTAAGCATAACATGTTAATTTGGATTTTCCTTGGATTTACTTCGCTTGGTTGTTTACTCGACATTCTTTCGGCGTGTAGTTGACGGAGTGACGTACATTCGCAAGGAGGATCCGGTGTCACCCCCGTGTCCAAGCCAAGACCAGGAACTACCAGGCAAGAATTTCTCCTTGACCATGTTGAAAACTATATGTGACAACTTAAGTATTTTGTTTCCAACCATGCATGCTATGTGACTATAAACACCACATTAAGTTAAGGTATAGCTATGACCTATAGTTGCATTGCCGAGGATTTGACAGAATGTACCTTTCTAACCCTAGTATTATCCACTAGACGTCGTAGTTCCACTGAAGTATTAGACATATAGGCTATACGCCATGCTTAGACCCGCTATAGAATAAACTCAAAATTTTAATGGGTTCGCAAACCACCTTTGGTTATGGGATAAAACCCTTGGGCAACATGTATTGCCCGAGGTGGATGTGGAAAGTAATTTTGCCAAAACCTCAAAGAAAAATGGACGATGATTTCGATTCGGGCGAGAACCAAAAGTGGAGTTTGGAGATTGTCATAGCATGTAAGTACATGGCTATGAGATGGTAATGTGCAGTCTTGCTCAAATCAACCAACGACCGAGCCTAAGTACCGCTCAACCAAGTCCACCTTGTATGTCCACATGTCCTTTGTGGGAATGACTTGACTCATTACTTTGTCGAGTGCTAGCGTCTAAACCCGTAGGCAGTAGGGTGATTGTGCAAGGGGGATGGTTCATCCCTACAAAGCCTTCTCGTAGCTGACATAGGAAGTTGTTCGATACAAAGATGGGTCCGTTTTGGTCTATGTGTCGAGATTAGTTGAACATATACAAAAACTGGGTATAGCTCATCTGGCGGGTTCAGCGTTATGACCATACAAAGGAACATTCTTGTTGTAATAACCCTATCAGTACACCTCGTGAAGTGTACTCGTACTTGTCAGTGTTCTGATCTGGCAATAATGAATACGGGGTGATGTGCGCACAGCAGATCTAGATGGGTGCACACGGGACACAGAGTTTAGGCAGGTTTAGGCCCTCAAGAAGAGGTAATACCCTACGTTATGTGTTTGGTGGATGATATTGCTTGTATCCCGAGTGCCGCAAGACCTCAAGAATAGATCTCTTGGTTGGTAGGGCTTATGTATGTCTAAATCGCTAGATAGCTCGACGGCTTACTTGCTCGCCTAATAGCTTACCGATCGGGGGATCCCTACCTTGCCTTATATAGCCGGCGAGGGCAGGGTTACAAGAATCCGAATCGGTTTACAGATTAATTCTCTAATCGGTTATAACTAGAATCCGGGATTACCGGGTAGGTACATATCCTTGTCTTATACTCCAAGTCGATGAGACGCCCCCCGTGTAGAAGTCAAACTCCGAGTAGTCAGTCCGGCCCATCCTATGTCCAGAAGGCCGGTTTTGTCCTCCTTAATGATACCCGGGTGCTATGTCATCGTTAGTACTGCTCGGCAAGAAGGGAAACTTACATCTTGTGGGTAAAGCCGTACAACCTCTGCAAAGTGTTAAAATCTATTTAAATATCCACGTCCTCGGTTATGGACATGACTTGGCTGGGCCACATGCTAGTTAGACTGGTTTTGGTTGTGAAACTTGGGGTCGTTCGAGACGAGGTTGATTGTAAAAATGCTTTAGGATCTATTATCCTTATGTTTGATTGAAAACTTACTTTTTCATACAACATGCAACATATTATAGAGTTGTCCCCGTGGAATCAAACATTGCATGAAATACAACCGTATACCCACCAATGGGAATGCTTGTGAGTAAATTCAATGTACTCACCTGGCTTGTTGATGTGGCCAGGCGAAGAGGAGTATCACTTCGACGATAGTGACAGTGACTACGAGGATTAGGGCATTACCCCGGTCAGTTGCCTGTTGGGTTAGCCATATTGATAGGCAACAACTACGTGTATCTTCTCTGCTGCAGACTCTTTTATTCAGCCAATCGGCTATGGTATACAATAAGGGCTATAATGAGTGTATCGAACTTGGTATTGTATGACTATGTTGTCAAGTAACTTGTGTGTATTGGCTACTAATCACAGGACCAGTATAGGAAACACAGGGGTTTATCTGGCCTTAAAACTGGGTACGCCACATCAGCCCCCCTGGTCTTTTAGTCGATATTTTCTCTTATGGCTATCCTCTTGCCAAAAGAATTGGAAGTGATAAAAATCCAAGCGCTTTTGAACTCCCTTGGGGAATAGGTAGGCGAGAGAGGACGGAATTTTCAAGTACTAATCTACCCTTAACAGATATTTTTCCCTTTCTAGCTCTAAGTCATTTCTCAAAATGGTCCTCAATGGGTTTCCGGGAACTGTTCTTGAGTTTTCTGTGGTGCATGGGGATGCCAAGGTAATGGAAAACGTAAGACCCTAGTATCACCTTCAAACAATTGTGTGTACTGAGCCTCATAATCCTTGGCATGCTCGAAATAAAAGAGTTTGCTTTTATGGAAATTGATTTTGTGGCTAAAAAGTTGTTCAAAGGCACATAAGATAAGTTTCAGATTTTTGGCTTGTTCAAGATCATGGTCCATAAAAATAATAGTGCCATTCGCCTATTGTAGGATGGACAGACCATCATCTACCAAATGTGGCACAACCCCGACATGATCCCTTGATCTTTTTTCCTATTCAAAATGATAGCCAACATGTCCGCAACAATAGTAAATAAGAATAGTGAAATGGGATCATGTTGGCACAGTCCCTTTCTAATTTAAAAATAAGAATCGATATCATCTTCTACTTTGATCCCTACGCTCCCCCATTAACAAATTGTGCAACCTAGTTACACCACTTGGGAGAGAACCCTTTTAGTCTAAGTGTTTGTTGCAAGAAAGCCATTTCACTTTGTCATATGTTTTTCAAAGTTGACCTTAAGAATCACGCCATCCAACTTCTTTTTATGCATCTTATGGAGTATGTCGTGTAGAATTAAAACTCCTTCTAAAATATTCCTCCCAGGCATGGATGTTGTTAGGTTGGGCCTAACTATAGTATCAACTACCTGAGTAATACGATTGGTGCCCACCTATGTAAAAAATTTAAAGCCACATTCAAAAAATAGATAGGCCTATATTGATGAATTTGGTGCACATTTTCTTTTTCAGCAGCAGGCCAATGACATCAAAGTTCAAAATATGGAGGGGTAAATTATCATTCTTGAATTTGTGGTACAACACCATGAAGTCATCTTTAACGACGTCCCAGAAAACCTGATAAAGTTTAGCTGGGAAGCAGTCCGGACCTGGTGCCTATTATATTCCATCTGGAAAATCGCTTCCCTGAACTCCTATTTGGTAAAAGGTGTTGTGATGATGTTGTTCTCCTCCTCCATAACTTGAGGAATGTCCTCCCAGCCCTCTTCTATTCGGAAAAATAACAAGATTCAGGGGGTCCAAATAGTTTTCAATAATAATCTATGATGAACATTTTTAAAGGCATGTGACCCCTGATGTCCCCTCCTCTTGTTCCAATTGATAAATTTGTTGATTTCGCTGGCAACCATTTGCTAGGGGATGAAAATATCTAGTGTTGTTGTCACCTTCCAAGATCCCGTTGATACCATTTAAGCTCCTTTTCTCGAAGAAGAATAGCTAGCTTGTCAGCGGCAACCCGCTTTGTATCTAGTTCCACGGTAGACAACCTACGTTACACCGTAGTCTTGTCCAAATTATCTATAGTTTCAAGAAGGCATTCCTTGTCCTTCTTATTCACCCCCACTAATATGATTGGCCCCACCTTGGAGCAGTTGACACAAAGCTCGAATATTTTTTTGCCATTTCTCCATAGCCTTCTTACCACCTCGAGTCTCTCACCACTTCTTCGAGATCATCTCAAAAAATCCGTCTTGCTCTAGCCAACCCAACTCAAATTAAAAGAGGGGTCTATTTCCCTGGTAGGATGCAACTCCCATGTCCAACATAAGAGGGGTATGGACAGAGAGAAAACGCTTAAAGGCGGTGACTGTAACTGTCGTAGGTACAATCTTGGACACTGCATTTGATGCAACCCCGTTTGGCTACCAGGACCAACCGGGTGCAATGGAGGACCAAACCAACTTGCGTACGTGCTGGGGACGTCACACAGAAGCGAGATGGAGGTTGACTTGTGATCAACCCACGTAGAGTCCGAGTAAGTGTCATGCTTCATATACGACTCGGAGCAGGATTGCCTCTGCCTCTCTCAAGTATTTTTCAAATAAATGCAGAAATGTAAGCTTTATTGAGAGAAAAATCCCATCCTCAAGGCTCTACCATTTATAAGGAGTTGGCTTGGTGTGCAACTATAAAATTTCCCCTATGCAATTTATGATAATACCCCTTGTTTTATAGCATCACAGGGGTATATCATCATTTCCCCTACCCATAGAGGAATATTCCAGAGCATCTTGGAGGCATCTTCAGTGAATCTTGCTCCGGGAGGTGCCATGGTACGAGGTATAGACGGATAACAAAGTCGTGACGGATGAAGGAGTCGTGGTGGATGTCGAAGGCATGTTAGACGTCGAAGGCGTGTCATATGACGGAGGTTTGTCATTTGTTGGAGGCATGCCGAAACCCTTAAAAGACAATGGTGAGTATAAGAATATTGATGAAGCGGTCAAGTTTCGGGTTACCGAGTTATTTGTGTTGATTTAGAGTAGTGGATGGACCCTTCCCACAATAGTAGCCTCTTGCCGCTCTGGGCAGTCATGGAGTGCCCGTATAGATCGGCGTATCAGTTCAGCACGGAAGACGCGCTGGCCCAGATCGTCACTCTTCGACATCCACAGGTATTTGGTATGGCTTTGATGGAGTAAGGTTTTTTCTGCCACGTTGTTGTGATTAGACATGGAACGGAGCCAAGATGGTCTCTAGGAAATTTCATTCTTCTCAATTCACTCTGTGAGGCTTTCATGATTTTTTAGGGAATTTTTTCATGCCTCCTCCAAGATTTCTTTGATATCTCTTGATTTTTCCAAAGAAAAATTTAGGGTCTAGGTGGCGGTCTACAAATACTCTACGGCACCTACCCAGCCTCCTCTTTCCCCCACCGCCAACAACCTCCTCTGGCTCCCTCCTCTCTCTCTCTTCTCTGCTCGCACCACACCCCCACTTGCCCTCGAGCGCCCTGGGCCAGCGCGACACGCAGCGCTCTTCGAACCGGTGCCTCTGCCATGTGCGGGAGTGCTTCACGAGCGACTCTGATGGGGGCACGGTACTGGACCTAGGTGCTCCTGTTCGGACCAGGAGCCGGGTGACACCGTGGGCCAAAATGAGGCATTGGGCTGGTGCATGCAGGGCTAGCAGGTCAGGCCACGTCGCGAGGAGGCAGGTAGGTTGGGACGGAGCAAATTGGGCTGCGGCGCATGGAGGTAGGCAGGCCCAAGCAAAGCAGAGGCGCTGATGGGGCGGGCCAGACCGAGATGGGCCGGTGCTCTAGGGAGAAGCCCCGGACCGGTGTGCCAGCATGCTGCCGAACCAGGGCGGCTTGCTTGAGGGGAAGAGGCTGGGTCAGAGCGGAGGCTTGCAACGGGTTGTTCCGTGCACGTGTGAGCTAAGGACAGAGCGGGCCAGAGTGGAGGGGACCGGTCTTGGGTGGAGGCTACGCGATCACGTGGGGAAGGAGTTCAGCAAGCTGGGCAAGAGTGGAGGCAGTCTATTCGCATTGATTTCTTCAGATGAATGGACTTTAGTTTACCTTCTTTCCAATCCTTCCTTCGCACGCTCCTATTATTGGTGCTTCTATTCTTTTTCTTAATGTTCCTTCGTTCACACTTGTCGTACTTGTAGGACTTCCAGTTTTGGGAGAAGTTCACCATTGAGAGAAGTGGGTGGCTAGCTTTGAAATGGATCATCGAAGATGCGATATTTCGACAAGAGGTGAGCGTGAGAGTACATCTTCGAGCACCCCTTGTAAATTCATATTGCTCCTCCTCAATGTATTGAACATGATGCTTTTTCTTATTGTTTCGTAAGCCAAGATAAGGTCGACTTCTCGGGCACCTGTCCGCTTCAGAGAAGAAGGTTTGTGCTAAGGCCGAGGCTTCTGTGACTGGGGTGTGGGGTAGGTGCAACGTGGGCTCTTGGTACATTGATGCTCTCTCACGAGCCCAGTGAATTGTCGACACCAAAATGATTTCTGGTGACTCTATTGGCCTCGGCCCGGAGGGAGCCCCCGAGGTCGCAAGCAGCAAAGACTCCTCTCCACAAGTTTGAGACTTACTATTTCTCATGTCCACTCTTCAGCTCGTTTTGGCTTCATCATCATTCAGTTCACTTGACTTAGCTTTCATTAGGTACGATACAGACCTTGCATGATTCCCGTCAATGCAATCGCTGCATCAACGCATGTCGTATTTGAGATGTTTGAGGCTTCTGCCTAGTACTCATGCTTTTAGGACTTTATCTCATAATTATGTGGTTACTCAGAACACATCCAAGACTCGCAATCTTTTCTATTTTATTGTGGCTTTTGCTTTGACTTGAGTTTTGGTGACTGTTATTGCAGAATTTGCCCTCAGGACACAAGATAGCCATGGGGTGTTGCGGTACGCAGCCCCTAGTATCAATGTCATGCCAGCGATTCATCCCAACTCCACGCTCGATATCTTTATGCCTAGAATTTTGTTTTATAATCTATGTGTGCTTCCCAAGACTCTTACCACGTTGCCTCTATGCATGCTATTTTTCCATGTATGAGATTCGTGAGCAGAACCTAACACCGGGGTACAAGGCAGACAGTTGGGGATCTCGGCACCCTGCCCCTAGTCCCGCTTTGGGTCATGTAGCCTGATACAACAAAGGCGTGAGAAGTGATGATGCATTGTCGTAGTTGGTTTATGTTGTCCACATCCTTAGCCACCTTTTTTTGTCATTACTCCAGCATTAAATGTCTTTTGATTTCGTTTGCAATAAGTGCCACATTCTGGCACAAGTCAACTCGTCCCCCAACAAAAAATATTAACATGTGGTAGTGGTACTGACCATGCTGACACCGGGCAAACGAATTAACAGTCACTAGAGTTTAACTTGAAATGTTAAGGTCGATCAATAGAATGTGTTATAGCTGAGCAACTGAGCATCCTGAGGCTTGGTAGTCATGTTCACACTACTTGCGAGCAACCAAGCATGCTAAATAGATGTATCATCGATGTTGGAGAGCAACTGAGCATATTGAAGCTTAAGTAGATGTACTAACAACATTGAAGCGTAACTGAGCATGCTGTAGCTAAGCATCTGATCAGATATATTGACGATGTCTAAGAGCAACTGTAGCCTTGCTGGGGATGTCTCATTTCCATCCAGCTGTTGGCTCCTTGCACACTACGCACTTGTTGTGCTACCCGGTTTCACTTGCAATAAATACCACACCGTGGTACAAGATACCTTTTCTCCCAACAAAAAACACTTAGCACGTGAGTGATTGATCCATCGTGCTAAGATCCATGCAAATAAACTTGCCTTGGCCTTGGACTTTGCCTCAATGAAAAACACTTGGTGCTCAGTTACGTGGCGATGGCTATGTTGGCTCTTGCGCCGACGAAAAAACACTTAGCACACGGTACAACATAGCGACAGGTGCATTTGCTCTTGTACTAATGAAAAACACTTGGTGCGCGGTGCAGCGTAGTGATAGACGCATTTGCTCCATGACATAGTGACAAGCACGTTGGCTCTTGTCCTGATATAAACATTTAGGGATCGGTGGTATAGTGTCAGGCGCATCGGGGAACTCTGCAGAGCCTGCCCGCCTCCACCATGAAGTCCTAGCCATCGTCGGTGTCGAGGATTGCCACCCCCGCAGCCTTGGTGGCCTTTCGGTCATTAAAGCAATTGCAGCCGCACATCGACTATACGCATAGTAGCTCCCTAAAGTAGGTATATGTTTTTCACACTCTCTTCACTCCAATATAAACAACGCAAGTCAGACGACGTGGATTGTTTATATTGGAGTGAAGGGTCAGGTGACATGCGTTGTTTATATCGGAGTGAAGAGTGTAGAAAGCATATACCTACTTTAGGAACTAGTGTAACGAAATGGGCAGATCGTCCGCTACGTTTCAAAAAACAAAAATAAACGACGCACGCTATAGTGATCACTGATCACTTTACAATTCGTCCAAGAAAGACAGAGAGAGAAAAAAAGACCCGTCCGCGTACGATACCTTTGTTATTCAGCGATAGTCTACAGATCAGAATGATCTCGTCCTTTTTCTTACCTTATTAGTACATCAGTGGTGCAGAGTATTGCACATAGCAACATGAAGTAACACTTGTGCAGCGGGCCTGCGTCCCGGCCCCCTTGCCTTACCAACCTGCAAGATGATGGCGGAATGGTTAGGGTATGTCGAGGGAGGACAATCATGAAGGTGCAGACATATCACAACAAAAGGAAAAGTTGGAAGGGAAACCCTAGAAATATTCTCTTGGTAGCCTCTCAATCATAGGTGACCACGTATATGATTGGGTTACCAACAACAGTAGTGCACAATAACTTTAGGTGGGCCTATTCTCTTGTATATATGGGGCATCATGGGAAAGTGAAACTAACTAAGTGGGAAAATGTATGTATGTAGGACGAAGGGCAATTTGGCAGTCCTAGTATCATTGTATGGATTTGTAGGAGTGGCTCATGCATTATGATCTTCAGTAAAGTGGACATGTTAGTCAAGATTCCTCCAAATGCGTGGGGTTTTGCGTTGCCACCGATGTTTGTTTTCTAGGTAGTGGATGCAATGCACCCATGCATGTTCTACACATGCACCATTGTATTATACAATCCTTCGCTTACAGGGTATAGTAGGCGGTTTTCTTTTTCTTTTTTGAGAGAAAGTACGCGTTGTTGTTAGTGTGCATATATACCTCATACAAGGGGGAGAGAGAGGACCATACCCTCGATTGATGCTGGCAGTTAAGTTCGCTAATCCATGCAATTTCGATGTAAAAAAATAAAATTCCATGCAATTTCAAAAATAAAAGTTCGCTAATCCATGCAAGTATGCTTCACCGTTTTGTCCAGCTCAAACAGGTAATTCAAACTAGCTAGCTCTGATCGATTGATTCTCGTTGGTTTTACGTATGGTACGGTGCACATTTTCGGCGATTGCTAGCACTAACCACAGACTGAAGTGAACTTAAATTGTGTTATACTTTGCATAAATCCAGACTAGATCTTTGAGTCTGGGCGACGAAAATGACGCCGGTGATTACAACTAATTGCTACGAATTAGACCAGCTAGCTCGAAGAATGTATTGAAAATACCTCGTGAAAAAGATATGTAGGGCACTTGATCTTGGTGAAAGAGACAAGGCGGACTATCGATATCAGATCAATTCTTTTGGAATAGTAGACTAATAGTAGCAGGATGTAGATAAGTACGTGTATTAGTCGTGCGTTCTATTTAGACAAGGGATCGCCTAATTCAGTGTATTAGCTGCGCGTCCATTTCAGAAGCTCGTGTGGAAGATTTTACTTAGCCGCAAATCCAGTTTCCATCAGACGGTAGACTTAGAAAATTTGGCAGCCACCTGAACTTGAATAAAATTAGCAAGAACGTCTACTACTACTCTATTCTGTTGTGATAGGTTCATTCATTATCTGTTGGTAATCATATATATGTATAGATACTAAGCCTAGTTATGTTATTTTGGAAAAAGTCCATGTTGGACCTGAACTTTGGTACGAGGTCCGAATTCAACCTCAGACTATAAAACCACGTATCTGTGACTCTCGACTTCCAAACCTGTTTATTTTTTGAGAAAAGCAGATGTACATGTACATGTGGGTACATGAGTTAAGAATTTAGTTCAATTCTCATATTTGTGTATCTCAAAAAATTCTCCAAAAATTCATAGATCTTCATCATGTTATATTGTACAAACCCACAAAATTTCATGCAAAAATATAATCAAGAGTGCCCTACACAAAAAAGACAAAAAATTCAACTTATTTTTAAAACAACGCAGCAACAATTTTTTGTCTTTTTTGTGTATGGCACTCTTGATTATATTTTTGCATGAAATTTTGTGGGTTTGTACATTATAACATGATGAACATCTATGAATTTTTGGAGAATTTTTTGAGATGCATAAATATGAGAATTGACCTAAACGCTTAACTCATGTACCCACATGTACATGTACAAAATCCACTCTTTTTTTTATATCTTAGTGTGGGTTTGAGAGTGGTTACTGACATGACATATGATGTGTACAGTTTGATTGATGTGGCACATGACGTGGTTGACAATATGGATAGTTTGAAGGGAAAAAAATTCTAAAAATCAAGGAAATTCAGAAAAATGCAAAACATCACATATTTTTTGAAAATTTCTGAAAGAACTCATGACTTTCAGGGAAAAAATCAAAAGAAAAAAATGAAAATTATGAAATCAGAGATTTTCTACTTTTGTAATTTTATAGAATTTTTTAAAAAAGAAAAAATATTTATTTTGGTTCTAAATAATCTAAAGTTCATCCTAAAAAATTTCAACAATTTCCTAATCTTGTTAGATTTTTTCCTAAGCTCATATTTAATTTGTAGGATTAAATCAAATGTGAAATCACATTTATATGAATTTCTAAAAAATTTTGAACTTTTGGATATTTTTGTTGCATCAAACTATCCACATTATTAGCCAAGTCACGTGCCACATCGACAAAGCGTCTATATCATATGTCATGTCAGCAAAATAACCCCGAAACCGTTTTAGAAACCGTTTTAGGGTTTAAAGTGACCTGGTTCTGAAAGTTAAGGATCCAAATTATCTAATTTTATAGTCTAACTCAGACCTCATATCAAAATTCAAGATCTAAAATAAAATTTTCCTATTGTTTTCTCACGCACCTACGTAATCTCAAGGGCAAGTGCAGTTCTTGCCATCTGGTCTGTTCCAACAAAAATGGAGCGCGCCTTGTACAAATGGATCTTACCAGCTGAGAGGTCCAGAACAAGCGCACTGTACCTCAGAAAAGAGAACGACCGCAGCGAGCCGTCTTAGGGCCTGTTTGGTTGAGCTGTGGCTGTTGACAAAACTGCTGTTGGCTGGCTGTCTGGAAAAACTGCTGTGGCTGTGGAAAAGTGAACATATATCTTTTGGTTGATCCAAACAATCTACAATATTTTAGAAAATAAGCACTGAAACTTCAACACATTGCAAAAAGCTGGTAGAAGGTAGCTTTTCCAAACAGCTGAATTTACACTGCAAAGCCCACAGCTACCATTGGCAAAAGCTGCTGAAAAGCTGGCTGTTTGGTTGGGCTGCAATTTTTTCCAGTGAAAAATTGCTGAAAAGCCCAACCAAACACCCCCTTAGAGACCGACGGATTAGTACCCGAGTTGTGAGTCACAAGGCATGCACATGCATCAACCTGTTGTACAAGCACGAAGGATTAAACACCGGCCAGGCAGGCGGCACCGGCCTCCGGCCTATCCCATCGCCCACGATTCCTCCCAAAAACACGAGGAAAACGGCAGGATTTAACAACCCATCCGAGCCGCCGAGGCTACTATATCCTCCAACCCACACCAGTCAGGCCCCACGCCTCCACTTGCTGAAGACTCCGCTCCGCGTCCCTACCTCTCCGCCTTTCCCGCTATTTATCGCGCGGCACCCCCTGCGCTTAAACCCCTTGCGCTCCCCCTCGACCTCGATTACAGTCCCTCGGCCCGCCTACCGCTCTGCTCCCCGTGGCGGCCGCCCAACCACGCGCGCCTTGCCGCTCGCTTGCCTCGCTTCCTCGACGCGATGGCGGAGGCGCTGGGAGCGCTGTGCCGCGGCGGAGGCTGGTCCTACGCGGCGATCTGGCGCTCCGACCGTCGCGACCCAAGGTGAGCGAGTGAGAGAGCGAGACCCATGCACACACCTGCTGCTGGTCGTAGATCTACATGCTTCGGGTCTCTCACTAATTAAGTGCCTAGGAACGCGGAGACGCGGCTGTGCACTAGTGTGATACCGATCTGAATTGTTGGGAGTCTAGATAGCAGCTTATTGGGCGCTAATTCTCCTTTTGGTGATGCTTATGGAAACATAAGCATGTGTTTTATTTTTCGCTGCATAGCTGCTGCTGGTAGCTTGGAACAGTACCTGATTCTGAATTTCTTCACAAATTGTTTGTGCAACTAAACGCTGCAGTGTTTATTTTCTCATCTTTTTCCAACAAGTGTGAGATCCGAAGATCGAACTTTGCATAACCGTGTCGCTCTTACGAAAATGAGAAATCGAAATGCACATTGGGATCTCAAGCCTGAAATTGGCAATTTTATTTGGTTAATTTGACTCCTTTCCCCCCATTTTGTCAGAAATGGATAAAGGAAAAGGTTATCTGGTCTCTAGTTTCTGCGTGCCCATTTCTTGCGCTGAGCCAACAGCGATAGTACACGTAGCTTTCAAGAACTTCCTTTAGGCAGGAAGCAGTAGTGCATACCCCACTAGCAATTATCCTCTCTTGTTGCTATCCGATCTTTGCCTGTAAGCTGCAAGCACGTATGGAATACTGTAGACATGTTTAGACAAATCCGTAGCTACTGCTACTCAGTGCTCCTTTTTGTGAGGAATTTGCTAGGTATGGACTGTATAAAGTTGCTTTCTTTTCCTATCTTTCCTAGCATAGCATTATAAGTTTGTAACCCGTCAGAATTGACAGAAAAGATTGTCGCGTCTTTGCTGGATATCTTATTTTTCCTTTTGGAGACATCGCAAAACTTAACCATCATCAATCATTTTCTGTCTGTGTCTTTCATTGCTTAGTTCCGTAAGATCTGTGCAGATTTAGACCTTTTTCCTCCCAATGACATGTACACTTGAGCCTTCCTGCTGATTAGTAGTACTCTCCTTTTTTAGAACTCTGCTGATTAGTAATATACCGATCAAATTTCTAACTGATGCTTATATTTCACATATAAGGTTGCTTACTATAGGAGAGTGCCACTGCGAAGATGAAGCCAGAAAAGTTGTTGATAATATGCTTAATCAGGTCCATGTTGTTGGAGAAGGGTATGGCACAATGACTTTTTTTATGCCCGATTCAACTGATCTTTTGCAAGTATTTAGATTGAATTATCTTGGTGCTTGATGTTTTAAATGATTTTGTGCCTACTTGTGGTTAAATACTGGAACAA
Source organism: Stipa capillata (assembly GCA_019208055.1). Classification (NCBI taxonomy): domain Eukaryota; kingdom Viridiplantae; phylum Streptophyta; class Magnoliopsida; order Poales; family Poaceae; genus Stipa; species Stipa capillata. The sequence continues at coordinate 271,754 of JAGXJF010001838.1, read as the reverse complement.
CATTCTATAATAGTATTTAATCCTGATTTTCAAGAATATTTGAGATTAACATACATGGCTAACTCTCCCAGTATCCCCTTTGTACTATTCCACTAAGGATGTTTTTCCTCTTAACTACTTGCTGATAACGCCACATCTTCTGTTTCAGCATCATAGGGTCAGCTCTAGTAAGTGGGGAGTGTCAATGGATTTCTGATGATATTTCCTTTAGTTTGGCTCAGATATGCAACACGGAAAACCTAGGCGTATTTCAGGTAGATTTTTCTTGTTCTGTTCACATGTGTTTCTTTAAGCCATGTTTTTTAGAAGTTTATACTACTAATGCTACCACCTACATAGATTCTCCAAAAATAAAAATTACGAATAAGGAAAAGGTTGTTTAGCCTCAAACCTCCTGTGTGTCTATAAGTGTACACGGTTTGTTAATTAGAAAGAACACATGGATATCAAAATAGAACTCACTTTTGCATCCTTTTTGTCTATATACTTCCTTTTCTAGTCATTTCAGAAAATAAGAAATTTCCTTATTTTAACAGAGGAAGGTTTCTTGTAGGGCCATACTTGGTGGCAACATCAGTTCCTGAGCGGAATAAAGGTTATTTTATCTCTCAGCTCTTAAGTCAAGCTTGAGCTTAATTTGGTTTATTTCTTATTAATTAACAAATAATTGAAAAGGATACATCATCTACAGACTATTGCAGTAGTACCTATCCCGGCGCTTGGTGTGGCACAGTTCGGCTCCATCCAAAAGGTTACTATATATAAGTTTCTCGAATGCATCCTTCATAATTATCCATTATAGAAAGCAAACTTCATCATCATGATATCAATTTATGGGTTGCTTTGTGATATGATTGGTTCAGTTGCTAAAAAGAACCGCTCATATGTGTTCGTTTGAAGCTGCTGTATTTTGACTGGTGCCAATTCTTGAGAAAATAAATAAGTTAAGAAATATTTCTTGTTTAGACTGCTAAATGTTGATTGCTATGTCAGTAAGTGAAGAATTTGTGAGATGCTATTAAATATATGTTCGTTAAACTTCCTGCTCAGTATAAATGTATTAAGGACATAACAACTGCATACTTTCTGATGAAAATTCATAATTTCACTTTCACCAGGTTTCTGAGAGCATAGTGTTTCTGGATCATGTTAAAGGCACACTTTGTCATAGGGAAAGCATCTTATGGGATCCTTCAACCAAACATATCCATAAAGATGCTTTCCCGCATAATGCTCAATTTCAACTCAATTCTCTGAACACAAAGGGTCTTATTATCAAGGCTGACCCAGAAAGTAAGAAACTTCTTGAGAACACAGTAAGCATAGAATCTCTAGGGAGTTTAGTAAGTACTTCAAGCAATTACTCTCTGAGCTCTTCAAATGGTTTCACCACCTACGGAAGTAGCAACGGTCAGAATCCTCATATAGTGGCCATGCCAGTGAACTCCAAGTCAATAAATGCGGTCAGAGTATTTCATAATGCCAGCAATTTGATGGAGCACAATATTGGCTCAGAAAATCCATTACAGGTTCAGTCTAGTAAACACTCTGATTCTTGTTTAGCAAGTGCAACCACATCTTATCCCAGTTTGAACACTCTTCCTAGAATAGAGCATGAGCTGTCATGTGCACCTAACAAGCTAGGATACTTCCACCAAAGTGAAAAATCATCAAGTATTCATAATTCATTCTCATCTTGTTTTTCTGTGGGTGATGAGCTGAAACCCATGTTATTTGACAACAAGGCCTCTCTTGTTCAAAGTGACCTAATGCAAGAGGCCGATACTACTGGATTTACTTCTCAGGCTACTCGTGCAGTCTATGAATTGCCAAATGAAATATTGGGAGAAACTGTTGTAGGGACGGCAAACTCTGACAGAAAAGGCGACAATGGAAGTACCAATTTCCTCGAAAGTACGGTATATGATCCCCTCATGCATGATTGGTGGGATGATAGTGTCCTACTAGCAGGAAATATTCCACATTTCGGTGCCACTGCCAGAGTCTCTGTTACAGAACAGGCAAATAGTGATCCATTATCAGTTGAAGAGAGGGGGTTGCTTTCAGAATCTGTCCTTGAAGAACTGCTTGGTGCTAGTGGCAATGTGAATACGGGTACAACATGTGGTCCTGTTGTGGCTAGCACTGATCCATTAGCTGGTTATTTCTCAGTCTCTGAATTACCAGGGTTCACCTGTCAAGACTCTTTGTCAGTGTGCAAGGAACAAGTACCATCGTTGAACTTCCCTTGCAGTAGCTATACATCGGAGAATGTGCCAAATGGATTATCAAAGGCAATCCCAGTGTCGCTGGTGAATTTATCTATGGATGATTGTTGCAGTTTGAACACTGCAAATTCCAAGGTTGGCCAGGTAAAAAATCCCGAGGGAGTAAAGGTTATCAAGAAAAGAGCTAGACCAGGTGAGAGCACGCGGCCAAGACCAAAGGACCGGCAGCAGATACAAGATCGCGTCAAGGAATTACGTGAGATAGTCCCAAACAGTGCAAAGGTAATTATTGATCGCATTATCATTCTTTATGTTTAGGCTAATAGAAACTAACTGAGTTTTTCTTGTTCCATACAACAGTGTAGCATTGATGCTTTGTTGGACCGAACAATCAAGCATATGATCTTTCTACAAGGTGTAACAAAATATGCAGAGAAAATTAAGCAAGCTGATGAACCTAAGGTATGCCATGCTGAGGAATGCATATAAACCTTCTACAACATAGATAATTCTGTTAGGTTTCCTTGTACTGACCTTATATTCATGTGAAGATGATCAGCAAGGATAGTGGTGCTGTCTTGAAAGATGACTCAAGTGGTGTTGTCCTGAAAGATAACTCCAGTGCTGCAAGCAATGCTGGCGCCACATGGGCCTATGAGGTTGCAGGACAGACTATGGTTTGCCCAATAATTGTCGAGGATATTTCACCACCTGGTCAGATGCTTGTGGAGGTATGATCGATTCAGAGGTGGCCTACTGTTTCCTTTTCCTCGCAATGCAGAAATCTGAGATGGATCTTCTTTCCTGTTCAACAGATGCTATGTGAAGAGCGTGGATTTTTTCTGGAGATAGCAGACACCATACGTGGATTTGGACTGACAATCTTAAAGGGACTGATGGAACTTCGTGATGGCAAGATAATGGCGCGATTTTTGGTGGAGGTAGAAAAGAAAAGATTTATTGTTAAATATAATTTTCTTGGCTTCGATATTTCATCTTTTTAACTCATGGTGGCTTTCCAGGCAAACAAGAACGTGACTAGGATGGATATATTTTTGTCACTTGTTCAGTTACTACAGCAAAATAGCCTCAACCGATCTTCTGACCAGCTAGCTAAGGTCATCAGCAATGGTGTTCCATCTTTCGCGGAGCATCAGCAATCTCCAATATCAATTCCGGTTGGTCTTGCCGAGAGATAGCAGTGAACATAAACATTTCGAGAAGGTCAGATTGGGAGATATCAATTGAAAACTTTCGCAGTGCTGATTGGTGCTTGACGTTGACTGTCAGGCGTTGATAGGAATGACTAGTGTTGGCTGTAGTGAATGTTCATTGTGGCATGAAGAAAAGTTTCAGTTACTGATGTTCATCAGAAGTTGTACAAGTTCTCATGTAACCAATTTAGGAATGTCAAGGTGGTTGTTTGTAATCGGGACAACGGTGTGAGTGAACATTGGTTGTTCTGTTTTGTAGTGATGATTGATTTTTCCGACGTACAAAATGACCTGTCGAGAATCGATTCATCTTGGCTGCTTTTCTGTGTGTTCAGGTATGACAAAGTACACTACATGTTTTCCTGATCTGTCTCATATAAAAAGTTAAACGTAAGTAATTAACCTTATCTCCCATGATGTGATCCAAAAGTTAGGAAAATGATAGAATCAAATGAGCATCGACTTGAAACAGTCGTACCACCGAACATGTCAGTCCAACATGGTGGAATAAAATCGTAAACCCAGAACTTGACCCAGAAATAGTCACTGGATAGCCTTTGCTGGCACCACCGCTATGAAATAAAGCAAGTTTCTTCTCGCTGGCCCTTGTTGACTATTAGATATAGGAGTATATGGTTGACGACTTTGGCTGCAAGAACAAAACAAAAGGGCATCGCGTCTAGATACGAGGAAAACGATCTGCCATTACCCTGTATAATATGGTCAAACTAAAAACGTCTTTGCAGCAATTGGTACGCGCATCGCCCGCCGGCTCTCTGTGCGCGATGTGCTCTGTTTCAGGGACAATGGGTGCGTGGCATAACAGGAGCCTTAAACATGCAGGGGATTATGGAGTACCTCGATTTGGCGGAGATCATCGACCAAATCCAGTTGTCACCTGAGATTGAGGATCAATTCCTTTAGCGGTGCACGGCTTCCGGCAAGTACTCTGCAACAAGGATTTCTCTGCTGGGAAGGTGGAATCGCCGTTGTTGCGCCAACGTTAGGAGTGTTGGGTGCCTCCGAAATGTAAGGTTTTCTCATGGTTGACCGCAGCGGACCGGTGCTGAACGACGGACAGGCTTGCCAGTCCTGGTTTGCAACATCCTGCGGCGTGCCCTCTATGTGATCAAGCAAACGAGATCATATCACGCCTGCTCGCCGGTTGTGTCTTCTCAGGGCAAGTGTGGTTCAAGGTGTTGGGCGAATATGACGCGCAGGCAATCACTCCCTCAGCGGATGATGAGCTTAATGCTTGGATGGAATCAGCTACAGAACGTATGGGTGCCAAAGTGAAGGGGGTCCGCTCTCTCGTCATCCTTACTCTTTGGAGGATCTGGCGCCAACGCAATTTATGCATGTCTGATGGTGCGCGCCCTGACTGCCAGGCCGTGGTGGAGCTCATTTTGCTTCAGGCAGAGCAATGGAAGCTGGCTGGTGCAAAAGAGCTACGGAGACTACCAATTCACGCTCGGCCTCCAGAGCGTTTGGTCGCAGCGCTATAGGTCTTAGCACCTTTTTGGGTTTTTTGTTTTGTTTTGATAGTAAGCTGTTTGCTCTTCTTCTTCTTCTTTCTCTTTTTGCTAGTCTAGATTAGCTCAATTTGTTTTGTTTTGGTGTTTTCGTTTTGCTCTTTGCTTGTAAGTTTAGCGCTTTCTTGACTTCTTAATACAAGATGACACGTTTTAGGGACCTGTTCGAAAAAAAATTTATATCAGACTTAGCGGATGGTTCATCCGTGCTTTCTGAGAAAAATCTCAATTACAAGCCTCCAAAGTCTGTTTTTCTTTTCTCGTCCTTCGAGTTCTGTATTCTTTTCTCATTTGCACGGCATGGTAAAAAAAGAAAAGTGCTTCTGGAGCTAAATCTGGGGTCAAACCAGACCTGGCAAATGTAAAAACTTGAACAAAGAGTCCGCATAATCTGACCATGAGAACTTGAAAGTTTCTGCTGCATCTTTTGTCAGACCGGTAAGACATTGTGCTCTTTTTTAAAACAAAAACATCTTCTTCGAAGACATCGACACATTGTGCTCTTTTGGTTTAGTCAAAATGTGCGACCTGTCAGGAAACCGACGGGGTGCATTTAGGTGGTGTTTGGTTGGGCTGCAGTCTAAACGGCCAGCTTTTCAGCAGCTTTTGCCAACAGTAGCTGTGGGTTTTGCAGTGCAAATTCAGCTATTTAGAAAAGTTGCCTTTTGCCAGCTTTTTGCAATGTGCTGATGCTTCTGAGCTCATTTTCTAAAATGTTGTAGATGGTTTGGATCAACCAAAAGCCTATGTCCACTTTTCCACAGCCACAGCAGTTTTTCCAGACAGCCAGCCAACAACAGTTTTATGAACAGTCACAGCCCAACCAAACAAGCCCTTAGGGTGGTGCATCCTCATCTTTTTAGGGAGGAAGTCTCCCCATTTAATATTATATATGTGCACTTATCATTTGATCCAGTAGGCTCTTACAGTAAACAGGAGGCATTTTAATTATTATATATATCTTTTGAAGATCGATCTAATAAAAAGAAATAAGTGTCCTTACATATTGTGTCATTTTTACTTTATTATTCATCTTGTGTTCATCTACTTTCTAGATTATGCCTAGGTCTTGCTTAACACCTTTTGAACTAAACTCATGAAAAAGGGTTATTGGATACATTATTAGCAAGACGCTCCACCACCGAGCCTTCCCATAACTCACTTTACATCGATAAAAAAAATCGATGAACACGTGTAAAAATTGAGTTCTATTGTTGATCTAGATTTCATTTTTGTAATTTTGGTATCTGGATACTTTTTTATCTTACCCATATGTGAACTCCCATGGCAAATGTCATTGACAGAAGCGGTCGGCCAATGCTGATCATTTCACTAATGAAATGTGAATTTATGTTCGCACTTGGGGAGATGAGGCACACATACTCCCGCACGAGCATATCGCCATCACCGTGCCGCCCCATATGCCGATGTGTCAGTCAAACTGGCGATGCACCACGCACCTGCTCCACATGTCACCGGCACTCCGTCTCCCGTTGCTCGCGCCCGCACACGAACCACGCTAGCTCTTGCCACCCTACCACGCCGCGCCCGTCGTCGGCCCAGCACGCGCCTCCACTGCAATGCGCCCGCGCACGCTCCGCTACCGCCACTTCGTCGTGCCGCCGTGCCCGCACATGCATGCCGCATGCCGCCACCAACCCTGCATGACGGCTAGGGAAAAAACCCTAGCCGCCACCCCCCTTTTGATAGGTTGAGTAGTGCAGGTGGGCGAGGTGGGCCGGGCGGGCCGACCTGCATGGGCCAAGAAGCGGAACCAAAAAGAAAAAATATAGCAAATGGGTCAACGGCCCAAGTAATGCACACAAGGACGGGACAGATTGGAAACGGTCTAGTTCCAGCTATTTTGCAAATAAGACTGTGGAATTTTTAGAAATTACATACAAAATTTTCTCAGCACTAAAATTTAACGTATAAGTCACCAGAAGTGCAAAATTAGCTAAAAATTCATATTCTAGCATTAAAGGGTCTCAGGAATCCGAATCTGTGAGTCAATTTTTGATTTTGACAATTTCTTAGCATGTTATTATGTTTACATGTTGTTACTTATATGTTTTACTATTTTTAGATTAATTGTAATCTGAATTTGACCTTTAGTCTGTGAGTATTTCATATAATGATATCTTTTAAGATCGAAACACTGTTTAGAATTATCTTTGTATCATTATTTGCTCTCTATGCAATATTATCAGCAACAATTTTATTAAAATTCTTGTATGAAATACAGAATGACTGGCATAACGAACCACAAGTTTGAGAAGTTGGCCCAGCACGGCTGCAACTATCTCACTTGGGTGTCAGATGTGGAGATTGTTCTTGGAGCTAGAAAGCTTCAGGCCGTGATTAGTGTCGGTATCCCGCAGGCGACTGCCACCTCTCCTGAGTAAAATAACCAAGCATTGCATTTCCTCAGGCACCACCTCTGGAGCACTCTAAAGAATGAGTATATGGCGGAGAAGAGTGTGTGCTTGCCCTGTGGACCACTTTGAAAAACGGTTTGAGAAGCTGAAATATACCATTTTGCCCCAACCAAAGCTAGAGTGGATCTGTCTAAGATTTGCAAACTTTAAGATGGTTAGGGAGTGTAATTTCGCGCTGCACTGGATTTATACTAACCTCCAACTTTGCAGCAGGGTCATCACAGACACCTAGAGGATATAGAAGACTTTCTCCACCTTCCACCCTGACACCGTTAAATCAAGTTTACAGAGTATGCTTTGCTCATTGACGTGCTCCAGGTGGCGGAGGCGCATGATCAGGTTCTAATAACTTCATCTCACAGGCATCAAGTAGCAGCGTTGGCAGGAAGGTCAATGCGAGCTATAAGATGCATGTGCCCCTCAAGAAGAAGTGGAAGAAGGGAGAAAATGGGAAGATGGTCAAGGCCCCTCCTCTACCATAGATAGGCAAGGCCAAGCTTCGTGATAAGCCATATGGGGAGTAGGACCAGGATTGCTTTAAGTATGGTCTACATGGACATTGGTCTAGCCAATGCAAGGAGTCCCAACGCATGGTTGACACTTACTAGGCTCAAAGGAGGCACGGGACACACCTTGTTGTCGCTGAGGGGTGGCTCCACCAGTAGTGATTGGGCCTGTGGAGGTCCTGCCTACGATAGTGGCACCCACAGAGGTGGCCGTCCCGATTCTAGCGACAACAATTTCTCCTCCCCTCGATATTACCGTGGCCGCATCCATGATTGCTGAGGAAGAGAAGATGACACCGGAGCAGACCTACATAGAGGTCTTCATTTACTTCGTCGTCGACTCAGCTTAGTACTTGTAGTGTACTAAGGCTTTATTTGTTTATACTTTTGTCATTTTGATCCATTGGTTATTTATGAATGGATTGTAAGCTCCATGAGAGCATAACTTTATTCTTTCATGGTTTGGATGATTTATTTATTTAATATTTATTAATTCATGCATGTTATGTTCTAATATGTTTATTGTTTTTATTTAATTATGTTACTATTTGCTTGCACCATTAGTTAATTAAATGCAATATTTTGGAACACGTGTGGCGCCAAATGAAGGAAATTTGCCTTGCCGACAATGGCACTACTAATACCATATTAAGAGAGACAAAGTATTTCCAGTCAATTCACAAAGGTACTGACACTATCATGACAATCGCGGGTAATGGTTCTTGTGGTATAGGCTCCGTTAGGGCCACTATTACACTACCATGGGCATAACTCTGACAATTGAAGAAATATTGTTGTATCCTGAATTGACTAGAATGAGTTTTAAGGATATTCACACAAATGGATTCTGACGATGACTAGTAGACAACTACTGCATGCGATGACCGTATCCGTATACAAATACACCACGACTATGGAGTATCCTACATACCCGGGAAGGAGTATATCCCAGAGAGGGACTCTATGTCGATAAGGGAACAAGCCGTACGTATCCGGAACTCCTTAAACCAAGCAATCAATCCCGACGTTTAAGGAAAGTCGAGTCCTACTCGGAGATGTGTCCATATCCCTTACGATATGGTCTACCCTCTATAAAAGGACCTCGAAGGCCTCCGAAGAAGACAAGCAAAGTTAGAAAAGCTTGATTGCATAAACATCCTGCTTTGGATTACACAAGCATTTAAAAATCAATCGTCTTCCAAGCAGGTAGAAGAGAAGATCGTCCTTGACAACCACCTCCGACTAGTTGTAGATCCCATTTAGGACTAGACACCCCCTCTTGTACCTTGTCTCGAGATCAATATATACCAATATGATATAGGGCTATTATTCTAAGAGAGGCCTGAACCTATGTAAATCATCTTGCTAGTGGCCTGATTTGTGGGTTATCTTATTTGAAATGATCCCTCTATCTCTTTTCTCTCTCCTCCACGAACTTCGTAAAATCGGCGGTTTACCGATCGTCAACAGATTCCATGTAGAGATGGATGATGAGTATGGTAAAAAAATACATAGTAATCACGAAGCGTGATGAAAATGGAAAAAGGTATTAGAAAGACTTTCTGCATTTGACAATGAGTTGCACTACATCAGAATTGTAGCACCCCTAGTACGCTGCCTTAAAGACTGTATCTAGAAGTTTTGAATTATTCCGTCTATGACATGATAGACTAGGCCACCCTGGTCTTAGGATCATGAGAAATGTAATTAACAACTCTAATGGTAATAACACTGATGTGAAGTACTTTCCAAACAAATAAGATTTTGTGTGCCCATCATGTGCCACGGGGAAATTAGTCATGAAGCCATCCACTTTGAAAGTGAAAGACGAGAACACTGAATTTCTAGAATGCAACGGGATATATGCGGTCCTATATAGCCCCAATTAAGGCCATTTAGGTGCTTTATGGTGCTTATCGATGCATCATCAAAATGGTCACATGTTTTCTTTGTTGTCTAAGAGAAATCATGCTTTTGCAAAGCTGATTTCACAGATAATCCAAATTAAGAATAAATTCTCAAATTATCAAGTAAAGTCCATCAGAATGGACAATTTTAAAGAATTCACTCCCAAGGCATTTGATGATCATTATATGGCACTGGAAACTAAACTTGAGCACTCGGTACCACATGTCCATGCCCAAAATGGTTTGGTAGAGGTATTCATTAAAAAATTTAAATTGTCTAACCACTTTTTACATATTTATAATTTAAGCATTTACACTGCTAATCTCATCAAGTTTAGACCATTGGCCTATAACATCCACTCTTCTATGCAACTAGCACTTGGGTTGGCACCAAAAATTTCCCACCTATAAAGGTTCGGAGGCTAGTTATATGTACCTATACCGTCATCTTAGCGATCAACAATGGGCCCACTCAGAAGTCTAGGATATATGTTGGTTATGAGACCACATCCATAATCAATTATCTGGACCCATGACTGTGGATTGCCATACGGCTCGATTTACTTATTGTAATTTGACGAAGATCATTTCCCGACATCAAGGGGAGAAAATTAATCCCTTGATGAAATTTTTTGGAAAATTACGTGCAAGCCACGGGGATCCAAGCACATGACCCACGCGCTAGTGAAGCTAATGGAAATGTTCAGAAAATAATTGATTTGTAAGCATTAGTGAATCAACTGGCTGATTACTCTAGTGATTTAAAATCCATGACCAAGTCGCATGTGCCTATACGCAATGCACCAAAGAGAGTTGAAATACCAAGAAATGATGATAGTATACCCACTCCTGTCCAAAGGCCTCAGAATAAAAGGACAATAACTTTTCTTTGGACAACGGGGATATCTCTTTCATAGTTTCTTGTGTAGAATTTGGCTATCTTGTCCAAAAGCTCTTTTTCTTCTCTCACAGTTTTATTCATGAATGATCCTCCTGCAGCTACATTCAAACATATCTTGGGTTGTGTAGTCTAAAACATGACAAACAGTACTCAAGACTAACCAATCGGGACGAGTAGGTGAATATTATTCACGTAATCCCCTCGTCCTTATTTAAGCTAAAGCTACGACCTCTTTATCTTTTTGTTTAAATTCCAAAAACACCTTTTAGTCTACCATAATTATCTAGTTAAATAGCTTAAATTTCTTTTGTAACTCATAGTAGAAAGATTACAATAAGCAACTACAAATTAACTTTGTTGTTTTCAAACAAAACCACATAGACTAGCAATTAAAAATTACTACTAACCTACATATCAATACAAGACAAAAATTAAAGACTATTACTACTAATGTGATAACAAACATGAGAGTGAAGCAATGTTGCTTCCCATAAATACCTTCTTGATGACCCATAAATGTAGGTTGATCAATTCTAGCAATATTCAATGAGAAAAGCTGTCAAAGCCCACAGGAAAGCGTCGTAGGAGGCACCCTAATCATTGTACGTAACTTTTAGAGATCGATTTAATAAAGAAAAACAAATGTTCCGTACATGCTATATCCATTTTACTTTACTGTTTATCGTCTGTTTGTTTACTTTCTTAAACGCCTATATCTTATCCAACGACTCTTGAACTTGGACTACCGGCGAGGGTTGTTGGTCACGACCAGCCAAACCCTGCAATCAGGAGCATGCTAGCCCATGACGAAATGCTGTCCAGTGTAGTAGACCCAGAAGCGAGGCCGGCCTATCAGAGCCCAAAAACACTCCTCCTTCCATCTTTGACCCCGATCACGGCGAGCCGCGTCGTCTCCCTCTCGCACCTCGCCCCAACCCAACCCCTCCGGCTTCCTCCCCTCTCTTCTCTTCTATCTACCCGTCGTTAATCTTTCGCCCCCATCTTTGATCGACCATCCTGTCTCCTCCCTCGGTTCCTCCTTCCACCGATCCCTGCCGCTCCTACCCCGCCCCGCCCCTCCCCGCCCCGCCCCGCCGCGCAGCCAAAGCACCCAGCCGCGCGCAGCTCGCCGCTCCCCTGTTCCCCACCCCCAGGCGCCCGGAGAGGAAGGGAGGGAGGCGGGCAGGGGAAATAGAGCGGAGGAGGCTCCATGGCGAAACTGTACGTGCAGGCGGTGCCGCCGGCGGATCTGAACAAGAACACGGAGTGGTTCATGTACCCGGGCGTCTGGACAACCTACATCCTCATCCTCTTCTTCTCCTGGCTCCTCGTCCTCTCCGTGTTCGGCTGCGCCCCTGGCATGGCATGGACCGTCGTCAACCTCTTCCACTTCGCGGTAACTGTGCTCCCCCTCTCCACCCCGTCCTCCTCCCTTTCCATTGGGTTCTCGCCGTTCGCTTTTTCATGCCAATCTGTGCTCGATGAGTCGTGATGGGCGGGTGATTTGATGTCATGGATCTGATGAACTGAACATCGGGTTTGTGACCGACGCCTCATCTAGCTGTGACCTGTGATGGGTCATTAATGTGGCTTGTGTGCGCTCTCAGCTTGGCTAGGCACCATATTTTGTTCCAAAAATTTAGTAATAATTGATTGATAGGGACATCAATATGTGGTACAATGTAGGTCCATAGAACTTATCAAATTACTTTGGACGGGCTGTCGTTTGGGTACAAGTGAACAATGGAACCCTTGTGCTGTCACACTAATGTAGGTTTGGTTTGTAGCTTATGTCAGTTTCAGGGTGCTTCTTCCCAGTTCAATAGAAATTTTACTTAGTTCTGTTAGAAAGAGTGTGTAGTCAAAAGCAGAACTCAAGAACAGAATGTAGTCATTGATATCTCCATGGGTTAAATATCAATGCTTATGCTTGGTATTTTCACCACTGCTTTGTTTGAACGACATAGGTGGCCCCATTCTGTTGAGCATTGCATGATGCTATCAACTTCCCTTGCAATGAGTATCCCGCTCGAATATCGTCCATTCATGGCACTCCACTCCATTGAAGATTGAGAATCAATGGACATTTGTTAGGATCTATTTTATTGACAAGATTTATCAATCTGCAATCTGGTCCAAAGAGGTTGGGTTTGTAAGTTTGGAAAGGACCTTTGTAATTCATACTATCTGAAGCCCTGAAGCCTAAGTAGCATATATATTCAGATTAGCGACAGTGCCACTTCTTTCATTACTGATTGTGCTAGTGTAACATGTATATTTGTCATCTTCACGAGCACGAAGATGGTGGGGATACATCAATGACTTTTCAAGTGTTTTTGTGTTGAATGATTTTTTTTTCATATGAAGTTGATCCAAACATTGTTGCAAATTTGATCTAATTGGGACTATACTCCTTTAGCTTAATTATATACTCCCTCCATTCCATTTTATAGGGCACGCGCGCTTTTCGAGATACAATTTTGACCATTAATTAGACTAACAAAATATGGTTTATATGTCACGAAAATTATACCATTAAATTCGTATTTGAAAGAAGTTTCAAATGGTATAATTTTAAAGTAACATGACTCATATATTATTGGTCTAATTAATGGTCAAAGTTGTATCTCGAAAAGCGTGCGCGCCCTATAAAATGGAATGGAGGGAGTATTTTAAATGTTTGACTTCTTATTGTATATAAATATAAGTAAATCAATGTAGATGTATTTGGTACTTCTTGTTCGTGGAGGTGATTTGGTTGCTTAACTTTTCCATGCACATGTTGTTAAGCATTTCTGCCGATGCCAAATTCATCCAATTAGCACTTACCATCCCCAATAATTTCCCATCAATTATGTTTCAGATCACATACCACTTTTTCCATTGGAAGAAAGGAACACCTTTTGCCGATGACCAGGGAATGTACAATACATTGACCTGGTGGGAACAAATGGACAGTGGGCAACAGCTTACTCGTAACAGAAAGTTTCTCGCTGTGGTTCCTGTAGTCCTGTAAGTATTTTTCTGTTATACTTGTATGTTTAAGTATTGATTTTGAACTTGTAGGAAATCCAACTGGACAGCATTTGATCTTGAAGTGTAACCCCTTTCCTTGCTTAGGATTTAGGAAAACATAGTATATTAAAGAACTCTTCTACTGGGAAATACTTGATGATGTAGAGAGTTGCACAAGCCTGGTACAGATAATCTCTTTTGAATCCTTGGGCACTTTGCAAGGAAATGGCTGTTTTCCTCAAGTAACCAATTTAATCATGGTACTATGCACTTGCATGAGAAACCTAGGCATAACTTTTGGCACTTCAGACTTCTGAGGGCATGATATTCTTCCTTTAGCTTTCATAGTGACAAGAAAGAACTCTCTCTAGTACTCTTTTGAGCTTACCCTTTTATGCATGATAGCTGTTAAGATAGCTTGAGCTGAGATGTCGTGAAACATCTTCAGCAAAATTGTGAGCTTTCCACGAAAATGCTAATTGCAATCTCTCACTACACTATCGGCTTCTCATGTTTGATACAACTAGCCAAGTTGCCCGCGCAATTCCGAGGCAGGTATTAGATAATATTTTATATTTCAAATTAAGAGTTTTATTTGCTATACCCTATTGCGTATGATTGAAGATATAGTTGTATTTGTTATACAACTATAGTAGGCTTAATATCTGTATTATCTTATTAGTTTGCAGCATTATAGTACAGACTCACCAAATAAGTGGCACAAATCTTTCTCTTTATGCTCTGAATAATGTGAGAATTTCTGGTATGCATGCTAGATCTAACATGCCATCCGATCACCTCAATCTACCTCAATCTCGATACTTACATCTTTGCTTGTCAATGGGTTGGAGGAGGAAAGCAAAACAGACTCGATAAATATAATTTTTTGACCTAAGAGCAGCCGTCTTTGATCGAGATTCTTCTAAGCACCCCTCTTTGACACCAGGGCTGTGCCTTGTATCTGTGAGCTCAAAGGAATATTCTGATCCCTGTCAGCTCTTCCTTGGATAGGATCATATGTCCATGCACTACTTCTTCAAATTCCTTTGGACATGGCGTGTTCAGTTCCTTGGAGACAAACTGTAGGATGTGATTAGTTACGGAATAAATATATCATATGATCAAGCGATCCTTCCCTTATTCTTGTTTGACTCGAGAGTTCTACATGCAACGCATGAATCTTTGTGTACACAGACTAGTTTTTGCATGCTCTACGTGTTGCGTCCATCAACAATCCACTGGAGTTGCACTTGTGTGCTCTCTGCAGGCCCACACTGTGTCCCATGGACTGCATGTGGTTAAGCTGTGAAATACCACACGTGTAAGGTTCAGGACCTTCACGAACTTCAGCTCGGCGCGCATGTATCTGCTCGTGCCCTAGGCTCTACTTTCCCAAGCCACATATGACTCCACAACCAGGGGCTAGGAACTCTTAAGAAGAACAGCCGGTATGACCCCAATGATAAGCATCCTCAAGAAAATATATCTATGAATTTGTGCTAGGAACTCTTAAGAAGGGTTAAATCCCTATATGCCCCTGCAAAGTTGAGGAAACCTCTCTTGTGGCAATGGCATGCAGGCTACCCTGTGTCTATGACATGTGGGTCTAGGGGCATATAAGGGTTTCAATTTTTTGTACGGCCATGTTAGGGTTCGCTCTGAAAAAGAACCTATTGCAATAGTGAAATCCTTCAATATCTCCCTCAATACATCCAAACAAAGCTAGGAGGCTTTCTAGATGGTTGTCTCAATATCACACATGTTCCCTCTCTGCATCAGGTGATGCGTTGTATAGATGTTGCATTACATGTACGATGTTGCAAATTGTATAGATAATGTGTCAGAAGTTTAAAATTAAGTAGAGCTGTATCCAACTTCAAGTTTTACCGTATATGTAATTAATCTCCACCGTTATAATATGGACCCATCATAACCAAGGGTGTAGATCTTTTCTTTTCCCTCTATTAGCATGGTAAATATTAGCCATTGAGAGAATGCGGTGTCTTGTTTTTAACTTTGTTTTAGTAAGATAATATATACTGTGTTGTGTCCCGCTAAATACTTTTTGCATCCTTGAAGTAGCATTGTCTTTTTGCTCACTGCTGAAAATTATGATTTATGTGCTCATTTGATTACCGTATGTGCTGTGGCGATTTGTTTCGTCAGCTTGCTGCTAAGAGAAAAGTTACTGCCTTAAATGAACTAAAATTAAATGTTAAAGGGATATTTGGATGAGTTTTTTTTCTAGTTATGGCACGTAAATATTAATCTGTGAGACAATGTTTACAGTTGAATTGCTTTACCTACATTCCAACAAAATAAGTGTGTTCAGGATAGTCCTGTGTTACAGCTGTTTCGCCAGATATTCTTTGGCTTCTGTACACCGCCTGTGGTTAATGTTTTTTTTTAAACATGTAGTATTATGACTACACAGCAACGAATACGGCCTGATCTTTCATTTGACATCCGCATTTTGCTTCTGCTAATCATCAGGTTCACATGGCATATAGAATATGCATTCTATCTAGGTTGTAGGCTGGTTCACTATGATTGTTATGCAAACCTTAACTGGCAATGAGAAACATAGCACATAATCATGATATCCGTGATGATACTTTCTTTAAGATGTTATGTTTCTAAGCATGGGTGTACCGACACCCATTATCAGTTTCAATATTCGCATTGTACCAAAAATTCTGACAAAATTCATGAATGTTCTAGTACTAAAAACTCCTATATGATTACCCAAAAAATTTCAGGGCCATATGCTGTGCCGCTTGGGAGAAACAAAAAAGAGAAAATAACAACAATTATATATTTACATATATCTGGTACCACTTGTTCTTTTTCTACATACCACATACTGTCGATTTTGGTTCTGATTTTTTTCTTGTACCATTGTATCGTTGATGTACTACAACCATGTTTTTTTAGATTTGTTGATATTTTTCTAATGCCATGAAATCATGACCAAAGTTAATGAGTGTACCTACACCCGTTCTTAGCTGAAACTTTACTTGTCCATGTTACTTGGTACTAACTGCAGATGTATCCTTCTTTCTATTTCCTTTGCAGATATTTGATCGCTTTACACACCACGGACTACCAACATCCTATGCTCTTCCTCAATACTCTTGCAGTCACCGTGCTTGTGGTTGCCAAGCTACCGAACATGCATAAGGTCCGGATTTTTGGAATAAATGCGGGAAACTAGGCAGCATCGTTCTTCAGCAGACATCTACCTATGCTCTTTCCAGAATGGTCCGATGTTTTTGACCTATAGTAGTTAATCTGGCTCATCAGAGTAGCGGGGGCCAGTGTTTAAAGAGTTGTTAGCAGATGGGATGTAGCCATTGTATAGAGATGCTCAGAGGCTGGAAATGATGCTGTTCGACATCTAATGTACGCGAACTGTGTACTCTTAATGTTGCTATATGCTTTGGTACAAGTATCTGTCAGTTGCTACATGTACAGTTTCACTCTTTCAGAACAATGCCTCCACATCTATACTTCAAGGTAGTAACACAGTGCTGCTGTGTCTACCCACAGGTGTTGATGGATAGTGGCAAAATTATTACAAACAGTTGTGGTGGATGTAGCTCTGCACAGGCCAGCAGAAATGAGGTTTTGATTTCTATCAAGTGTCATAGGAGTTGTTCCTAAGATCTGAAATGTGTTTCACGAGACTTTGATTTGTTTGGTGAAAGAATCCTTGGGCCTAGTTGACCCGTCGATTATGCACCTTTTGTTTTGGTAAAGGTTGAATACTTGAATCGACTGCAAAGTGATGATAGTGAGCTATACGCTGTTTTAACAGCTGTTGTATAATGGGTGATCGTAACTCTGCTTTACCGATTACCACTGAATTCACGAATAGCTTGCTTCGATATGAAACCAAGAAGGGAAAGAGAGTGACTCTCCGTTGAAAAGAAGAGAGCGACCCGGTAACAGTGAGGACCGGGCAATAGTGACATCCACTACCCAACACCCACGCCGCACGCAGGTATTGTCGTCGGCTGATTTGGACATGGGCTGCTGTTTTTGGTCTCGACCGCCTTTATTCCATCCTTGCGCAACACCTGAATCATTCCCCACGCGACGGCCATTCCACATTTCCACGGAAGCAAAACTCCAGCTTCTTACCGCCGGCTTCATCTATCATAATCTGGACGATGAAATGCACAAGGAATTCGGCACAAGAAACATGCTCCTCATGAAACGAAATTCATGCACTGCATCGATGAGTCCACGAGTATAGTTTAGATGGGAAAAGTTGGCTGTCGCCGTTGGATAATAGCCCGGCCGGCAGGGTCGCTGCTCACCGGTCACTAGCAATATATTCTCAACTTTCTCACCCGACCAAAGTGAATGGAATAGCTTTTTCGCGGTGGACCGGGGGTCCGCGGAGATCGCGGTGACGAGAGCGGATGAGGGTGAAAACGCCGCGCCTGCCTGCCTGCCCCCCGATTTGCACGCTTTTTTCACCGCGATGGGGAGGCTCGCTGGGCTGCCACCTTTTCTTTTCCTGACACAGTGGTGGTGGTGCCCCCGTCTTTTATCAGGCGAGTTCCCCTGAGTTTCTGAACTTGCAGCGCATGATGCATGCATGGAACATGTTTCTTTTTTGATAAAGTGTGCGCTTCGGTGGCACCACTTTGCACTGTTCTTTTGTAAATGCAACGTGCCACCGGAGACATGTAAGTTGTTACAGTTAGGACTACCGTTCAGAGCACTTAACGTGGTACTGCATATGGCCATTTCATACACTGGTCAAGGTTGAGAAGGCTATTGCGAATTTGTACGTGAACTCTAATGCTGTAGTTGAAAGGCCATGTTTACTTGCAACTACAAATACTAGTAGTGATCTTCTTGCACTCTATATAGTGGGTGATGGCATGCAGCTGCACCTTACTGAGCTTCCATGATTGTGCTGTTGCACGTATTGTTGCCACGTAGGCGAACATGTAAACATGGATGGCAGCGGCATGCTCCAGTGCATGCACGCATCTGCTGACTTTTCCTGAGAAGAACAACAGGCACTGTGTGCACATTAGAGACTTCTGGCTTCCTGTTGTGTGCAGTTTGCCCCTTTTTGTGCTTTCAAGCGAAGCCTCTGCACACTTCTCCGCTGCTGCGTCTGCCATCGATGTCTCATCTTTTCTCTCTCTTTTTTTCCATTCACATTGATATCCAGATAGGGCTCCGGTTGTTTTAATTCCTCTCACCCTGCCGTCTTTCTTCATCAAACATGAACGGATATGTATGTTCTTAACATATTGATTTTCATGAATATGGGAGAAATTAACGTATAACATGTATCATCACATGGTATTAAAATAGTGGATGAAAAATGGCTAAGATATTCGTCGATGTATAGTGTACATTGTTGGTGCTTACAATGCACGGTTGATTCTCCTTTTAAATTGCACCTACTCAATAGTCAGAACCACTGTACCGAGTCAACAGCCAGCAAGCATGCGAAACCAACAATAATGGGCATATCCATGGCAGAATCTCACTTGGCACGGGACACGCAGTAGAATTAGCAGCATACACCAAGAAGGCAAGAACAGCTGCATCTCTGCGTCAGCCATTATTTGGAAGAACTTGCCACTATATTTCGTTCACGGCCCAGGCACAACGACCTGACGATCAATCGAGCGGAGAATAAAAATGGATGCATGAAAAGAAGCATGCATGCATGGACCCACGAACCTCTGAATTTCACCCGCGAGCCTGCGTCCCTCCTGTTAGCTACGCACATGTCACGGCGACGAAGTACTACTGCTATTTGTATTGTACCACGTCATGTTCCAGAAATGGTAAGCTCCTGAAATTGGAAGCAACTAAACTTGCGTGTAATTAATTAACACAATAATGGATCGGCGCATGTGGCATTCATTAGTCACTCGAAAGTGAACTAGGGAGAGGACAACATACAGACAAAACGGAGGTAATTGCAAGAAACCGGCGGTATCGCCAAAGTGGACTGGAAAGTGCTACCGGGAGTATTTCAAAAACAAAGTGCTACCTACTTAGTACCATAATAGCATAATTTTCAAAAGAAAAAGTAATAGTACCATACTTCTGTATGCTTTCGGTAGCCAAAAGGTGACAACCCATCGAACAAGAAGGTGATGAATGCTTACAAGCGGTTCATACGGTGGGTATACTTCGGTACTCCCTCCATCCGTTCTCGGATATACAGCAAGTATTTTAATTGATTAAAATAAAATTTTAACTAATAATTACTTTATTATTATATAATTGATAAGATAAGATTTTATTTAATAATTACTCTATTATAAAATTAATGTTATTAGATTCGTATTCAAAAGTACTTACTTAAAATTGTGATTTTATATCATATAAATTACATAGTAATAAAATAATTATTAATTAAAATATTATCTCAACTAATCAAGATATGTTTTATATATCTAGACTGAGGGAGTACTTGGCAAAGCAATACTAGCAAATTAAGGAGCAAACTATCAAAAGGGGGAAGATCGAGCATGGTAAAGGAGGACGGTGGCCGATACATATTGACGAACCGAAAGAGACGGGACAAATTAAGAAGCTAAAACGTACGTGAAGAGATGACCCCTCAACCAACTCAACGCAGACGATGAGCCTAGGAAGAGGTCGAAGGGATGTCGGTTGTTTCTTTGGACTGCTTAGAGCGAGAGGAATGGGAAGGGGCCTAGTGTGACCCATTAGCTAGGGCGTAGCCTGTAATCAGCTAGCTTTTCTCTCTAAAAACGAGACTAGAACTTTAGGCCCTTTAGTTTGAGCATTTGTCTTACAAAAAGGGTACGTAGGAGTATTATGTATAAAAAAGGGGTTAACATATTAATTACGTAGCGTACAAGATCTGGTAACAGATCTTTGTTACTGTGGTATATATACAACCAACAATTTCTAACTATGACTATTATGTAAACAAAACCATATAAAATGATCATATATAATCACTGCTCCTGGAACTCACATCTCAGCTGGTTATAAAAAAATGAAAGGAAGAACAGTACTCTCATCCGGTTCCACTGAGGAAACCGGCTGAAAATAATAAAGTGGCTGAAATAATACTTCACCTTGATGTAATTAAGCTCGTTTTTTGAATTAGGAAAGTGTTGTCCGAGTTATGTTAGGAAAATAAATAAGAGTAGGAAAGAAGAGAAGGAATTAGAGTAGAATTAGGACTCCTAGTCCTAGTTAGTTTTTTATGAGGTGTTTTTTCACCTATATAAGGAGGTAGAAGGTAGCATATTGTAATCAACAAAAACAATGAGAAGGAATACAAGAAAGGAAGAGGAGGCACGATATGAGCCTCTAGCTGTAAATTGTTTTCTCGCGTACTCGTTCTCTCGATCGTGGTTTAGGCTTAAGAAACCAACATTTGGTACAGAGCCAACCGATCGTAAGAGATGGCCTGCAACAACGACAACGATACCGACTCCTCCGGCAAGAAGAAAAGCTCCGGCGGTGACAACTCCGGCAGCAAGAAGTTATCATCATCAAAGGCTATACCGATCCAATACCCAATGTTGAGCGAATCAAACTACGACATATGGGCCGTGAAGATGAAGTTGATTCTCCGCTCTTTGGGTGTTTGGTTGGTAATAGAAGGCAATAAAGAAGATGTCGACGCGGAGAAGGATCAAGATGCCATGGTCGCCATCGCTCAGGCTATCCCAGACTCGGTTCTGATGTCACTAGCCGAATACGAGACAGCGAAGGAGGCTTGGGAAGCTCTCCGGGAGATGGAGGTCGGTGAAGACAACGTAAGACGGGCAAGAGCTCGTGGGTTGAAGCGCCAGCTCAACAAGATGGAGATGGAGGACTCCGAGTCAATCAGCGAGTACTCCAAGAAGCTCACAAACCTTGTGGGCAAGCTCCGGTCGTTTGGTGGCAAGATTAGCGAAACGGAGATCGTTGAAAAATTGTTTGGGTCGGTCACGTTGAAGTTTACCGACATCATCAGCACGATCAAACAATTTGGAGACGTCTCAAAGATGACGGTGTCCGAAGCTATCGGGAGGCTAAGAACCTTCGAAGAGAATAGTAAGACACGTCGCAAGCCAAAGGAAGATGGCGAGAAGCTGATGTTCACCAAGGCCGAACTGGATGCACACGTCACCAAGGCAAGAAGAGAAGTTGGGGGAAGCTCCAAGAGAGGTGGCCGCAACGACAGAGGCCGCAGCTGTGGCCGCTCCCAAGGTGGAGGACGAGGTGATGGACGCGGCAACGACGAGAAGTTTCCCGATGAAAGACAGCCACGTGACTATGACAAATCCAAGGTTAAGTGTTTCAATTGCAACGAATATGGTCACTTCGCTAAAGATTGCAAGAAGCCGAATAGGAGAGAAAGAGCAAACTTGGCGAAGAAGGACGATGACGAGCCCACGCTTCTCCTCACTGAAGTCTGCGAGTTTGTCGAAGGCGTTGACACGACAACTAGTCAGGCTGCTGCAACAACCACATTACATGAGATGACGAGGGAACCCACTCAGGAGGTGTTTCTACACGAAGATAAGGTGATACCGAAGCTCATCGGTTCACAAATAAAGGCTTGGCACCTTGATACCGGCGCAAGTAATCACATGACTGGTTGCATGGAGAAGTTTGTGGAACTTGACATGACCGTGATGGGAACTGTCAAGTTTGGAGATGGCTCAGCTATGGAGATAAAAGAAAGGGTCTCCGTCTTGTTCGAGTGTCTCACGGGAGAACACCGCATACTCACCAACGTCTACTTCATCCCGAGACTAAGAAGCAATATCATTAGCCTCGGTCGGCTCGACGAGAACGGGTGCAATATTGCGATCGAAGAAGGCGTGATGACAATTTTGGACAGAACCCGCAAGGCATTGGCCAAGGTGAAAAGGTCAAGAAACCGACTCTATATTTTGAATATCGAGCCGGCCCTCCCAGAGTGTCTCCTAGCACGATGCAATGAAGATGCATGGAGATGGCATGCAAGATACGAGCATGTGAACTTCCATGCCCTAAAGGACTTGGCTCACAAGAAGATGGTAAACGGCATGCGTTGATTGATCATGTGGAGCGTATCTGCGACGGTTGTTTGGTTGGCAAGCAACACTGAAATCCTTTCCCGTCAGAAGCAAAGTACCGAGCGAAATCCCCTCTTGAGTTATGGCATGGTGATTTGTGTGGACCAATCACCCCTGCCACGCATGGCGAAAATCGTTACTTCCTGCTACTAGTCGATGACTACTCTCGGTACATGTGGCTTGCCCTGATCAAAAGCAAAGATGAAGCATTTGAGGCCTTCATGAAGATCAAGGCTGCAGCTGAGATGGAGAAGGAACTAAGACTAAAGGCATTGCGCACGGACCGCGGTGGCGAGTTCACCTCAAACGAGTTCATAGACTACTGCGAGCATTTTGAAGTTAAGCGTTATCTCACGGCGCCCTACTCTCCACAACAGAATGGAGTAGTCAAGCGAATGAACCAAACGGTGGTCGGGATGGCGAGGAGCTTGTTGAAGAGCAAAGGACTTCCGGGTGCATTCTGGGGAGAAGCGGTGTCTACCGCCGTCTACCTCCTCAACAGAGCACCAACGAAAAGCGTAATCGGCAAGACTCCCTACGAAGCCTACTACGGCGGCAAGCCTAGTGTGGGTCACCTTCACATCTTCGGGTGTGTTGCACACGTGAAGATTGTGACACCACATCTCTCCAAGCTTGCTGATCGTAGTAAGAAAATGGTTCACATTGGCTACGACACAAAGACAAAAGGCTACCGGATGTACGATCCAATGACAAAGCGAGTTGTGGTGACACGGGATGCTGTCTTTGATGAAGAAAAGGCTTGGGACTGGAGTGATAGTCCCACAGTGAACGAACAACAGCAAAGTGACACCTTTACGGTGCTTCGCATTCCTGCAGAAGACACCAGCCGGGATGAGACGGACGCACTAGTCGGGCAGCCTGACAACGCTGTCGAACAGGGGATGGAGTCCCCAGTTCCGACAAGGTCTACTCAAGCGGTCCCCCACGAGTACGAGGCAGTAACTCCAAGTCCAACACAATCACCAGGATCACCTATTCATACAGGGCCACGTGGCGTACGAAACCTCAGCGAGGTCTATGACGCCACCTCTCCGATTGATATAGAGTACTCGGGACTATGCCTACTCGGAATAGAAGAATCAGTAAGCTTTCGAGAAGCTTGTACTGATCCACGGTGGAAACAAGCGATGGAAGATGAACTCAGTTCCATTAAGAAAAACAAGATGTGGACACTTACCACATTACTACCAACTCACAAACCCATTGGCTTGAAGTGGGTATTCAAGTTAAAGAAGGACACCGATGGGACGATCATCAAGCACAAGGCGTAGTTGGTGGCAAAAGGATACGTGCAACGACAAGGAATCGATTTTGAGGAGGTGTTTGCTCCAGTGGCTCATCTTGAGACCGTGAGACTATTGACCGCTTTGGCTGCACAGGGAGGATGGGAAGTGCACTACATGGATGTGAAGACAGCGTTTCTCAATGGTGATTTAGTAGAAGAAGTCTACGTATCACAACCTCTTGGCTATGAGAAGAAAAGTGAGAAAGGAAAGGTCTTACGACTTCACAAAGCGCTCTATGGTCTACCACAAGCTCCTAGAGCTTGGTACGCGAAGCTTGATCGATCCCTTGTCATGCTAGGTTTTGAACGATGCCCACTTGAACACGCAGTGTACAAAAGAAGCTACCAGGGAGTTGATTTGCTTGTCGGCGTGTACGTCGATGACCTAATCATCATCGGTAGAAGCATCAAAGAAATCACCATGTTTAAGAACCAGATGAAGGAGTTGTTTAGCATGAGCGACTTAGGTCTGCTCAGCTACTACCTCGGCATAGAAGTAACACAAGAACCAGGCCACATCACCTTGTGTCAATCAGCCTATGCCGAAAGAATTCTAAAGAAGTGTGGGATGAAGGATTGCAACCCCACGCAGATTCCAATGGATCCACGAGTCAAATTAAGAAATAAAAGCACCAATCCTCCAGTGGATTCCACGCTATACCGCAGCATCATTGGCAGCTTGAGGTATTTACTCCACACCCGACCAGACTTAGCCTTCTCGATCGGGATAGTGAGTAGATATATGGAAGAACCGACTACAGAACATATGGCGGCTGTCAAGCAAATACTGCGCTATATCAAAGGTACGTTGGATTTTGGGTGCATCTACGAGAAGGGATCCAACGAAGGGTTACACGGCTACTCAGATAGTGATATGGCAGGTGATGTGGATGATAGGAAAAGCACCTCGGGCATGGTTTTCTACATTGGTAACAACTTGATCAGTTGGTGCTCACAGAAGCAAAGAGTGGTGGCTCTCTCATCGTGTGAAGCCGAATACATTGCAGCAAGTATTGTGGCATGCCAAGCAGTTTGGCTGGGAAGGCTCTTAGCCAACTTAATGAAGAAGAAGGTTGAGAAGGTGACGCTAAAAATTGACAATCAATCCGCAATATCCTTGTGCAAGAATCCGGTTTATCATGAGAGGAGCAAACACATTGATACTCATTTCCATTACATAAGAGAGTGTGTGTAGGCGGGTATGATCGACGTCCAACATGTACAAACAGAAGACCAGCTCGCAGACATTCTCACCAAGTCTCTAGCCAAACCGAAGTCCGTGGAGATGCGTGGGAAGATCGGAGTGCAAGCTGTGAAGAGAAGGAAGCAACGAGCTGAAGGAGGTGAATGATGTAATTAAGCTCGTTTTTTGAATTAGGAAAGTGCTGTCCGAGTCATGTTAGGAAAATAAATAAGAGTTGGAAAGAAGAGAAGGAATTAGAGTAGAATTAGGACTCCTAGTCCTAGTTAGTTTCTATGAGGTGTTTTTTCACCTATATAAGAAGGTAGAAGGTAGCATATTGTAATCAACAAAAACAACGAGAAGGAATACAAGAAAGGAAGAGGAGGCACGATATGAGCCTCTAGCTCTAAATTGTTTTCTCGCGTACTCGTTCTCTCGATCGTGATTTAGACTTAAGAAACCAACACACCTCAGCTAGTTATTAGAACAAAGCGATTGTAAAAATAATTCAGTCGGTTCACCATGGAAAACCGACTGTAAAAATATACTATTATAGTCAGTTTTGCGGCTTAGACCAGCTGAGAACTTATCTCAGTCGGTTTCTTTCCTAAACCAGCTATAATAGTTTTCTACAGTCATCTGTACCTTCCGAGCAAACAACCTTTGATGCAAGTGTCCATTGTTCGGACAGATTTATTGCACATATTGAATGTAAGTTGTAACTTGGTTGGATGGTGTTGCAAATTTTAGGTCACTTAAAATTTATTTTAGGGAATTGCAAGGTTAGTTTATTAAATAAATACACATATGATTTGTTATATTTTTTATACTCTATTAATGAACGTAACATTTAATTAATGTTAAATATATGCGTGTATTGTAGATGGATCGAGGTGGATGTACATCGAGAACCGTGCGAGCAAAGAGCTCATCGATGGCGTCTCGGCATTCTTACAAGCAACCGAATAGGATAGTCTGAATAGAGGGGACATGTAGATGTGTTGTCCATGCTATGGTTGCGAAATTCTTAAGGTCCCCTTAGGGACGGCTTAGGCTTGTGCATAAACCGGCTGTCCAGATAAGCTCAGTATAAGCTCCAGTGAAAATAAGCTCTGCCTATTAGGAATGGCTTATAGATTTGAGCTTATTTTATATGGTAAAGAGTGTAAAGTCTGAAATATTTCTGGAATCATTTGTTTGATGTTTAATAGATGGAATGTTGTTTTGGTGAGTTTATTTGCACAAGTAGCTAAGAAAATTAATTTAAAATATTAAATCAATAACAATAGGACAATTTGAAACACAACATTAATTACTGATTGTAGTTTGCAAGTTCTTGCAATCAAAATAGGATGCAAGTTCTACAATAGGATGCAAGTTCTTGCAATCAAAATTAAGAACTGAAGGACTATTGCTTCACATAGCTTGGATGGAGGTACATTTGTAAGTTTCATTGCATTATTATGTTCATGTTTATCAGGTTAGTATTTGTGCAAGTAGTAGCTATTTATTGTCAAATCCAACTTGTCCTTTGTGCAGCTACAGCCGATAGTTCGTGCTGTACCACGCTTCTACTAACAATTTGCTGATTCCTTGAAAATTAAAAGCATTGTTTACACACTGTTTTCTGAAAAAGAAAAGAGATAAGGAGCACAAACATGTCCATATAAGTTCTTGAGTGGAAGAAGATAACACTGATCAGTATGAAGAAGTTAGCTCATACTAATTGTAACAACTTCACAAAGTTTCTTTTCTGAATGGAAATAGATCTGGGGCCTGTTTCTCCGGCTCTTCACTCTATAAAAAGGATAGGAACTCTTGATATATTCAAACTCAACTGGTACACATGCATCACACACCATCTTTTCTTTATTTACTCAACTCAATGGATTACTGATAAAACTAAACAAAAATGCTGAGAACATGGAAACAGAGAGACCTATTAAACCAAAGACCTGATTGGTCCTGCTTAAACAGAGAGAACTTTTATTAGAAATGAGCAATTATGAACAAAGTGTAGTATGAAGTAGTGATAGTATACTCACGATCGCCGGAGACATATATAGGCATAACAATCATATTCAATGAAGTACAATGATCAAGACTGATTCTAAGCTATTGGGCATTGTACAATGATCAATTCATCAGAAATTTGTTTGTACCATTCAACTACACATGAACAAATGCACCGTTCAACAAATTTGGTTCTCATCATCTAGCAAAGCTGAGTATATACATAAATTTTACACGCAACATACACACTACGAATCCATTGCACAGCATAAACACATTTACCGGATGGTGGAATTGACATGGTGAAGGACATCTGGCGGATGGACATCAAGGCACTCGGGAAAGAAGACTAGCGTCGTGGCTGCCAGGCTCGGGAAGGGGCTGTAATGGGTAGAGGGCGACGAGGGGAGCACGGCCATGTGCTTGTCGGAGCCGAGTGTGACTCCGGTGACTGCCGGCGGCATGCACAGTGGCGGCGGCGCAGCGCACGGGCATGATGCCGTGGGGGCTGCGGCGTGGCAGAGAGGAGGAGGGAGGGGTGTTCATCGGAGATGGGGAGGTCGTCGGGAGCTCGTGGTGGCGGCAGGTGAGGTGGTGGAGAGACGCTGCCGGTTTTGGGGAAGAATCCCGATTCCGGCAGGGCAGGCGGTGGCAGCTCCAATCGATGGCGGCAGCAAGCTCCCAGTGGCAGGATGGGACCACTGGGGGCGGCGACCTCCTCGGGGAGGACTCAGCGGAGGCGACGTGTGGGATCCGGCGGTGACCTCCTTGGGTAGGACTCGGTGGTGGGGATCCGGCGGCTGAGGCAGGGGAGACGGAAGGACCCAGTGGGGAGGCGGCGAGGGAGGCAGCGGGATGGGGAGGGAGGCGTAGGAGATATGATTTTTTTTCTCAATGTGGCGTTTTTCTGTAAATAATTAGAAATTTTGGGGCAAGTTTGGGAGGTGATAAGTGAGGGGCACGGGGAAGCTCAGAAAGCCTCAAATTTGAGGCTTCTTGGTACCAACAGGAAAGGGAGGGAGCTTGTAAATTAAGCCATACCTTAAAATTCCCTTAGGTTTAGCTTATTGCTTATTTCTACCTATAAACTCTTTAGAAGCCATTCCTAAAGAGGGGCTATGAACTTCAAGAACCATACGAGATCTAAACACATTTGATCATGAGAGGATTTATGAAGGGGTATGCATGTTGGACCAGTCACAGTGAAGATCAGATCATAGAGGAAGGTCCACAAACATGGACGAAGGTAACGACATGCCTAAGTTTGTCAATAGCACAGCTTTGGACCAGATGCCTAATGATGTCCGTGCATCACAAGAGGACACGTCACAAGATGACACGTCGTGGCATCAAAACAACGACCTAGATCAGATGTTGCACAATGTTGAAAAAAACTGTGAGAATTATCAGAAATAAATTTGTTGGCTTGTTGGAAGATTCAGAGAAACCTATGTACCTGGACTGTAAGTATACAAAGTTGTCCAGCATGCTAGAACTATTGAAACTAAAGGCAAGTAGCGATTGGACTAATAAGAGCTTCTCGTTGCTCCTAACTTTGTTAGACGGCATGCTAAAAAAGGGAAACCATATGCATAAAACTACCAATAGAGCTGAGAGAATTCTTTGTCCTTTGGGAATAGAAGTAGAGAAAATATATTCCTATCCGAATGACTATATCATGTACCACAAAGAGTATGAGAAATTGCATGCATGTCTGGTGTGCAAAACTTCTTGATACAAGCGTAAGAATGATGGCGATGATGCCGAGGATGGCATGGAGGTGAGGAAGGAGACCCATATTTAAGGTTGCGTGATATTGCCTATAATTCCCTGTTTGAAGCGCTTATATGCAAACCCTAAGGAGGCCAAATTAATGAATTGGCACGCAGAGGACTGTATAGATGATAGAATGTTAAGACACCCCACAGATTCTCTACAGTGGAGAAATATTGATAGAAAGTATGCTACATTCGGTGAAGAGACAGGGAATGTAAGATTTGTACTAAGCACTAATGGAATGAACCCGTTCGATAATATGAGTAGCCGACATAGCACTTAGCCCACAAATCTTTGCATGTACAACCTTACTCCTTGGTTGTATATGGAGCAGAAGTACATTATCATGGAACTACTTATCCAAGGTCTGAAACAACCTGGTAACTACAATGATGTGTACTTTGCACCATTGGTGGATGATTTGAAGCTTGTTTGGATTGAAAAGGTACATGTATGAGATGCACACCTAAAAGAACTTCACATTACACTGCATCTTATTCCTAACCATCAATGATTATCCTTTGTACGGTAACTATTCGGGTCAGACTATTAAAGGGCCCACTGCATGTGTTCAATGCCTAGTTGATATAGCAAGTACAAACCGTGTACATGCGTCACCGTAGGTTCCTTAGGAGGGATCATTGGTACTGCAAGATGATTGATAAAAATTTGATAAAACTATTGGGAAAGGCGTAGCTCCAAAGAGATCCATGATTAGGTTAAGAACTTGAAGGTCGTGCTTGGAAAAGGAAAATTGAAACCTCGAGGTAGAGCGAAGAAGAAGCCTGTTGAGAAGAACATCTGGAAGAAGAAATCAATATTCTGGGACTTGCCTTACTGGAGGCACCTAGAGGTGCTTCACTACATCGACGTGATGCATGTAGAGAGGAATATGTGCAAGAGCATAGTAGGTCTGTTACGGAACATGCTTGACAAAAACAAAAGACGGTTCGAACACACGGCTCGACATGGAAAATATCAGTATCAGACCAGAATTAGCACTGCAGAAAACCACCAATGGAAAGACGTTCCTTCCTCTTGCTTATTATACCCTGTCCAAACCAGAGAAAATAGAACTACGTGAGTGCTTGCGTGGTATCAGAGTTTCATCTAGCTACTCCACCAACATTAAGAGACTTGTTTCAATGGAAGATTTGAAACTAATTGGCATGAAGTCTCATGATTGTCATGTGCTTATGACATAGATGCTCCCAGTCGCAATTAAAAATATTCTGCCACCGAATGTTTGACGGACTCTCCTGAATCTGTGTGGTTTTTTTCAACAAAATTTCTAAGAAGGTCATGGGTCTTGCTGAACTAGATTCTCTGCAAGAGGGGATGGTGAAATGTTCGTGTGAACTTGAGATGTTTTTCCCTCTGTCGTTCTTTGATATCATGATCCATCTCATTACTCACATGGTGCACGAGATTAGGATGTGCGGCCTCATGTTTCTACTCAGCATGTACCCGTTCTAGCCCTACATGAGAATTCTCAAGCACTATATTCGGAATCGATGTTGCCCAGAGGGAAGCATTGTTGAAGGCTATGCAATGGAAGAGATCAGTGAGTTTTGCGTTAACTACATGACGCATCTTCAACCGATATGCCTGCTTTGATATCGCCATGAGGGTAGGCTGCGCGGTGCTGGGACCATTGGAAGGAAAGTAATCACTCCAGTTTAGATTGAATATGCTCAAGCCCATTTCATGGTTTTGCAATAAATGGCCGTAGTGTCTCCATATATGCAGGAACACAAGGACATTGTATGGCAAAAAATCCAACACACTCAGATGATTGGATCACGAAATGACACATTCCAAGTTCAATGAATGGTTCAAAGAGCGAATCCATGTTATCCCTTCAAGTGATACACTGACATGTTTATCAAGAGGCCCAACATGGTCATTGTATGGAAAGAGTACCAAATCAATGGGTACACATTTTAAACTAAATACCTAGATAGAAAAAGCACAGTGCAGAACAATGGTGTCTACAGAGATGCTCTTGAAACAGATGGCATAAAACAACTATACTATGGGTACATAGATGAGATTTGGGAGCTGGACTACGGGGATAATTTCAAAATCCCTTGTTTCGGTTCCCGCTCGGTCAAAAAAAAGATGAAACCAGATGACAAAGGCCATATTACTGTGAACCTGAAATGTGTTGCCTACAAAAATAATCATTCGTCCTTGCTCAACTAGTTCATCAAATCTTCATCACTATCGCCTCGTCGAATAAGAAATGACACGTTGTTATGCACTCAAAAAAGAGTATGGTTGGAGTTAGAAATGTAGTGGATGAGGACGAATACAATATAATTGACTAGTTTCCTCCTCCAGGTGACCAAAGAAGGGTCGAGGAAGAAGTGTCAACTGAGTCAGCTCAAACGATCATCAAGAAGGAGTAATTTTGTAATATATTATCCAAATTCTATATGAACTGTACAAATTTTAAATGAATTCTACAAATATTATCCAAACTTTTTATGAGTTTTAAAAATATTATCCAAATTTTGTATGAATCGTACAAATTTTAAATGAATTCTATAAATATTATCTAAATTTTAACAAATATTAAATGATATATCCAAATATTAAATAAAATCTATTATCTAATTTTTTAAAAAAATAAATGATATATCCAAATATTAAATGAAATCTATAATATTATCTAAATTTTAACATATATTAAATTAATTATCCAAGTATAAATGAAATCTCCAAATATTATCCAAATCTCTGGTTCGTAAACATGTGAAAACATAATCCTAGTCGGTTCTTCAACTAGAACTGATTGAGGTGGTGAACTATGCCAGTCAGTTTGTCGGCTGAACCACTGAGATAGTGTAATATCTTAGTCGATTCCTCGGTTGAACCGACTAGGATGACTTACTATCATAGTCGATTCTTGCCTTAGAACTGGCTAAGATGAATTATCACAGTCTGTTATTATTCATAGAACCAGCTGAGACAGTGTTGCCCATAAACCCTAAAAAAATTTGTGCCGCAAGTAAAATTTCATCTGCAAATTCCAGGCAGGTCTTGTCTGGAAGTTTCGAGTGAGAGCAGATGTTCTGTTCTAAAGTTGTTGTCCATCCGGAAATTTTGACCGAGATTGGTATGGAAGTTCCGAGCAATAAATCAAAAGCTCAAATATGCATATTTAGATAAGTCTTTAATGATATAGAAATAGATAACATCTATCCTTTTTACATCCAAGTGGGAAACAACCAATCAATCAAAGAAACACTTGGATGCAAATCGAAGAATATCAACTCAAAGTCTAGATAAAATGTGTACAAGTGCAACAATTATCTAGACTATTGAGAGCAAAAGACCTACGTAGAACTGAAGATGATGATTTTGGTTTCCACCATATATGAGTTAAGCTGCGCTAGGACCTCTATGCATGTAAGCATGCGATCCTATGATGCAAAGACACGCATTTTGCATATATATCTCTTGAAGAGCAGTAGACACACAAAATTATTTCTTTTTCACACCTTACAAGATGTGATGTTCATTGAAAGAGCAATACTCCCCCTTGATGTGTTAATCATATTAAGCTCCAAAAATAAAAGCAAAGCATTCAGACACATGTCCAAGATTTTAAACAACATTACGAGAATCTAGGTATATAACTTATTTCTCAACTCATAAACATATGATCATCTAAGGGCTTGATGAATATATACGTTAATTGTTTTTTGGTCCTTACATAGCTTAGTCATATTAAGCTCCCCCTTGATGTGTTAATCATATTAAGCTCCAAAAATAAAAGCAAAGCATTCAGACACATGTCCAAGATTTTAAACAACATTACGAGAATCTAGGTATATAACTTATTTCTCAACTCATAAACATATGATCATCTAAGGGCTTGATGAATATATACGTTAATTGTTTTTTGGTCCTTACATAGCTTAGTGCTATATCGCCTTTAGACACATGATATTTAAGGAAATGGTGTCAGATATCAATGTGCTTAGTTCGGGAATGTTGGATGGGGTTGTTGGCAATCTTGGTTGCGCTTCCATTATCACAAAATAGAAGCACTTCTTTCAAATCAACTACATAATCCTTCAACGTTTGCCTTATCCAAATCAATTGGCCGCAACAACTACCCGCGGAGATATACTCCGCTTCGGCAGTGGATAGGGTTACGGAGTTTTGTTTCTTAGATGACCACCACACTAAGGATCTACCAAGATATTGGCATGTGCCAGATGTGGATTTCTTATCAACTTTGCATCCCGCATAATCCAAATCCGAATATCCAACGAGATCAAATCTAGCACCCATGGGATACCACAAACTTAGGTTGGGTGTCTGAATTAAATATTTCAAGATTCTCTAAACCGCCACAAGCTGGCACTCCTTATGAGCAGCTTGAAATCTTGCACATATGCACACACTTAACATGATATTGAGCCCAAATGCACAAAGGTAAATCAATGAACCAATCATGGATCGATATACCTTTTGATCCATGATGTCGACATGGCCATTGATTTGCATAAGAGTACGGATTGGCTTGGCGCTCTACACATCGAACTTCTTGACCATGTACTTGACACTTGCCTTGGCTAATGAAGGTTCCTTTTTGTAGTTGCTTAACTTGGAGTCTAAGGAAGAGGTTTAATTTGTCCATCATAGACATCTCAAATTTGTCGGCCATCATCTTTCCGAGTTCCTCACTAAATGCATTTTTAGTCGACCCAAATATGATAACATCCATATATATTTGGAAAAAAAAGAGCTCACCATCAATGAATTTAGTGAAAAATGTGGAATCAATCTTTTCAATTTCGAAACCCTTCTTGACTAGAAATTCCATAAGGCACTTATACCATGCTCTAAGAGCTTGTCTGAGGACATATAATGCCTTGTGGAGTTTATAGACATGGTTGGGAAATCTAGGATTTTCAAAACCGACAGGTTGCTCCACATAGACTAATTCATTGATTTTGCCATTTAGAAAAATGTTTTTGACATCCATTTGATAAAGGATGATATTATGATGGTTAACAAAAGAAAACAAGATTTTAATGGCTTCTAATGTAGCAACCTGGGCATAAGTTTCCCCAAATCCAAACATTCGACTTGTGTGTACCTTTGGACAAAGATCTAGCCTTGTTCCTTACAACTTGTTTCCATCTTCATCATGTTTGTTGCGGAATACCACTTGGTGCCGATTACATTTTGGCTTGGTCTTTCCATAAGCGTCCAAACCTCGTTGTGGGTGAAGTTGTTCAATTCTTCATGCATTGCATTCACCCAATCCAGATCCTCCAAAACTTCATCTACCTTAGAAGATTATAAACAAGAGACAAATGAGTAGTGTTCATAAAAAATAGCAACGCATGAACAAGTTTGAGTGTCTTTACGCATGTCGTCAAGAATTTGGTCGATGGGATGGTGTCACGCCCTGATTTTCTAAACCCGCATTATATCATGACAACCTGCATTTTAGAAATATTTTGCACATCTCATGCATCCATTATCTCTAATCTCACCCCTCTCGTAACCTTCCGAGCAAAACCCTAATCCGGGAATTCACCCCATCTCCTTGCTCGATCGATATCCGGTGACGCCCACGCGGCACCTCTCTACCAATTGCTCCCAAGCATCGTCTTGAGACTCCGGAGACCTTTCAATCCACTCCCTTCCTTGCCGCGCTCCGAAACCCTGGTTTCGACCCCCGATTCCCCCTTTCTCCTTATTTAACCTTTTCTTCCAAAACCCTAATCGCGAAATCTATCTTTCCCCGGTCTGCCCAAAAATCCCAAATAAATTCCTGAAGAGCCTTAACAATATCCTTGACCTAAATATAACATAAAATATAGACGGCCAAGGTAAAAATCTTGAGTTGCGAAAATATTAAAACTTAGGTCAATTTTGGGCGTTGCACTGCAACCCCTATATTTACTTCTTGGAAAATTACGATAAAATTCCACAACGCTCCCCACATCTTCAGAAGTCCCAATATGTTAAAACATGGGCAAGTCGTATAAAGAAATTAAGTAAGGCCAGCACCGAACACCTTCTCTGCATTTAACATTCCACATGAAATCACTGTAAAACCTCATCTAAAGCTGCCCAAAACTTAATGAGTGAACAACCGCCCTGCCCTCACTCTTCCAATCAACATTTAATCCGCTGGTAGCTCATGTCTTAATCTCCACTATTGAAAGTTGGGACATGTCACACCCTGGCAATCAAAGTCTGCCCTGCATGGTGCGTCATTCAAGGCCAAACTTTACAGAGCCTCAGTCAAGCTGCCACAATCGCCGTTGACATGTCTGTGCACATGGAATGCCCTTTTAGACACGCGGTGGCATGCGCATGCCGCTCTGAACGCACTCTGGACGCGTCCAGTCCTGCCAGTGCGCGCCCACCCCCTTTCTCCCTCACCGAACCAGCTGTCGTCGGGGTGCATCCGAGCAGCAGTGGCACCTTAGTGCTTCCCCCTTCTCCCCCACGACCAGTCCCTTCAATGGCTTTAGCTCAGAACTCCATTACTCACCTCGCCGAGCTGTCCCGTCGCCGGTTTGGAGCAAGCCTAGCAGCAGTGACCAGCTGGACTCGCCGCCGGCCTATAAGAGGAGCCCGAACACCCTCCCCTCAACCAGAGCAGCCACTCGACCTTCCTCCCTAGCTTCAGCCCTTCCCGAACTCCATCCGAGCTCACATCTCGCCGGGCAAGCACCACCTCCACCTCGAGCACCCGAGCGCCACTCTCCCCTTTCCCGAGCTAGGCGCCACCATTTTCTCCAGCCAAGCACCTGCCAAGAACTTGCCAGAGCTAGCTGGCCAATCCCCTAACCGCCGGAACCCTAGCTTGCCGACCGCTCCAACCGCCGCCGCCCCTGTCCGAATAACCAACGCCGGTCGGGTTCACACGCCCACGCGGAAGACCACGGTAAGAGAGGTGAGCAATGCTCTCGGGCCGAGCGACCCATTTAGCTGAGTCGGCCCGTTTGTCCAGTGATGTGTTCGCGCCTTCTTCCTCCTACCCGTTTCCTCCCCAGAGAAAGCGTAAACACCTCCCAAAGAAGGCGCATTCTCCCCAGGCTGTCCGGTTCTTCTGTAGTGATTAAATCGTGACCACAGTTTCAACTGGTTCACCACCTTTCCAACCAATTCTTCAACATGTGAAACCAGTTCTGGAAACCTAGAAATATTTCTTATCATTCTATCCAAGCGCATTTTCAAAATTCAAAACTTTTTAAATGCAATTAGTGGAGAACTAGACGTAGGGTTATATCTTTAATTCATTAAACCTCATATACGTTGTATACATGCATGCACCCTCTGAACTGACCCAAATGGAAATTTCTTTTCTCCATCCAGTAGCCTTAATATATTCCTGATCTTTCGCAATTCGTTTGAATGAAAGATTTTAAATTTAAAAGCTTAACGAGAGTGTTTTCCCCCATCTAAATACATCGTCATTTTATGTGACAGTTTTGCATATACCTGTCGCCAAAGTTATTCTCTGCCCTCATGAACCTAAGCCATGAAATCTTAGGGTCGAATCTTGAACCTAACTCCAGGTATATGCATCCTATTCTTAATCGCTGTCCGAAATCCTAAACCCTAACTCGATTGTTTCTGGGCAAGCACGAGATCACCTGACCATCCGCGCTTCATTTTGGTCATGCATACTGTTTGATTTTCTCGAAGTGTTTGGTTTGCTCTTATTCGTTGTTTCCTTTCGACACGTAGTTCGCGGAGTGAAGTACGTGCGTCAGGACGAACCGGGATCACCCCCACCTCAGGAACCAGAGCAGGAACTGCCAGGCAAGCAATTTCCCGCCTTGACCATTTTGAATCCTCTATTTGTGAAGTATATTTATTTTGACTTCGAAACATGCATGCTATGTTATAAACAATATTTTATGTAGAGTTAATTATTTCTGATAGATGCATTCGGACTAGGGTCGAACATCCGATTTCTTGTAACCCTAGTGATCCGTCGATCGGTTTCCAACCGACGACATACCAAGGTTATAGGCAGTAGCCGTTGCTTAGCCCTGCTATATTTAAAACTAAAATTTTGTTCAAACCCCCGGGGATGGGAAATCAAAACCCGCGGATAGCGTATGTTATCCGCGGTGAGTTTAAAAGAAATGTTGCCAAAACCCAAAATGGAGTTGGAGATGGTTTGGATTCGGGTAGGAAGTAAGGTGGTTTGAAGGGAGACGAAGTAGCGGAAGGCTATTCGGTGATTGATGATAAACTGGAGTCCTACTCGAATCAGTTAAGGACCGAGCCACAGTGCCGCTAAACCAGTTCCCCCACCGTACGTCCACATGTCCTTTATGGGAAAGACTTGACTTGGTAACCCGCCTAATACTAGGGTTCGGACCCGTAGGAAGTAAGGAGAAAGTGCTAGGTAGGACGTTGGGCCCCTAGAGAATTCCCACGGCGCTATATGGGTCGAGATTCTTAGTGAGCTCCATCTAGGCGTGGGAAAAGATTTGACACAAAGATGAGCGTTTCTCCGGATTGTGGTGTCAGGTTACCTGGACACAATCGGAGTTAGGGTAAGTCTCATTTAGCGGATCCGGCCCTAATATTAACATAGGCGAAGGGTCTCGTTGTATTATCCCTGCCAATATACCTCATCAGGTGTATTAGTAGTACTCGGCACTAAAGGGATTAATACATCTTGTGGGTAAAGCCGTAAAACCTCTGCAGAGTGTTAAAAACTATTCGAATAGCCGCGTCCTTGGTTATGGACATGAACTGGCACAGCCACACCCCGGCTAGACTAAGTTTAGTTCGCCAAGTTTGGGCAATGGGATTAAGGACGTGGGCATGACGTGCCCACAGTTGGGCAATTTTAGGCCATGTGTCGGTGGTAAGGACATTGCGGAAGTAATTCGTCGTATTGCCGGAAGTGACCGGAATACGGTTTAGTGTTGGAAAACCTAGTTATCGGATAGGTGGAAGCTACCGTTTGATGGATGGAGCCATGGACGGTGAGTGGAGCTATCGGTAATAGGTTATGAGATGTTTAGCGGTGTTTACTGCACAAGATGAGACAAGAGGGGATGTGACGGGATGCTGTTTGATTTACTGCCAGTTTCTCACAAACTGCTTTTACAATCTACTATGCAGTATTTCCAAATTCAGAACTTACATTTTCGCACAACTGCCAACATAGGTTAGAACTGCCCCTTGAAATATTCCTGCATGAAATATAGCCATATAATCCTCGTATGGGGATTGCTTGCGAGTACATTCAATGTACTCACCTGGCTTGTTGATTTGGCCAGAGGAGGAAGAAGATTTCAATTTCGAAGAGGGCGACAGCGAATTCGAGGGTTAAGACGTTTCTCCAGTCAGCTGCCTGTTGGTTCGGCATGTCGACGGGCTATCCACTACGTTATGATTTCCGCTGCTGTTTTATTCGGCCAATAGGCCATGTGTTGAACCTCGACCATAAAGGTCTATCCGTGTAATAAGAATTCGGTATTGTATGTGTATGCTATCAAGTGTTTGTGCGTACTGGCTACTGATCCAGGGACCAGTACGGTAATCACAAAGAACGTGTCCGGTCTTAAAACCGGGCACGCCACAGATGGTCACGTTGCAAGCTCTTATGGATCCTTGGATGATCCGATTGGTCTTGAGGAGGAACTTGAGGTTGCATACTGTCATTTTGGACTTGAGTTGCCTCCCCACTTTAGTCCTCGTCATGTGCCGATGTGGGAGGCTCCACTTGAATTGATGATGTGCTCTCCTTCACCTCCATTGGCATCACTTTTTCTAGTGACATATTCTTGATGACATTTGCTAACTCATCATCACCTACATCAAAAGAAAAATTTCTATTTAGGATTCATTAGTTTCGTCAAATTTTATGTCAAACGACTTTTCAATTATACGTGATGTATTGTTGAAGTCTCGGTAAGCATAAAAAAAAAGAATCTTTCATCATACTTAGGAGCAAATTTAGAAAGATGTTGCTTCTTGTGAAGAATGTATCACTTGCTCGCGAAGATGCGAAAGTAGGATATATTTGGCTTCTTCCCGGTTATGAGCCCATATGGCATATTCTTCAAGATTCAATGAGGATACAAGCGGTTGTTGGCATGACATGCGGTGTTGACGGCCTCCGCCCAAAAGCGGTCAGGAGTCTTGTATTCATTGACCATTGTGCTCACCATTTCAATGACTGTGCAGATCCTCCTTTCTACCACTCCATTTTGTTGCGGTTTGTAGATGGTGGAGAATTTGTGTTTGACACCCTTCATCTAGGAATTCTTCAATGTTGGTGTTCTTTAAATTGGTCGCATTGTCACTCCTCACATTCTTAATCTTCAACTTGAATTTATTTTGAGCTTTTCTCACAAATTTCTTGAAGATCTTGTGGATCTTTCCCTTGTCATGCAAGAAAAACACACAAGTGTAGCGATAAAAATCATCAACAATAATCAATCCATATGAGTTACCTCTTATGCTCACATAGGTGACGGGACCAAATAAGTCCATGTGAAGAAATTCGAGTGGCTCGGTTGTTGTCGTGACATTGTTCACGGGATGTGGTCCTTCCACTTGCTTTCCATCTTGGCATGCACTACAAAGGTGATCTTTGTCGAAAGTCACGTTCTTGACACCAAGTATGTGATCACCCTTGAGAAGCTTGTCGA
Organism: Stipa capillata; assembly: GCA_019208055.1. Classification (NCBI taxonomy): domain Eukaryota; kingdom Viridiplantae; phylum Streptophyta; class Magnoliopsida; order Poales; family Poaceae; genus Stipa; species Stipa capillata. The sequence continues at coordinate 231,997 of JAGXJF010001838.1, read as the reverse complement.
GGTTATTCCCACATGATTCAACCTCCTATGTCATAGCCATCCTAGAGAAGACTTTGCCAACAAGAATATTTTTGTATATAAGAGTTGTTAGAGAAAAATTCTACCGAGTAGAGATTACCCTTCCAAAACCTTTGGAAACTAATGAACGATCATCACTCTTAATCATAAAGATACCATGCTTAGTGAAATTACACTCAAGACCAAGATTACAATGTTGAGAAATGGATAACAAGTTATAGCACAAGGACTTCACAAGCAAGACATTAGAAATGCATAGGTCCTTTAGGATAGCAATATTACCTAACTCCATTACCTTACCTTTTGTGTTGTCACCAAACATGATATTTCTGTGTGGGGATCCGTTGCTATCAAATGACGTGGACATGTATTTTCCTCCAGTCATGTGGTTGGTGCATCCACAATCAAGACCCAACTCTTCCAGCTAGAGGTGTAGTCCTACATAACAAATTAGGCTTGTTTAGGTAGCCATACCTTCTTGGGTCCTTGCAAGTTAGACACAAGAGCCTTGAGTACCTAAAAAAAACCCTTCCTAACATGATCACCAATTATAGAACCAACAAACTTGGTTTGAATCTTATCATCCTTGTCCTTCCCAAGCACATGAGAAGCATCAAAATGACCAACAAGCTTAGGATGACCCCCTTTACCTGAATGAGCCTAAATGATGGAAGCTTCCACTTGCTTCTCCTTTTCTTGCACAAACTTGGTCTTCGAATATTGTCGAGTTGTTCATGCTTTACCATTTTTATTGAACCTAGGGGTAACACCCAAATCCTCGTTGTTGAAGTTCTCTTTTTGGTGGCTCAAAATTTCCTTGAGAGCCTCACTACCATTGTAGCATTTGAGCAATCCTTGTTGAAGTTGGGCCTTCAACTTAGCATTCTCAACCTCAAGATTTTCATGAACACTTCTAAGCTCCTCACGAGGCTTTTCAAGTCTACAATACAAGACCTTAAACTCCTTATGCTTAAGGGTTGGGGTCTCATTTTTCCCTATCTTCCTCACAAGCAACACCTCTTGCTTCTCAAGAATGGCAACAAGAGTAGTATAGCTAGGCATGCTCAAATCATCAAGATCATCAAGCAAATTATCATCACTATCATCATATGTAGGAGGCTTAATTGTGATACCTTTGACCCCTTTTCCATGAGATAAATAGGTGCGTCGCTCACTTGAGTAGTTGAAGAGAGACTTGGCGGGTCTTAAACTTACATGGCGAGATCGGTAACTCCATTACTGGAGTTGGAGTGGGAGCCTGAATCATCAGAATCACATTCCTCACCAACATGAGCTTGAGCCTTATAGTGGTTCCTCTTGATAAATTTGTCCTTCCCATGTCACTCCTTCTTCTTATACCCCTTCTCCTTCTCATCCTTCTTATCCTTCTCATTAGGACAATTAGTGTCCTGTCACTCGAAGCATGTCCCCTTGGTGAGTTTTCTTTGTATCCTTCGAGTACTTGTGTCTTCTTCTTTTGCCAAAGAACTTGTCGGCACCGTCCTTTTTAAACATCTTGCAGAATTTTCTCAAAATTAGGGGGACGTTCTCTTCATCAAGTTCTTATTCTTCTTCATCGTCACTTGAGCCATCCTCGACGATGTGCTTGTCCTTCAAAGCGATGTAATTTTTTAGGCTTGACTTGGAGGCCACGAGCTCTTCCTTGTCTTGGATTGGCATCTCATGAGCAATGCTTCTTTCAAGCATCTCGGTGGAAGTCAACTTCTTGTAGTCGTCCCTCTCACGGATGAGCACCAAGTATTCGTACTTGGCTAAGAGGGCTCATAGCATCTTCTTGACGACTAAGTGGTCGTTGATCTCTCGGCATCCAAGGGACTTGAACTACTTTACAATGTGATTGAGGTGGGTGAATATTTAATTCACACCTTTCATTCTCTATCATGGTAAAGCGGTCGAGCTTGCTTGTTAGAATGTCAAGCTTGAACTCTTTGATGTAATAAGTTCTCTTCTGGATCTCCATACCGTGTTCTATATGGTCTTGACGTCCTCAGAAGTGCTCACTCGATCGAATAAATCCGAGCTCAATGAGTTGAAAATGGCATTGAGGTGGATGTTCCGGTCATCACCATCAGTAAGCTCACTTCGTTGAGCAATGCATAACCATCAACACAAATATGCCATATGCTTGGGCTAATGTACATTAAATGTATTTTTATTTTATGTTTCAACTAGCATAATTTGAACCATCAAAGTATGAACCTCTTCCTAATTGCATCCTTCCATAAGTAGACATCTTATCTCTCTAGGTGATGAAACCTAAGAAATGAGAGCATGAGGCTCTGTTGTGAAATGAAAGGATCTAAGTTATCAACTAGAGGGGGTGAATAGGCGATTAATAAAAACTAAGACCAAAAATTCTACAATGCAACTCTATGGCTCGAAATAAACCCTAGCATGTTAGTCAATAAAATAAGCAATGAAACAAGTATAGAGAAGTGCAAAAAGATGACCACAAGGGATACAAAATTTGTTATCGAAGTTCGAGCCTTTGGCAAGATTCTATGTCTCCCTTGAGAAAGCTTGATCCAGCGATCAAAGCCCGGCACCGAATCGTACCCTTTTCTTAAAGGGATTGTCGATGCGAAGCACCCTTCACTCGTGGTAGTTCTTCACCTCTCAGTAGGTGAACTCCAACCCTCGAAAACTTCTCGACTTCTTCACAACCTTAAAGACTTCCGAGTGATGTCTAACCATCTAGGAGGCGCCAACCTTTTCAAGAGTAATAAGAACTTGGTCTCGGCTTCAAGTTGACTCAGAGGTTCCGGGAGATCCTTACTCAGAGGTTCCAGACAGGCAAAAACAAAGCCAACTTGGTTTCCTCGGAAGCACTGGACCATGAAGGTCTGGACAAAATAAAACCCTAGGACAGAGGCTAAGTACTGATTCAGAGGTTCTAGAAAAACTTCCTTCAGAAGATCCACATGAAGCCAGGGCTTCGATATAGAAGCTTTGATGCCACTCGGAGTATCCATGCAAACCTCACTCGAAAGTTCCAGAGATTGGACTTCGGATGGTCCGAATGGCCATCGCACGGAAGGTCCAGATAATAGGAAATACTCTTGACAAAACTACTGCGTGGACTTCAGATAGTCCGGATGACCTTCACTTGGAAGGTCCGGATGAAAAATGATCTCTGAACAAAGCTACTGTGTGGATCTCGGAGCGTCCAAATAGACTTCACTCGGAAGCTCTGGATTACAAAAATACACTAAACAGAAGCTCTGAAAGGTTCCAGATACTCCAAACTATCCTCACTTGGAGGGTCCAGGTCAACATTTAGTGCGCTTGAACCTACTCTCACACACACTCGGACATTACGCCCGACTGGTCCAGACATTTTGCATAAACACTGAAGTTTGTGTAGAGTGTTTTCCAAAGCTTGGAAAGAATTTTCATCGAGCACTTAGCAAGTTATTTTCTTTCATGCTGTTAACTAGTTCCCCCTATATAGTACGGTTGTTTTAGACTCAATGTGATCATTGGGTCACTAAAAAGAGTTGAAAAGGTCCTTAACTTGCTCGATTTCATGTCATCTCTACACATGTTCCAACTTGCCTTGAGGACTAAACACTTGATTAACAACTTGATGCATACACTATCCTCTTAATCATTTTGTCATTAATCATCAAAACTCACTTATGGGGCCAAGATGCACTTTCAGATTGAAATCTATCATTGTGATATTGAGTTTCAATTGTTGAGTCTATTTATGATTGATATATGTCATTGTGTGAATTTGTTATGTGTTGTGTGATATTTGTGCTATCTGATATTTGTGTGAAATCTATCATTTTTCAAATTGCATGGCTAGCGGTTTCCTGAAACTAGCCAAAAAAGAAGGAGGAAAAAACATGCCCTTTAAAAACCAACACCACGGATGGGTGAAAGGCGCGAGTCGTCTTTGATGACCTAACATCACAGACGGGTGACCAGAGTGAGCCGTCTGTGAGTCATCACAGACGGGTGGGAGGCTCGACCCGTCTGTGATAACCATGTCATCACAGACAATTCGGTATAGTCACCTGTCTATGATGATAGACCCTTCCGCACAAACGGGTTGGGAAACCGTCTAGGATAACGATTTCAACATGTCTGTGATGCAGTAATGACTACATATTCGAACAATTCATATTTCTAATTGTAAACAAAGACTCTAAACTATAAAAGTGTGCATGCATATATAGAACACTTTTGATCATTCTCAATTGTCTTAAATTTTTGTAAATCGTAATCATCTAACATTGCATATTGTTTAGTCTAAAATTACAGTATTTGAAAGTGCGTAATTTTATATAACTATTACTAAAATATCTATTTTGTTAGTTATATTGGAGTGAGATGAGAATGAAATGATTAGATATTGATAAAAACTTGAAGATATGATTGAGATTTAAGAAAATTAGCCACACGGTTGTGCAGATGCACCAGCGAGTGATAATACATAAATCTCGCTCTTCCTTTTGTATCTCAAGATTATTAGAGAGCATGCGAGTTTGAGAGAATAATCAGAGCACCAACAAGAGGACATTCGACTATGAGTTGTGCCATATGGCCAAGTGACCTACATTTGTAGTAGGAGGAAATTGCACCGGAGGTACATAAACTTGGCAGGTGGTTTCAGATTGGTACAAAAACTACCGAAACGTTTCAATCGGGTACAATAACTTGGCTTTAATGCTCACGGCGTACAATGTGTCTCGCGTCGGACAGTCCGGGAGCGACGCGAGGTCTCGCGTCGCCCTGTGCCGGGGCGACGGTCTCACACGAAATTCCAAAATAAATATACGTGACATTTCTCGATTTTTTAAAATCATGTATAAGTTCCAAAAAAATCTAAAAAAATTCATACCGGTTTATAATAGAATGAAGTATACACACGTAAATTTTTGTAAAATAATATGCATTTTTGTGACGGGAAAAAAATTAAACTGCGTCGCACTGCTACAGTGCGACACATACACTGTAACGCGGATGCGTCACACTTCTACAGTGCGACACATACACTGTAGCACAGTTTAATTTTTTTCTCTCGCACGCCGGCGAAATTCGAAATTCTAAAATATACGTGACATTTCTCGATTTTTTAAAATCATGTATAAGTTCCAAAAAAATCTAAAAAAATTCATACCGGTTTATAATGGAATGAAGTATACACACGTAAATTTTCGTAAAATAATATGCATTTTTGTGACCTGTGTAAAAAAAAATCCTGCGAGAGAAAATAATTAAACTGTGCTATAGTGTATGTGTCGCACTGCTACAGTTTAATTTTTTTTCTCTCGCAGGATTTGTTTTTTTTACACAGGTCATAAAAATGCATATTATTTTACGAAATTTACGTGTGTATACTTCATTCCATTATAAACCGGTATGAATTTTTTTAGATTTTTTTGGAACTTATACATGATTTTAAAAATCGAGAAATGTCACGTATATTTATTTTGGAATTTCGTGTGAGACCGTCGCCCCGGCACAGGGCGACGCGAGACCTCGCGTCGCTCCCGGACTGTCCGACGCGAGACACGTGTCGCTCGGTGTCGAGCGTCGCCCTCAGCAAGCCCGACGCGACCCGTTTTGTACCGCCGTGTGCATTAAAGCCAAGTTATTATACCCGATTGAAACGTTTCGATAGTTTTTGTACCAATCTGAAACCACCTGCCAAGTTTATGTACCTCTGGTGCAATTTCCTCTTGTAGTAGTATACTTCAAAGAACGATGATGCACAAAGAAATACGGAACCAGAAGTGGCCAATGGCCTACTAGAACTGTAGGATATGGTTGCACTTGCACACATACCCAAACGTACCATGCCATATCTTATCTCTCTTAATGAGTAGACGTAGCAGCACATTAAATATGACACTAGGTAGTTTATTCCTGTAAGGGTGGCCAAATGTAACAAGGCGAAGGCCAAGTATTCGGCAGGCCCCCATCCCTAGGAGAATGTTTTTGTGTGGCCCCAAATGGTACTTGTACGGTGAAAACTGAAATGAAGACGATATGCACACATGCCAGGCCCAGGCCGTAGCAACTTTCTGATGAAGTGGTAATGTACATTGAAATTGTAAAGTACGTAGTGAAGAATATTTAGGTGGCTACTTTCTGGATGAAAAAATAGTTTTTCTTGTACACTTGACATGACAAAGGTCAGGAACTCAGGATGGCGATGAGGAGAGGCCGATGGTACCTTTTGGTTTAGAAAAATGCCATTGGTCGTACAAATGAGCATGCCATGCACTTATAGCCTAACATATGATAATAGTAGCATCATGGGTAGAGAGAGAGAGAGAGGTGCTTGTCATAGGTACATATTCTCTCTTTCTCCATTCCCCTGCTTTTCTTCTCCAGCTAGTGCTTTTCATGGCTGGAAGATTCTTGGCTTTGGGATGATGGAGAGAAGCGACATCTCTGAGCTAGCCTGCCTGCTACAAGAAAAGAGAACAGAAGGGGGCGAGAGAGATGACAGGTACTATACTAGAAAAATTATACAGATGGTAAATGAATAGCAAAGTATTATATTTTATTGTACTCTGTAAGCAACAATAAAATACATATTACAAGCTGCTCTCAAAGGCCTGGTTGATCACGATATAATTAAACTAACCATAAAAAATGATTGTTACCGGGGTACCCTCTAGGTCAGCCACTACCACACAAACGGCCTTCTCATCCGGTTAAAAATAGCTATCCAAGCTAGTTTGCGATCCGACTCTAAGCAAAGGGAGCTAATAATATTTTTTTTAAACTGACTCTAAAAGTTTACAAGCTCAGCCGATTGAACATAGAGAACCAACTCTAAAAAATTAGAGCCTCAACCGGTTGAACATATAAAACCGACTGTGATGCTCAGTAAAAAATAAAAAAAATCACCCGCTACTCTCCTCACTGCTCACCTCGCTCGAGTCCTTCCGCACCACGCGCCAAGATGACAACAATCACACTGCAAACAAGAACAAGATCCAATGCAAACGCCTCGATGCCGCAAACAACAAGAACAAGATCCAATAAGAACAAATCATAAGCAATTCAACAATAAGTAAGAATAAGGGCAATTTGATATGACCTTGGTGGGGTACACCTTGTCAGAAGTCCACCGCATCCACCGGAGCAAGTCCGCCGCATCCATCAGAGCAAGTACCAAATTAGAAACTGAATAAACAAAAAAGAAGGTGAATCAGATGGATTTATTAGAACAGAACGAGCATCTACTGCAGAAATAGTGGGGGGGGATTGAGTGGGTTATTGGATCTACCACCGGTTGCTTCGCCGCCTCCTTGGAGCTATCGGGCGGTGGGGCGGTGTCGTCCAGGGGGATCATGGCATCGCACGCAGCAGATCTGGAGACAACCTGCAGGAGCAAGTGAGCGGGTCAAAACAAAAATCCAAGGTAGGGAGACATAACAGTACCGAGGGGCGGGTGTCGCCGGTGGACAGGGGGTTTGGTGGTGGTGGGGGCGCTACGCCGCCGACGGTAGGGAGAGGGAGAGGGGCGGGAGGAGGGGAGGGAGAGCACATGGCGGATCTGGAGAAGGGGAGAGGGACGCGGGGAGGGGTGTGGTGCGGTAGAGCGGCAACATCAGCAGTTGACCGAGGCGCTGGTTGAGAGGGGAGTGAGAGGGAGAGGAGCAGCGGAGGGAAGGAGAAGGGTTGGTTGGGAGGGTGGATTGGGAAGAAGGAGGGGTAGCGCGCGGTGTCGCGGTGGAATGGGGAGGGAAGTGGTGGCGGGATTGGAGGGACACGGACGGTAGCTAGGTAGGGTTTTGGTTTGGGCTTGGGCCAAATTATCTGAGCCGGGTTTCATGTAAAACCGACTGTAAAGAGTGATAATATTTTAGTCGGTTTGGGTTTTTAACCAACTGAGATATATTTTCAGCCGGTTTTACTGGTCAAACCGATTGTAATACTATCACAATCGGTTTTCCACTCTGAACCTGCTGAGGTTAGATATTATCTCCTAACCTCAGCCGGTTCATTCTTTTCAGTCGATTTTTTCGCACCAACCGACTGAGACTTGAGTTCTTACTATTGGTTTTGCTTGCACCGGCTGAGATCTAGGATCCAGCTAACCCTGTTATGTAATAGTGAGTACAGCATGTAACACGGCCCCCTCACCGGCCTATCTCTAACGTACTCTACACGCTATACCAAACCAAACTGTTGAACAATGTTGTGACTGGTTACTGATGACACACAAGTAGTCATTCTGCCCCTAACCTTCCATTAATTGAAGCTTGCAACATGCCAGCCCATGCATGCATGCATGCATGATGCATCTCCAGTTCATGCAAAACCAAAAGCCAAAAGAAGAGTTTGGCCAATCAATCAGACATACATGGCTAACCAACATGCTGTTCGTTGACACCACCCTACTTACGTACGATGTGTTTGAAATTGGAACACTGCAGCCAAAAGGAAGCCGACGCCTCCTACAGATTCGACATGAACAAGCTCACATGGACACAATCAACAATCCATTGTCACGATAATCAGAAATGAGAGATTCGATTGGTGAAGATAGAAGCTGTATATCACAAGTTCACCACCCTTAATCTGTGTACTCTTCTGTGTTAGCCCTCAAAGTCGATTTCACCACACACATGAACAACATGCTCGAAGAAGGAATACCAAGAACCGAAAACCAAACACAACCAAAGAGATGAAATGCCAATATGTAGCACTAATAACCACCACCGCTTATTAACTCCTTGTCTCTATCTCTATCTCCACATGCTGACAACCGCGCGTGCATGAGCCATGCATGCATGCACGCAGCATGGCGGCGCCAGGCCACGCGCACAGGCACCACCACCTTACCAAGAACCGCCGCCACCGCCGCCGTCATTGCTGCTGCCATTCCCGATCATGCTATTATTCCAGAACCCCAGAGTCTCATGGCCACCGCCGCTGCCACCGCCACCTTGGTCCTTGCTGTGCTCAAACTGGTCACCGCCGCCGCTCGCACCTCCAGCGGCGTTCACCCCCGGCTTCAAGTCCTCGAAGGGGAACAGCATCCTGCCTGCTGAGTTCTCCTGCGCCCCCTGCAACCCAGCGCCGTATCCCCCGGCGCCGCCACCTCCCCCCGTGCCGTGCGTGTCCAGTGAGAAACCGAGCATGTTCTGAACCTGCTGTTGGTGCTGCTGGTGTTGCTGCTGCTGCTGTGGCGGTGGCATGCGGAACTCCCCAAGCGCGAACCCCGCGGCCGCGTACTCCGGAGGCATCCCTAGCTGCACCTGCGGCAGCGGGACGTAACAGCCGGTGCTCCTCAGCAGCTCCATCGCCGAGAACGCGCCCATGCCCCTGCCACCCGCGCCGTTGGCCGCCATGGCGCCTCCCGGGTTGCACACGCTGCTGCTCTCCAGGCTAGGAAACGCCGAGAACTCCGACGGGTGCAGGACGCGGCCGTGGTGGTGTGGGAACGCCAGATTGAGGTCGTGCGGGCCCTCGTGCATCAGCTTCGGGTTCTTGGCCGCCATCCCGACGGGGACCGTCCCGGACGCCGCCGCCGAGGTAGAGGCGGCCGCCGCCGCTGCGGACGACACGACCGAGGAGGACGACCGCTTGTTCTTCCGGGAGCCGCCGCCGACGGGGACGTTCCGGAGGGAGCCGCCCTCGGTCCAGTAGCGGCGGCACGTCTTGCAGAAGTAGCGCGGCTGCTGGAGGCTGTAGTTGTTGTAGTAGCAGAACTTGGTATTGGTGGAGTTGCACCTCGGGCAGTTGATCGCCTTCTCCTTCTGCGGCCGCGCCTTCCGCTCCGTGCCGGCCCCGGCGGCCGCACCCACTCCTGCTGCCGGCGGAGCCGGAGCCCTTTGGGCGTCGGGAGCCGATGGCGGCGTCTGTGGTGGATTCTGGTTCGCATTAGGATTTGGATTTCCAGCCATCATCATCTCCTCCATGGGCTTCATGAGCCCTAGCCCCTGGTGATGGACACATATCGCACTCTATTAGATGTCAGAAGCTACAACAATCTTAAGGTACTAGTAAGAACTAGTAAGAAGCAAGAATATGATGTATGGGAGTATGGAGAGATGAATGGGGGATATGAGAGCCTAAGGTGTGAGGATTCTTATGGTGCAACAAAGAACCAAGCAAATGGATACAAAGTGAGATTAAAAGGAGGGGAAAAAGAGTTGGAAAAGGTGAAAAAAAAGCAAAGAAAAGATGAGAGAGAAACACACCACCACACAAAACACAACTTTGTTTGTGCTCTTGTAGGGTTGTGTTTGTGGCTTAGCAGTACTGCTACTACATCATCCAAGACATGGCTACTCTTTTGATGCAAGGTGCGGGGAGGACAGAGAGAGAGAGAAAAGCTAAGAGAAAAGGAGAGATGCATGAAAAGATAAAAAGGATGAGAGGAAAGGATAAGAAAGAAAGGGAGGAACAAAGTAAAAGAAAAGCGGTGCGTGTGCTCCTTTCAAGGATTAAAAGCGGAGACAGGAGAGAATTAAAGGCCCCAAGGCCTGAGCTCGAAGCCAACGGAGAAGACAACACACAGACGGGGAGAGAGAGAGTGAGAGATAGGAGATGGCCATACATGCATAGATCTACACTAGCAACAAAAGTTGGCCATGGCAGTATACCCAAGAACAACAAAGGTGCGCGAGATCATCATATCCCATCAAGGAAAGCAAGCACAAAGATCAAGGCATACTAAAGAAGAAGGAATCCACCAAGAACACAGCAGCAAGATCTACAAGAACAGAAGCCAACCAAGCCAGCCCGTGGCGAGAGATCTTGTATGCATGGCCCTAGATGCATGTCGATGTTGCAGTAGTGCCGATTTGAGCCGGTCATGTATGAAGATTAGCTTACCTGGTGCCAGTGGGCTGCTGCATCCATGCAAGGATCGATCCCAATTGCTGCTCACCAACAACAATTCTTGCCTGCCGCGCTATGAACAAGAGGAGGAGAGAGGCAAGGTGTGAAGGAAGAGGAGGAGGAGCTCTCCTAGATGTCTCGAGCACAAGGGAGAGAGAGAAAGGAATGTCCTGTGAACGACCGTAGTGGAATTGCTCCCCCTTCTCTCTCCTGCTCCATATGTCATGAGATAGTGGGATTCTTTTTCCCAATATTTTTATGTCTCCGGAGAGAAGGGGAAGGAGAAGGGAGAAGGAAGAGGATGGGAAATTGCTGCATGCGCTTGTTATGTTTTTGCCTCCTGAGTGCTGCTGGTGGTCGCTAAAATTTGCCCATGTAAGGCTTCCAAGTGTGTTTTGTGTTGCGAGTATTTGGGCCGTCCGGACTTGGGACAGGAACCAGTCGGTGAAACGAGTCAACCGAGGGCAGGGGCGGGGGCGCAGCTCTGAGAATGATGTGTCCATTGGGGCCACGCACGTGCGTAGGAGGCTGTGCCACGTGCAAGCAACGAACCAGGGTGTTTTTAGTGCTTAGCAGTATGAGCAGCGTAGATACCGGGACAGATCAGCTTCGACGCAAGCATTCTGGATGAGAAACTAGTTCGAGTGTTTTAAATATGACTAGATCGTCAAACTCTTTACTTTACTTTACAATCTGAGGCCATGTTTGGGTACGAGGGATGAAAAACATGAATAAAAAGACGCGGGAATTTGACAGGAGTGTAAAATAGATTATTTGTAAAACATGAAAAAAAAACTACAGAAATAGTAGTTTGATATAACATAGGAAAAACACAAAAAAAATTACGTCAATCCTATGTGAATAGGTAAAAAAGAGATTAGAATGGATGTTAAAATTTTATGGAATTGTAGCAAGCTACAATAATCTTATACAATTAGGGGCTTATTTCTCTCTGCCATATGCTGGGATAGGATTAGATTCCATATAATTTGGTTTCCTCCATGTGAATTTCCTTCACTCCAAAGAGGCCCTAATCATCTAGATGAACTTATTATATGCTGAAACCCTGAAATGTATCCTATACACAGCAGACTCGTATGGAATGGTATTGTGGTATGATTTTTATCAGAGTGCACGGTATAACGAACAAAATAGATCATTTCTAAAACTTAAATAAATCAATTTAGAGCAGACACAAATAAGGACGAAAATTTTGGCAAAGTGTGCTGCAAAAATTCTTAAACCGGGGCAGGGATCGAGCAGGAAAAAATGATTAGGGAAACCCATTAATAACATTTTTTTGTATTGGAGGGTCCAAATTATATGCAAATGCATAGGTGTGTATGGATCATAAGCGGGGGCTAGCATGGAACCCTTCAACTCATAACATTTATTTGAGTTCTGTTTTGATATGTTAGTCACGCTTATCAACAGGCATAGTTCTGTTTTGATATATTAGTCACGCTTATCAACAGGCATCAAAGCTTAGTGTCCGCTTCTTTTTTTCCGAAAAGGAGGCGGTTGTCCTCAGTCTCTGCATCGATTTAATACACATAGCCAAATATACTGTCCACATTTGTAAATTCAACCTTACCAATGAAATTGGCAACTTTGCTATTTCTTGATGAAAAAAAAACAGAGAAGAAGCTTAGTGTCCGGATCACATTAACGTGTTACAAGTTCATAACTCAAAGGTTAGGCCGAGTTGTCTCTTAACATTTCTATAGTCGGACCGACTTGAGAACTTTGATGACTTTTCACTGGATGCAAATTTTAAATCAAGGGAAGTAAAGATACAGTTGCATAGGTTTGACCCCAGAACTTGAACTTGACGCTCAGTTTAGTCCCACTATCTTTCAAAAGATCATAGTTTTCTTAAACAAACGAATGCACTGCTTGGTGTGTCCGGCCACGTGAGTCACACGATGTGGAGCTAGGGTGCCTTGCATGTTACTACAGAAAATGCCACGTACAGTGTCTAGTGTCTACTGTTAGTTGGGAGAGATGTAACAGGATTAGGGTGACTCCGACTCAGTGGGGTTGGAGCGAAGTGGAAATGCAACGGGAAGACATGTCAAACGAGGAGGACGTTGAGAATTGCGACGCCATGCCGGTGACGAAGGACAGGTGGATAGATAGCAGCATCAGGGGATGTGAATGAGGTGCATGCAAGGGTACACCAGAAGTTAACTAGTAGGGAAGGGCTTAGTGGGTTGTGATGTCAACGTTTAAGTTTTTTCTCCACGACGCTCTTCAGAACTCGGATCTGTTTGGACGTACCCTCAGCATACATGATCTTCGCACAAATCTGCTGCACGCAGAATTTACAGGTTCTCATCCAACTAAACGTCCTAGTCCATGAAAAACTCCACTGTTGATCTATACTAATATAAAAATTATAAGTATATAGAATTCAAATAATCTGAATCATTCATCTATCCATAATCAGACGAGACGGTTACGATTTTAGTTGGGCCTTTTCACACTTAGGTTTAGTTACACATTAACTTTCCTAATCAACCTATATTAAATGGTTAATTATCCATTACATTTTTCTCATATGTTTCAATTTTTATTCTCGTCCTCCTCCCTCCCCCCTTCTAGTTGTGGTCTCTATATATTGCTCCCCGTTGCGTCCTCTGAGCCACCACGTCCTCCCCATCATCGTGGCAAAACAACATGTTGTGCCCGCCCTCATCTCTCTAGACAGCTCCCTCAATGCCGGCCTTCTCCCATTGTCACTAGTGCTTGCTCACGCTATCACTTATCTCCTCTTCTTGTAATCGTGACTCCATAATTATAATTCTCAATTTACCCTTTTTTTATAATGAACTCTTAGTTTATCTGTTTGGTTGTTGTAAATGCTGATAATTTTTAATCAAAAGATTAGGTTTTTGTTGCATCGTATGGACACTATACTAGTACAACTGTAATTCACCAGTAATTAACCCCACGACTGTATTGATTTGCGCTTATGTCTTTGTACGCTCTAGTTTTGTTCATTGTTCGGCCATCAGCACTGCACCTGGACACGAACACGCTGGGTCCCGTTGTCGCCAAAACGACCCACATTCGCACGTACACCAGGCACAGAGGGAGGGGCGGCTGGTGGCCGGGCGCCGAGCCAGCGCGCGCCGGGTACCGTAGGTGGAGGCCGGCCAGGGTCCGGGGCAAAACCAGCCAACCATCCCCGACGCCACACGCGGGTGCCAAGCCAAGTTGGTGGCCGCGCGCGGGGAAATCGCACTCATCACCCAGATCACGAACCGGGGGGAGGCGCGGGGCCCCACCGGTCCGACAAGGGGCTAAAGCGGCCGCGCACGCCTATGTGCCGTGTGGCCGCCCACCCGGCCGGCCGGGGCCCCCCTCGCCCCGCTAGTGCGCGCGGATGGGGTGGGAAATTGCTCCTGCCGCGCTACCTGCACGCACAGCTGCCGCTGCCGCGAACGAACAGTACTGATGCGAGAGAGCGAGAGAGAGAGAATGTGCGAGTGGGGCGCATGATCGGTGCGTACCATTATTGTTTGTTTAGGCTGCTGCCAACGGCGATCGATCGAAATTCCTTCGCCGTGTCCCCATTCACCTACAACGGCCATCCATCGACCTTTGCGGTGCGCGCGGCAGCTATGTACGTAACTAGGGTAGCTAGTCCGATACCTTCTTTTAAAATTGGCTGCTTTCTTCAAAAAGATAGTAGTCTGTTCTGGCTAGGCAGCAAAATTTTGGGAAAGGTGAAAGACGAAGAAGAAAAAGGCGAAGCTAGATAGAGACACGAAAAGAAAACGAGCTTTCTTCGATCATCTCGGTTTCTGCCCCTTTTAATCTCTTTTTCGCTGTCTTTTCTGCGAAATCAGTGAGGGCCTTTTGGAGGTCTTCAATTCGTCGGTTTTGTCAGTTGCGTTTCCGGGGCACGCAGTTAGATCAAAACAAATTTATTTTTGCAAAGTAAAGCGATTAGCAGCGACCCCTGACAAGTACGGAGTACGATCGTGGGAGTTGCTAATCTAACCAGTTCCACTTTTCTGAAAAGCCAGAAGATGGGAAGAAACTCCTTTTTAGGATGATCACAAGTTCCCTCGAGACGTCCTCCTTTGTGCTGTTTAATGTCTGCCCAGGTAGGTTTTAGTCACAAAGGTAGGGACAAAGTATGAAGGGAATAAAGTTGCCACCGATTACGCGTATGCTCTGAGGACCCGTTCAGTTGAGCGGATAAGATTAAACCCGTTTGCTATGATGACTTGTGCCATTTATTTACTCAGGTCGGTTCTCTTTATAGCTTACGCTTGTATAGGCTATATGTTTGTTAGGTCGATTAAGGCACTTATTACTTTGACGGGTAGTCTGATCGGCGCGAAATTCCTTTACGTGGCCCATGTATATATGGCTATTCTAAATGCGAATAACTTTGCTCGACTTGTTAAGAGTTTTCTGTCTACGCAAGTCGCGCCTCAAGATTTCACAGGTCACTCGATCTTCTCATGCTCACAAGTCACCTGAGCATCAGCCACCAGTTCCTCATTGTATTGGCGGTGAACATGGAATACTTTCACACGCGCGCAATTAACATGATTTATGCGCTCCATTGCTACTACAACACCAAACTGCTTGAGTTCACATTTGATTCGGAAGCATTCTGCTTCAACTTCAAGGGAAACAATTCAATTCCCGCAGGTAAACCAAAATTTTCCACGAGGCCCTTAAGCTTCTTGCACACTAACAATGTGACGTTGAATAGCTAGCTTGCGATAGTACTCCTACTGCTACTAGCGTGCTAACCACTAGTGCCACTAAATTATGACCCAGAAGAGGTAGGCGCATGCATGCAACATTGTCTGCAAGAAGGCAGGATGCAAGGTGCACACTTGTTTCCGGGAAGGAGGAGGATGTATGCCAGCAGCAGGCAGGGCATGCACTGACTTCCACTATGCCGAGACAGATCGAGAGAGACATCTTTACGAATTTAATGAAGCTGCCCCTCGTCTCGGTGAAAAAAGCTGCTCGCTAGCTAGGACGGCTTTCTACTCCTAGCTAATTAGCTATAGCCACCGTCTCTCCGTCCTCTGGCTATCATCGCGGCCCGACCCCGACCGACCGATAGTAGGCTGCCACTCTGGCGCGCAGCCGCGCAGTGTGGTAGGTGTTGCTCTGGCAGCCGAGCGCTAGCTCCGATCCTGCACTGCTCCGCAATGGAGTAGCTCGCATGCGTGACCCAGGCATGAGTAGCATGGTTTCATGGTATGGTTTAACCCTATACCAGTTCTGGCCTGGATTGTCAGGCCGATCGAGGCTGCTGTACATCAACATTAAGTCCGTACACGGGTTTAGCACAAGCCTAACTTAACACTATTTTTGTCCCCCAACTAAATTATTGGATAATCTAGTTTTGATCCCTAAACTTTAAAACCAGACAATATTAGCTCAATTTAAAATGGTTTGACGATAACACGACGGTTGCTCAGTCAACATAAAATACCAAAAAATAAAAAAAAATAAAAAGTAATAGAAAACAGTTGTTTTAGACCATTTTTAAAAATAATTTTCAATTTAAAAAATATAAAAAGTTAGGAAATCAGAAAATTTGAAGAAAAAAATAAAATTATGCGGAAAAGTAATACTCTAGAAATTTTACTAAAAAAGAATTAAAATGAAAAATGAAAAAGCAGAAATATTCTAGAAAAACCAGGGAATTTCAGAAAACATAAAGAAAAATTGAACATTCTTGAAAATCAAGATATTTCCTAATTTAATTTTTCTTGAATGTTTCTAAACTATTTGTGGGTTTTCTGATTTTTCTACAGTACTTTTCATTTTCTTTCCTTTTTTCCAAAATTTTATTTTAAGTTTTTCTGTATTTCAAAATAATTTTTTTCCCAATTTGTTTTTTTCCAAAACTTTTTCCTAATTTTCTATAAAATTTTGGATTTTTTAAATGAAAATTAGTATTTTTTTTATTTTTATGTTGATTAGGCTGCCACATGTGCAAAATTGCTTTCAGTGTGGTGTCGAACCAAATATGTTCGGTTTTAAAAGTTAAAGGTCAGTGTTGTCTGATTTTAAAGTTTGACTAATAATTAAGGAAAAAATAGACTTTTTCAACCAAAGTAACTTCAGTTGCTGCAGATCCCTCGGCCGCCGACAACTCCAGTTGCTGCAGATCCCTCTGCAGCTCCGCCACCCGCTCTGAGAGCTTCTGCTTGGCTACCTTCCCATCCTCGAGGCGCTGCTCCACCTCTTGGATGCGACGGTCCCCTTCTTCTTCAGTGCGGCAGATTTGCTCTCGGGCCTCCGCCTTGGCGGCCTCCAGCCGGTCGGCACCTTCCTTGCCAGCTGCTTCGACCTCGCCTTCGAGCGCCTGGGCTCACTGCGTCAAGGAGACCTCCCCTTCGTCTAGCAACTTCTCTCGTTGATCGAGCGTGGCCTCCCGCGTGGCGGCCTCTAGCTCGCGAAGGGCGACCTGCTCTAGCTGCTGGGTCACTTCGTCGCTTTCATCGATGACCTCCGCGCGCATTTTCTCCAAGGCTTTTCTTTCCTTGAGGATCTTCACGCTGGCCCTTTGATGTTCGGTGTTGGCGATCTGGACCAGCGCGAGGAAGGCTTCCGTGGCGTCAGTTAGGGCGGCCTCCCGCTCCTCCAGCGTGGCTTCCAGCTCCGCCAACGCGGACTTCTCCGACACAACGGTGGCCCATAGCTTCTCCACCATGGCGTGCGCCGTATCGAACACTTCGGGGAAGGATCCCCGAGGCATTTCGGTGCGGCATGCGGAGCCCCGGCTCACCCCGACCTTTGGGCTGCCGCGGACCACTTCCAGGAGGAGTTGCTTCCCGCCTTCGGGCATTGAGCGCCCTCTGAGCACCACCGGCGGGCTACCGGGTAGCTCCCGAGTAGCGAGAACCCCGGGCTCCCCCTCGGGGCGCACCTCCTCGGTCTCAGCCTCAGCCCTCGGGGCAGGCTCGGTGCTCAGGGCAACTTCCGTCCTCGGGGCAGCTTCAGCGCTCGGAGCGGCCTCCGTTCTCGGGGCTCCCTTAGCACTCGGGGTGGCCTCCGTGCTCGGGGCGGCCGCGGTGCTCGGGATGGCCTCGATGCTCGGGGCGGCTTCGGCACTCGGGGCGGTCCGAGTCTTCTTGGGCGCCCTGAAATCAGCAGCAAGACAACGAAGCTCGGGTTAATCCCCGAGCATTATATTCACCCTACAGAATGAAGAAGAGGAGTTCGCGTCTTACGGTGGCGAGGACCTTTGGTACCGCCAGCGCGCGGTCGGAATCTGGAACCCCGGCGTTGATGACGGTGGTTCCTTCCTCTTCTTGCTAGGCGCGTCGGGCTTGGCAGCCCCTGGGCTCATTTGCGCCGGGCCTCCTGCCGGCTCCGGCTGGGCGCTGCCTCGTCCCGAACCGCTGCCCCCGGTGCCTGCGGTCCCCGCCGGCGCCGGCTGGGCGTTGCCTCGCCCCGAGTTGCTACCCCAGGTGCCCACCGCCCGCTGGCCGGAAGGCGGAGGTGGGGGTGGCGGCGGTGAAGGGGAAGATGAGGGGAAGGCGCCCGCGGTTTCTTGCCCTTCGGGTCCGCGGGATCCTCGCCGACGGCGTGGGTCCCCGGAGCCCCCGCGGCAGGCTCTTCGCCGACATTGTCCTCCCCCGGAATCCTCAATGAGTCGGCCGTCTTTCGCGTGTCCGCCAGCTTGATCCCCTTGGGGTCGAATTTAGGGAAGGCCGCACGGATTGTGTTGCGCTGCGGGTTCACGCAGAGCGCAAGATCCGACCGCGGCAGTTTAGCAGAAGCGACGTCTCCGGTGCTCAGGAGGATCCGCAGCATTGCCTTCAGTGCGTCGGAAGAAAGGTCTCCCGCCTCGCCGATCACCGTCCGGCCGATGTCCCGCGGGCCGGTGTACATCCAGGCCGGGCGGCCCCGCTCCCGCAACGGCGCCAGCCGCCGTCGGAGGAAATTGCCGACGACTATTGTCGGCGGTACGGGACCTACACTAGTACAGAAAACGATATCCGAGGCGGTCAAAATAGGACATCCGAGGCGGTTATAGCACCCGCCTCGACGGAGTGGTTGCGGATATGGGGGCATACATCGGAGGCGGTTATGCAAACGCCTCGGATAAGAGCTCATCCGAGGCGGTTAAAACTCATTAATCGCCTCGGATAAGGCCATATCGGAGGCGGTTACGTTTTCATAAGCGCCTCGGATAATGTATTATTAGAGGCGATCAGAATAATACAACCGCCTCCGATATAGACATATCCGAGGCGGTTAGGTAAAGGTAACCGCCTCCTATATTCTCTTATCCGAGGCGTTTAGGTAAAGATAATCGCCTCCTATATTCTCTTATCCGAGGCGTTTTGGTAAAGGTAAGCGCCTCCTATATTCTCTTATCCGAGGCGTTTAGTTAAAGATAACCGCCTCCGATATGTTGTTCACCAGGCATTATTTTTCCTGATTTACTAGCATCCCTGAAAAAAAAATAGATATATATATACAAAATCACAGCAGGCACAACCAGCACAGCACACTTCAAACATTCATTCATTCTCGGATCGACCACAAAACATTACATGTAAACATTCACATACATACGCATACGAATTAATAAATATTACAAAAGTTGTTCACTTGAGTCATATCCTCAATTCACAGCCAGGATATTGATCAAATTAAACAAAACTAGACCTCTCTTCAATTGTTCACACGAATAGAACCACGCGCCGAAGCCTCCATACACCATTTCTGTTGATAAAGAAGCATCATATGTAATAAAGTGACGTTAGCAGTGAGAGGAAAAATGAACAACACGACGTTTAAGAACATCAAGTGCACTTATCATTCGAAACCACCTGTTGGACAGATAATTACAAAGTTTGATTGTAGAAGTTAATGAAGTAACTAATGATCTAAGTAGAAACCTACGTAATCATCTAACTAATCTCAATCCTAAGTTCCTAGCTTGTCGCCGGGGAACCGAAGCGTCCTTCGGGACTAATGACTTCGTTGTTCAGGAAGCCGGCGATGTGCGACCGGACCTGGGTGAGGTCCATATCTTCCAACATCTTGATTTGCATGGTTTTCGTCGCTTCCTGAAAACATGAGTCTTACGCTCAGGGCGAATAGAGCGACTAAACACTCGACATTAGCAGTGGCGCTGGTTTCTTACCGGTAGAACCGCGTACTTTGGGTTGCTGGAAAGGGCTAGCATGTGGAAACACACATAATACCCACAGAGGTCGGTCCCTTCAGGTTGTTGCCGGCACTACAAAAGGGATATTGATTATGTATAAAGGGCAGAATTATGATGGCATTAGTTCTAGGAGTCAAGGACATTACGGAATATCTTAAACTTGCAATCATGGCTTAACTTGACGGCCACTCCGCGCTTGACCTTGTGCCTCCCCCCGTGTTTGATGTATGTGTCAAACGCTCTGGGTGATTAAAAACAATTAGCATCGAACTATCTCTTCCTTTGTGAAGCAGAAAGAATAGACATGGACTAAGTCGAACGTTTTGATACTTACTCGTCGAGTACAGTCATGATGTCCACGTACGCTTCCTTGCGCGAGTCCATGCTGCGCCTCATGGAATCAAGGTAATATACCTTACTCCATTTCGGCACGATCACGACGAGGATCCAATGGCCGCTGCTTGTACGATACGAAGTTATTACATGTTTAGCCGTCGAACCATAAGAATTTGCGCAGGATGTGGCTTACCCGATGTTATAGGCAACCTGGATCTGATCTCGTGCGGAGTACTCATGGAGTAAATGCACGACATAATCCCGCACCATGTCCCTATTTTGCTCGAGACAATATGCGGAGATCAAATGTGGGTCGCCGAACCCCACGGAGTTGTGCATCCTTCTTCGTACGCTCAGCTCAATCATGTACCTGATCGATATGGAGAATAAGGAGTTACATTGCAGGCATTTAGGAGTGACAAAACAAAACGGTGATGTGCTGTAAGGACTTACAGCGAGAAGCATCTCATTAGACTGGCGTCTAGCTCACGGAAGTGCATCATGTCGAAGATGTCCGAGAAATCCACGGGAAACATATATCCGTGGCGGTGCCTGAAGTGCTCCTCCTTGAAGAAAACCACGAGGCCGAGTCTTGTATCTGGGAATGGCCTGCGCGACATCTCGAGGTAATGATCATGGAGTTGCCAGCCGGCTACGCCCAAGTTCACGTCATCGTCCACCATTGGTTCTCCAGGCACGTACTGGCAAGCCAGCTCCGCTAGAGGATATTCAACATCAGAAGCATGTTTTGAAGCAGACTTCTTGGATTCGTAGACTTTCAGCTTGGATGTCGCCCCGTGACTCTTCGTTCGACTCCGGCGTGCCTGTGAGGTCTGCGTTGCTGGTAGTGCCGGGAGCTGAGGGGGAGCGAATGATGAGTCTCCACATCTTGCACTGTCGGGACTGGATGAGGAAGGACAAGCTCCGTCGAAACCTTGGGCGGAGATGGAGGAAGCACCGGTGAAAACCTCAGCATCCCTTGATCCGCCGGAGATGGAGGAACGGAAGGTGCGCTCGGTGCTGATTCGAGGACTACGTCCTTCTTCGGCCACTGGACGAACGACCCGACCGCGTCGCTTAATGTCTGCAGCTCATCAGATTCTCCCGCAGCCGGCAAAGGACAGCAAGCGAAAGTCGGGTTGATTGACTCAACCTGCACTCGCGCGAACCCTGCCGCCAAGGGGACACCGTGTAGCACCGTTCCAGGAGCAGATGGCCAGACCTGCCCGTACGCGGCGTCCATCGAGAAGTTCGTCGTAGAGAACTGTATCTGCAGCTTGCACCTCGTTGGACCCCCAATCTGATCAATAGGAGAAGTATCATCCGCACCAGATGCACAGCTACTGCGGCGGGCACCCGGGCTAATTGCGACCGGCGCCCTGTCTTGCAGGTACTGTGCTGATAGCCTCTCCTCCATTGCCCTCATTCTCTCCTCGAACTGCGTCTCAAGCGACGATTGAATCTCTGCTTTAATCTGCTCGGCTCTAGCTATCTTCTGCTGCCAACGTGCCTCCTGTGTGTCCCCGGTGAAGGATTTGCTCCACGTTACCAGGTTTCCGAGACCCCTGGTGCGTCCATAGGGCTCCCTGGTGCCGATGGCCTCGGAGAATATGTCTTTCTCCCGACTTGGCACAAACGAGCCTTGAGATGCCTGCTCGTTCAGTCCCACCATTCTCTGATATACCTGCTCGTCTTCAGGGTTTCTCCATACGCGTTGCCCACCTTGATCCACCTTGGTCCTCGCTCTGCACCAGTCCCGGACTCGGTTGTCGCCAAAACCCGAGAACGCCGGCTGCTGACCGTGCTTCTCCGCTTTCGCGTCCTCCTTTGCCCACTTCTTCTTCGCACCGACGTACCCTAAGGTGCCGAGGAAATGCGGGTGCTTGTTTCTGCTGGCTAGCTCTTTCCCCTTCTGGCTTTCTGTCCGAAATTCTTCGGACGACTTCAAGGCGCAGAACTCCGCCCAATCTTCTTCGGAGACATCAGGGTATGCCTGGCAAGGCGACTTCTCTGATTGAGATAGTCCCTCACTAGTCTGTGCTTGAAGTTCCTCCAGCACTTCCCAGCCGTCAGTATTGTCGCTCGGAAGAACTCGGCCTTGACCTCTTCCGGGTACATGAAGGAGCCCTTCACTTCGTCAAAGAGGGACCTCCGCTCCTCCCGTGTGAGCTCACCCCAATCCGCGAGGGTGATCCTAACCCTAGAACGGGCGACCACCCCGCATAATGTCCGCCACTTCTTCCGGGTTTCTTCTGGCTCAGGCACTCCGGTCACCGAATCCAGGCTCTGAACTACCCATCTGCCCTTCGGCCTCCCCGATGGCTTCCTTGGTTTGCGAGATCCCTTCCCTGACAATGTCGAAGGTCTTGGCGACCCCGACGGCGATATCGTAGGGGAGGGCGGCGGAGAGCTCATCTCGATCGTATTAAGTAGTTACTAAACAAGTTTTTAGTATCAAGTTAGACTAAGTAAACAAGTTTTAGTGGTACATGTTCGAAAGAAATACATTAGGATAAGAAGATCAATCTCAGCTTGCGCACTTCTATTAGGGGCAGCAATTCAATCGCATCTTTAGTTGAGAGAAAGCAAAAGGGGGTAATAAGAGAGGAGCAAGTTAGTATCTATTCTTATTAGATTTTTAAACTATAGCATAAGCATGAGCAATGTTAGATCAAAGAAGGTAGCCATAGTTTTAGCAAGCACTTCGACATCTTAGACAAGTATAGATAATCATATTCTTACCAAAATAAATTAGGGTTTTGATAACAAGAACAACTGATATATCAGAAACATCAGTTATTAGAATATAAGGGTTCTAATTTAGTACTTAAACAGAATAGTTACTAAGAACAATTAGTAAAATCTTGAGCTGGAATTCTAGAACTCTATGTAAATCTTCAATGTATAAATCATGTTATTAGTGAAACAACTTCAGAATCTAAAGTAGTTCTATAGGCTCATTTATTCAAGCTAAACATACCTTAATACCATTGTTCGTGGTATGCTAGTACCAATGCGCAAGGGTCTTAACTCAGCAATTTAAACAAAGTACTTAGATGATCAAAAAGACAACCATACATGCTGATCTTGAACAATGGGATTATATGAATGATGAAAACCCATAAGATTTATATTATATTCCTAGGAATATAATTAAACTGTGTTCTACGACTGCAATGTCCCTCTTCAAGGCTATAGCTCCAGTAGGAGCAGGTGTTCTGTGAGTATCCTTGTGAACCAAAAGAAATTAGGGTTTTCATTACTCATGCAGGGGATCAGATCATATTCCTTATTTTGAATTTAGTCGAATTATTTGGGCTTGTGCTGACCTTCAAGCCATTCCTAGCATTACCAAAACAATATGATTTCAAGTAGCTGCTGGAAATTACTTTTGATCGATGATGGGAAGGTGGAACTCACGGTGCCTGGCTTGGGGAGGAGGCGGCCGGTCGTTGGGGAGGAGGCGGCCCACGGTGGTCCTCGGTCGGGGAGGAGGCGGTGGTCCTCGGTCGGGGAGGCGGCGGCCCGCGGTGGTCTAGGGTCGGGGAGGAGGCGGCGGTCCTCGGGGAGGAGAGGCCACCGGTCGGGGGCGCTCGGTGAGGGGCGCCGGTCCTCGGGGAGGCCGGCGATGGGGAAGGAGGCGGCGGCCGGCGGCTAGGACTTGTGCGCTGGAAGGCGGCGCTGAAGGTGGGAGGCGGCGGCGCTGGTTGGGGCGGCGGGAAGGGCAAGAGAAGAGAAGGCAGTTCTGCGCGCGGGGATGGCAGTTCAATTTATATAAGGGAGATAAAGGAGGCGGTTAAATCGATCTAATCGCCTCGGATTAGCATAAAGGAGGCGGTTAAAATGATCTAACCGCCTCCAATATGGGAGATATCGGAGGCGGTTGGGTAGATCTAATCGCCTCGGATAAACATAAAGGAGGCGGTTGCGGTTTTATGACCGCCTCCAATTAGACCTAATCGAAGACGTTTTACCCGGTCTAATCGCCTCCGATTAGGAATAAAGGAGGCGGTTAGGCTTGTCCAACCGCCTCCTTTATATTTTTTCCAGCAGGTGCACATTCTGTTTTCTGAAGTCTCAATGGACAGAATTCAACAAATCACATATATATATCATTGCATCTCCATTCGTAATATATATAAACACATATATATAAACATCACATATATATAAACATTACATATATATAAACATCACATATACCATTGCATCTCCATTCATATATAAACATCAATATATATACACCACATATATATGAACCCAAGCATTCATATCAAGAGAAGCATTATATCAAGAGAAGCATCTAACATATATAATTACTTCTTTCACCCAAGTATCAACCATGTGTCATCACCACATCTCAAATTATATCATTGCCTCCGCTTTCTCCTCTTTTTCTTCTTGCTAGGCATTTCCTCGTCGAACTCTAGCCCTTCTTGATGATCTTCACGCACGTAGACTGGTTCATTAGGTTCATCGGCCGTCGCGTCTCTAATGCTATGTTGCATCGGAGGTGTATCTTCAAATATCTTGTACTCATCCTCATCCACCACACCCTGAACTCCGACAATCTTCCTTTTATCTTGTAGTGCAATATGAAGATTCTTCTTCGCCGGATGGTTCACGTAAAACACCTGATGAGCTTGATTGGCTAGGATGAATGGGTCATCTTTGAATCCAACACGTTCAAGGTCAACCGTTACGAAGCCGTGGAGATCGACCTTTGTAGATTGCAGATTGACCCAACGGCACCGGAATAATGGGAACTTGAAGTACACGTAGTCCAGCTCCCAAATATCCTCGATGAACCCATAGTACCAGCTCCGTTTCCCGCTCAAATCAGAAGCCTCTATGCGGACCCCACTATTTTGAAATGTGCTTTTCTTATCTTGATCTCTCGTGTAGAACGTGTACCCATTAATGTCGTATCCTTGCCAAGTGACGACTTCGAATGTTGGGCCCTTCGCATACCAGGTAAGCATGTCGCTAGAGGCACCTAGACGAAGACGCTCCTTGAACCACTTGTTGAATTCTTTGTTATGCTCTCTCGTCCTCCACGCATCGGTTCTATTTGGATGCTCTTGCCTTAACTTTGCCCTGTGCTCGTCCATGTAGGGGGCAACGGCGGTCGTGTGTTGCAGCACGGTGAAATGGGCAAGTGCTTCACAAACACGCTGTCACAAACATTCTTCTCTATGTGCATCACGTCGATGCAGTACCAGACTTCTAGGTCCTTCCAGTAAGGTAGGTCCCATAACACAGATCGCTTCTTCCAGTATGACGACTCATCAGCGGGCTTCTTTTTCCGACCCTTTCCGAGCACGACATCCACGTCGTTAACCTTCTCGGATATCTCTGCACCGCTTAATGGCCTTGGTTTCGCAACGTTCTCCGTTCTCCCGTTGAACTGTGACTTCCACCTCCGGTAACGGTGCCTTATAGGCAGGAACCGCCGGTGACCCATGTACACGACTTTTCCATAATTCTTGAGACTTAGGCTAACGGTATTCTCCATGCATACGACACAGCCTTTGTGTCCTTTCACCGTCTGACCGGAGGTGTTGCCGAGAGCGGGAAAGTCTTGGATTGTGCAGAACAGCATGGCCCGCAGAGTGAAGTATTCTCTTTTGTCCGCATCCCATACGTGCACTCCTGTGTTCCACAGTGTTGGTAGCTCATCCATCAACGGTTGGAGATACACGTCGATGTCGTTACCAGGTTGCTTAGGCCCTTCGATAAGTGTGGACATCATAATGTACTTCCGTTTCATACAAAGCCAGGGAGGTAGGTTGTACATACTGAGAAGTACGGGCCAGGTGCTGTGTCGGCTGCTCATGTTGCCAAATGGATTCATTCCGTCCGTACTGAGCGCGAACCTTACGTTCCTAGTTTCTGCACCGAATTGGGGATACTTCCTATCGATGTTCCTCCACTGAATTGCATCGGCAGGGTGTCTCAGCTTTCCATCGGTTGTCTTCCGCTCGTCCGCATGCCAGCGAAAAAGTTTTGCTTCCTTCGGGTTTGCAAACAAACGCTTCAGGCGCGGGATTACAGGCAGGTACCAAGCAACCTTCGCGGGAGTCCCCTTCGTCACCTCGACGAATTCCTCAGCTCCTTCTACTCCAATTTTACCCTTGTACCGAGAAGCCTTGCACACAGGGCACGAATGTAGCTTCGCAAACTCTTTCCGGTATAGCATACAGTCGTTCCGACATGCATGTATCTTTTCAACTTCCAGTCCTAAGGGACAAAGCAACTTCTTCGCTCTGTACGTGTTGATGGGTAACTCATTCCCTTCCGGAAGCATGTCACTTAGAAGGCCCAACAACTCGTTGAAGCTCTTGTCGGACCAGCTGTTGCTCGCCTTCAGCTTCAGTAGTTCAAGCACAACATATAACAAAGTGAACTTAGCCTTGCATCCTGCGAAAAAACGGTTTCTCCGATGCCCCCATCAAGCCTACGAATTGCTGGTACTCTCTGTCGGTTTCGTGCCCTTCGAAATCACGCAACATCTGTTCCAGCTCAGGCATCGACTCCGAATCATCGGACATCTCATGTTGTGAATCACAAGGGATATCAATTGGGATATCGGTTGCTATATCATCGGCAAAAATATCATCATCCGATACTACGGCTTGATCTTCGCCGTGCTTGGTCCAAGTTGAATACCCTTCCGTAAAACCTCTCTTGAAGATGTGGTACTCAATATGATGGAGCTCAAAAATCCTTACGTTACCACAGTCTAGGCATGGACAGTACGTGTCACCTCTACCCTGTCTCAACATGTCCGCCTCGGCAGCTTCCATAAATGATCTCACTCCATCTCTATACGCCTCTGTGGTGCGAGCTCCGTACGTCCACGATCGATCCATCTAAGCCGTGCATATGGAAATTGGAAATTTTAATTAAATTTATTAAGTGCACCGACTTCGTGAGATGAGTTTAACACATTAATTACTGACATATATAATCGAATTGTACAAATAATTACTAACATAACTAACTACTATAACTAAATAGCCATACTAATTGCTAATATAACTAACATATACGCGTCGATTATCTTCATTTACTAACGTATAACTAACATATTACCACTTTTTCTTCCGTATAAAAATTAAATACGCCACAAAAAATTTCCATCATTTCTTTTCCTTTTTACCCACAAATTATAGAATTGTTTCATAATTTGCATACCTTACCAACAAATTTAAATGCATTCAAACATACAAATAACTAAAACATCTCAATCGATCAAATTATTATCATATAATTGAATCTTCTCAACTAATGTTCAAGAAAAGAGCACAATCAACAAAAATTATTGGATCAAATGACTCAAAAACTAAACACCAACCTTTCTTAATCAACAAGGAAGTTCTTCTCCAACTTCTCTTCCAAATGTAGCTTCTCCACTGAAGAATCCACAGCAAATCGCTCAAAAAATCGCCAGCACTTCGCCACATTTAAGACATGGTCGTATGTCTGCTCGCGCAGTGCAATAAATACTGTGAATCATATTGGAGGCGGTTAAATCCAAACAACCACCTCGTATATCGACTAAATCGAGGCGGTTATATATCGGCAACCGCCTCGGATATGTACTCACTTATCCGAGGCGGTTGCCAATATATAACCGCCTCCGATAACGTCGATAAACGAGGCGATCATAAATAGTTAACCGCCTCGGATAATATTGGAGGCGGTTGCTTATTTATAACCGCCTCCGATGTGGTCGCTATCCGTGGCGGTTGCTCCCGGAATCGTTATCTGAGGCGGTTTATTCGTGCTAACCGCTTCCGACATACGTTATTCGTGGCAGTTTTTCTTAACCGCCTCGGATATGGCGCCACGGATAGACCATTCTGTAGTAGTGCTAGGGTTCCCCTAGCCGTCGGCAAAGGCCCAAACTCGATGCCACGTCACCTAAGGGGCGTGGGAATCGGGAGTATGCGCTCGGGGGCTTGCCCCCTGAGCGCTGTGTCCACTTGGCCCCTGCGGGTTTAGTCAAGTGGCCCACGTGCGGCGAGTGGTCGGGGTGCGTGCTCGGGGGTCCCCGAGCCCGGCTACCCCCGAGCTCCCCCTGTTCCTTCCTCGTGCCATGTGGCCGAGCGCCCTGAGTGCCCCTCAAGGGCTCTACCCCGAGCACGGCCCGCTTCCTCCCACGGCGCCACGTGGCGGGATGCCCCGAGCACCTCTCGGGGGCCTTGATCCCGAGCAATCCTCGTGGGTCCACCAGCACACGTGGCGGGGGATCCGTGGCGCCTTCTAGAGGGCCCCGGCGGGCCCTTTCCACGTGTCCCATTGGGCGCATTTAAGGCCTGCCCGCTGCATTTAATGCCTGTCAGCAGGCGTGCCTGCTCCAGGCCCAATGCGGGTAGGCCGCCGACGTGATAAGGCCTGTCAGTTATCATCTGACACGTTTTATGACTTTTGGGCACGGTACGGCGCGCCCAGGTGCATCCCTTGGGCCCGTGGGACCCGGGTGGTTGTCATCGTGGCGGGTTGCTTGCCCGTTAAGTCCTCTCCAGCGCACTTCAACTCATGATGAAGACCCGGTTTCGAAGGATGGTTTGTCAGACAAACATCCCATCTGCAGCTGCTTTCGGCGGACAGCATGGCGCGTTCACGCCCCCCGCGTAAGCAGCGCGGCTATCGCATTTAATGCCCTTCGGTCACTGTGGTAAACCCCCGGGTATATAAGGGGAGAACCGAGGCCATGCAAAGGGTTGAACCTTTTTTCGGTTAGATCTCTTGAACAACTCCCTTGGAGCAGACAAGGGCTTTGTAATCTCTGATAATCGTTAATACACACACACACCAAACCAGGACTAGGGTTTTACACCTTCCCGGTGGTCTGAACCTGGGTAAATCTTTTGTCTCTGTTTTTCCCATCACTTAAATCGGGCCTAGGCAAATCGTAGCTTCTGTTCCAGCTCCTTCCTGACCGAATCCCAAAGGGGGTCCTCCCGGATCACCGTTGCCGGCGTTTAGTCGTCGACAACCATCGTCGCTGTCAAGCCAGCGGCCCGCAGCTGCGAAATCCGCTCCACAACCGGTCGCAGCAGATGGTCGTCCTCCGGCAAGAACTCTCACGTCCTCCTGTGCGCCGGCGCCGGCCCGTCAGGAAGCAGGAGCTGGGCGTGCGGGTTGGTGCAAATGTAGCACCATTGGTTGCGCCAGTCGTCCCACTTGTTCTGTGTCTCCTGCGGGATGTAGTGGTCGCCGATCTTCTCTCGGAGGCAGAAATTACAGCTCCCCGCGGCCTCCACCCGGTCGGAGCCCCTGCTCTTCCCCGCCAACCGGGGCATCACCGAAGGCATCACGCCCACGAACA
Organism: Stipa capillata; assembly: GCA_019208055.1. Taxonomy (NCBI): domain Eukaryota; kingdom Viridiplantae; phylum Streptophyta; class Magnoliopsida; order Poales; family Poaceae; genus Stipa; species Stipa capillata. The sequence goes on along the minus strand of JAGXJF010001838.1, from coordinate 202,295 downwards.
TCTCGCAGAGATGGGTGAAGACCGCCAGCATCACCACGGAGTTGGGGGAGAGATGGATGAGGTGGATCCCATACTCCGACAGCACCTCGAGGAAGAAGGGGGAGAATGGCGGCACCAGGCTCGTCGCAATGAAGCAGATGAAGATCACCGTCTTCTCCGGCCTTGGATCCGGCGGATACGTGGCCGGCCTCACCGTTGCCGCCCCCCTCTGGCCCTGCGGAACCAGCATCTTCCGCACCCTGTCCATGCTCTCCTCTTTAAGGAAGCAGGACTTGGGGAGGATGGCGTCAGCAGCGGCGGGCGGCGGAGGAGCACGGCGCCTTTCACGTCTCGGCATGACGGCGGTGCGGCATGGAAGATGAGGAGGCGAATGGGCGTGGAAGCGAAGAAATCAAGGGGGCGAGAGGGCGCAGTGAAAAGGAAGGAGGCGAAGGAGATGAGGAGGCGCGAGAATGGCGAAGCTCTTGGAAGAAGCAATCAAGAATTCGAACCGTTGTGTGACGTGGGCGGTGGTGTCAGTTCTGTTTCTCTGACAGGGCGCACCCCCCAGCGGCGCGCGGGAATCAAGGCGTGTTTTCCTCGTTCGGCAGAGGTGCGCATCGCCCCACGTCGCACAAAAATCGGAGCAGTTCCCCCATTTGGCGCTCTGGATGGGCCGGCGTCTTCGTTGGCCCGTAGAGTGAAGGCCCCGTCCCCAGCCTCGTCCTTTTCTGGGCCGCCGTCTGGTGGCAGGGCCGGGGGCTACTGTCGGCGATACGAGGACCGGGGTCCCCTAACCCGCTGGCAAAGGCCCAACTTGACACCACGTCGCCAAGGATGTAGGAGTTAAGTGTAAGTGCTTGGGGGCCCACCCCGAGTACTGTTCCACTCAGCTAATCGAGAGGTGCCCCGAGTCGTCCCTATGGTCCCCGCTCGGGACGAGCCAAGCAGAAGTGCTCGGGGGCTCGCCCCGAGCACTTGAGAAGAAGTGCTCGGGGGCTCACCCCGAGCACCCGAGGTGACTTGGCCCCCGCTCGGGGCGCCAAGTGCCTCGCCCGGATGATAGAGCGGCCTAGGGAGCGTGCTCGGAGGCCTTCGATCCCGGGAACCCCGAGCATCCCTCGTGGGCCCCTCCTCAGTCCACGTGGCCAGACAGGTGCATTTAATGTATGTGTCAGGCGCACTTAATGCCCGTCTGACGGGCCCGTCTACTCCAAGTCCTTGCGGACCAGAGGCGGTGTCCTGACCGGTTCCCATCCCCGAAGTGATAAGCAGCTATCAGTCTTGGAGGGGATGGAGAGGTCTGACACCTTTTTGACTTTGAGGGCGCGCCGCCGTGCGCCCATACGCATGCCCTTCGCGCCTGGTCCGTGGGGCCCGGGTAGTTGCAGCATGGCCCGTGTCAGGAGACGTCCCCAGGAAGTCTTCACCTCCTGACATGGGCACATCATGATGATCCGTTTTCCAACCGAGGCGTGACAGGTGCTTTCCCTCTACACCGAATCTTCAACCACCGGCGTGGCTTGCCCACGCCCTATTCATCAGCAACAAGCACTTTTGCAGTGTATTTACCTTTCGACCATTGTGGTGACCCCCGGATATATAAGGGGAGAACCAGGGCCATGCAAAGAGGTGGCTCTCTCAATTTTTAGACAACACAACCCTAGACATCCGAACCCTAGAAGAAGAAGAACAGGAGCACTTGCGCTGCTAGTTGATTGTAATCACTCCATATATTCTCAAATACACAAAAAGCAGGACGTAGGGTTTTACACCTAGAAGGTGGCCTGAACCTGGGTAAATCATCACGTGTTTTCTTATTTCCTATCCTGCCAAGTTCTAGCTTCAGCGTAGCTCCGTGACACGTGCTTCCCTGGCCAAATCCTAAAGGGGGTCCTTCCAGACCACCGACGCTGGCGTTTAGACGTCGACACACATAGAAGAAAAGGTACTGATTTGAAAATATTTTGTTAGAAGAAGACATAAGAAACTGAAGTTTTCAAGGAATCTCGAAAGTTCCGAGATTAAAGTTGGAGGTTTTGGAAACTATCTCTGGACACAGTTCTCAAAAAACTCGGAAGTTCCAAGAACACATACTGGAGTTAAGCACAAAGTCCTCGGAAGCTCTGGGAAAAATAAGAGATTTTGGAAAACCTAAGTGGCACGACAAAGGCGATTCTCGGAAGTTCCGGGAAGGATGTACGAAGTTCAGAATTTATCTACTAGATACACTAAATTGAATCTTGGATGCTCGAGGAAATGTCAGAAGCTCCGAGCTTCAGATCAAAAGCTTAGATGTGTAGATTTGAGAGAATGTTCGGGGAAAGTTTAGATAAAGCAAGTCTAGGAAGTTCCTTATGGGTCCATTCCACATTCAATTGAAAAACAACCAAATAATTGAAGCAATAATTTGGACAGGAATTGGACAAGATCAACACAAAGTCTTAACAAAAATAGAGCAAGAGTGCTCAAAAGTTCACCAAAATATTTGTGATAGCAATTAAGACCTAAGGGACCAAAGATAGTGATTATGGCGGTGTTGCCACCATGTATTGAGCTGAAAGTTGTACTCTATACATTGAATCATGGGATCCTATGATGCAAAAGCTCACATTTTTGCATAAACATCACCCTTAGGATAATCAATGCGCAAAGTATGATTTTTTCACACCTTATGAGATGTATTTGCTCACTGAGAGAATAATACTCCACCTTAGTGTATTCACACATCTTAAGCTCAAAAGTATCAAATAAAGCAATCCAGGAAATGTGCAAACCTTCGAGCAACGTTTGGGGATTTCAAGATATTTAACTCACTCCTCAACTCACAAAACCGATGCTCATCTAAGGGCTTGCTGAAGATATACATTAATTGTTTTCCCGTCCTTACATGGCTCGAGGCTATATCTCCTTTAGTCACATGATCACTAAGGAAATTAGTGTCGGATATCTATGTACTTGGTTTGGGAGTGTTGGATGGTATTGTTAGCGATCTTGATTGTACTTTCGTTATCACAGAAGAGAGATATATCTTTTAAATCAACTCCATAATCCTTCAAAAATTGCCTCATCCAAAGCAATTGAACACAACAACTACCCCCGGAGATGTATTCTACTTCGATGGTGGATAAGGCTACGAAGTTTTGTTTCTTAGATGACCATGTTACTAAGGATTTACCAAAGAATTGGCATGTGCCGGAGGTATTTTTCTTATCTACCTTGCACCTCGCATAATCCGTATCTAAATATCCAATGAGGTCAAAGCTAGCACCCTCAAGATAGAAAAAATCTTGGTTGGATGTGTGAGCTAGATATCTCAATATTCTCTTAACAACTACAAGGTGGCACTCCTTAGGAGAGGCTTGATATCTTGCACACATGCACACATGTAGCACGATGCAGGTCTAGATGCACAAATATATAGTAAATAGCCAATCTGAGATTGATATACCTTTTGATCCATGGATTTACCTTCCTCAATGAGGTCGAGGTGCCCGTTGGTTTGAATTGTAGTACGGATTGGCTTGGCATTCTCCATGCCAAACTTCTTGAATATGTCCTTGATGTACTTGCCTTGGATAATGAATGTTTCTTCTCGAAGTTTCTTGACTTATAAACCAAGGAAGAACTTCAATTCACCCATCATGGACATCTCAAATTTGTCAGCCATCATCTTTTCAAATTCTTCGCTAAAAGCATTGTTAGTCGACCCAAATATATTGTTAGTCGACCCAAATATGATATCATCCATATATATTTGGCAAACGAAAAGCGCAACATCAATGAACTTAGTGAATAATGTGGTATCAATCTTTCCAATTTTGAAACTCTTCTTGACTAGAAACTCCCTAAGGCACTCATACCATGCTCTAGATCTTTTTTGAGGCCATATAGTGCCTTATGGAGTTTATAGACATGGTTAGGAAAATTAGGGTTTTCAAAACATAGGTTGCTCTACGTAGACTAGTTAATTGATTTTACCATTTTGAAATACATTCTTCATATCCATTTGGTAAAGGATGATATTATGATGACTAACAAATGTAAGTAAGATTCTAATGACTTCTAGTCTAGAAACCGGGGCATAAGCCTCCCCAAAATTCAAACCTTTGACTTGTGTGTACCCTTGGGCCACAAATCTAGCCTTGTTCCTCACGACTTGTACATCTTCATCTTGCTTGTAGAGGGAGACCCACTTAGTGTTGATGATGTTTTGACTTAGTCGTTCCACAAATGTCCAAACTTGATTGCGCTCAAGGTTGCTGAGCTCTTCATGCATGGCGTTCAACCAATCCAGATGCTCAAGAGGCTCATCTACCTTGGCTAGATCCAAAGAGGAAAAAAAGAGTAACGTTCACAAAAAATTGCAAGACGAGGTCTGTTTGAGTGCCTTTACGTATGTCGCTAAGGATTTGGTTGACTGGATGATCTTGTTGCAAGTTCCAATGCATTCTCGGATGATCTAGTTGCACTTGGGATTGGACTTGAGATGGGACTTGTGTTTGAACTTGAAGTGGAGCTCCACCATCTTGAACCTAGGTTGCCTCCAAACTTTGGATGTCATCTTGAGAAGTTTTGGGGGGCTCCAATTGAATTGACGATGTTCTCTCCTTCACCTCCATTAGCATCACTTCTCCTAGTGACATGTTCTTGATGTCTTTCACCAACTCATCATCACCTACATCAATGGAAACACTTCCCACTTGGGAACCATTAGTCTCATCAAATTGCATGTCACACGTTTCTTTAATTATACGTGATGTATTGTTGAAGACTTGATAGACGTGCGATGTATAACCAATAAAGGATTCCTCATCACATCAGGGAGCAACTTTAGAAAGCATTTGCTTTTTGTTGAGGATATAGCATTTTCTCTCGAAGACGCAGAAGTAGGAAACATTTGGTTTGTTCTCGGAGATGAGCTTGTACGGCATCTTCTTTATGAGTTGATAAAAGTACAACTGGTTGATGGCATGGCAAGCGGTGTTGATGGCCTCCGGCCAAAAGTAGAGATTAACTTTCCTAAACCCTTTGAATACCAAGGAGTGATCATCAGTCTTAGTTACAAAGATTCCATGCCTGGTGAAATTGCACTCAATATCAAGGTCACAAAGTTGTGAGATTGATAACAAATTATAGTTCAAAGATTTCACGAGCAACACATTGGAAATTGATAGGTCATTTGATATGACAATTTTACCTCTCATTATCTTCTCTTTTGCATTATCTGTAAAAGTGATGTTCTCATGTGGTTATCCTCTACTATCAAATGATGTGAACAAGTATTTTCCTCTAGTCATGTGGTTGATGCATCCACTATCAAGCACCCAACTCTTCCCATCGGAGGTGTAGTCCTACAAAATAAATTAAGCTTGTTTAGGTACCTATATCTTCTTGAATCTTTGAGAATTAGTGATAAGAGCTTCGGAACCTAAATAGCACTCTTTCTAACATAATCACCCATCTTAGCACCAGTAAATTTTGCTTGGACCTTACCATTATTGCCCTTTCTAAGCACATAGTATGAATCAAAATGACCAAGAAAGTTAGTATTACCCCTTTTAGCCGAATGACCCTCAAAGATAGAAGTTTGTAGCTGCTTCTCATTTGCTCGCACGAACTTGGTCTCGGGGCGTTGCCGGAGCTCCATGCCCTACCATTGTCATTGAAATCTTGGTCTAAATCCCAAACCCTCAAGATTGAAATTCTCAATTTGATGGCACAAAATCTCCTTGAGGGTCTTACTATCCTTTTAGCATTTGAACAACCTTTGACTGAGTTGAGAATTCTTACTCAATAGTATTGCCGCCCAAGATATAGGGTTAGAGTAATTAGCTCATTATACCTAAGGGTTAGGGCCTCATTTTTTCTTCTCCCTCAGAAGCAATGCCTCTTGCTTCTCAAGAGTGGCGACAAGTGAATTATATCTAGGCATACTCAAGTCATCGAGATCATCAAGAAAATCATCATCACTATCGTAAAAGGTGGGAGACTTGGTGGTTTGTGATACCGTTGACCCCTTTGCCATAAGAAATGAGGTGTCTCCTCATCGCTTGAGTGATCAAAGAGGGACTTGGCGGTTTTTGCCATAGCGATGCCAGCGAGTCGATGTTGGAGCTTGAGTCACTGGAATCCCATTCTTGGTCGATGTGGGCTTGAGCCTTGTAGTGATTCTTCTTCATGAACTTTTGCCTTCCCATGGCGCTGCTTCTTCTTGTATCTCTTTTCCTTCTCATCATTCTGGTCCGTCTTGTTGGGACAATTGGCGATTAAGTGTCCTATCTTACCACACTCGAAGCATGCCCTCTTGGTGAGCTTCTTCTTTGTGTCCTTCGAGTACTTGTGGCATCTTTCTTTGCCGAAGAGCTTGTCAACATTGCCCTTCTTGAACATCTTGGAGAATCTTCTCAAAAATAGGGTGATGTCCTCTTCATCAAGTCATATTTCTTCTTCGTCGTTGCTTGAGTCATCCTTGATGAATTGTTTGTCCTTCAAGGCAGTGTGCTTGAGGCTTGAGTTAGAGGCCACAAGCTCTTCCTTATCTTGGATTGCCATCTCATGAGCAATGATTTTTTCACATACCTCAGTGGGAGTCAACTTCTTGAAATCGTCCCTCTCACGGATGAGCATCACCAAGTACTAGTACTTGAGTGAGAGGGTTCATAGCATCTTCTTGACAACAAAGTGGTCGTTGATCTTTGGGCACCTGAGGGACTTGAACTCGTTCACAATGTAATTGAGACGAGTGAACATCATATTCACACCTTCATTCTCTATCATGGTGAAGTGATCAAGCTTGCTTTATACGACATCGAGCTTGGACTATTTGATGGAAGAAGTTCCCTCATGGATCTCCATGAGCGTGTTCCATATTATCTTGGCGTTCTCAAACGTGTTGATTCGGTTGAACTCATATAGACTCAATACATTGAAGATGGCATTCGTCGCTAGGGCACTGAGGTTGATGTTCGATGGTCACCATCGGTGAACTCATCTTTGTTGAGCATTGCATAAACATCAACAATAATACACCATATGCTTTGGCTAATGGCCGTTAAATGCATGTTCATTTTGTTTTTCGAACTAGCATAGTTTGAACCATTAAGTATAGACCTCTCCCCATATGCCTCTCCTCACTACTAGGCATCCTATCTCTCTAGGTGGTTAAACCAAAAAATGAGAGTATGAGGCTCTGATACCAACTAAAACGATTTAGACTATCGACTAGAGGGGGTGAATAAGAGATAACAAATGCTAATCCCAAAACTAATTTACACACAAGTATCTATATCATACTAAGCATTTCTAAGCAAAACCTAGCATGTTAGTGATCAAAAGAAGTAAGAAAACAGGTATGGAGAAGTGCAAGAAAACAACCACGTGTGTGACACAAGATTGTTATCGAAGTTCGAGCCTTCGGTGAGACTCTACGTCTCTGTTGAGGAAGCTTGACTATATGATTGAAGTCGGCACTGAATCATGCTCTTTCCTTTAGAAGTTTGCTAATGAAAAGCTTCCCTTCTCTTGTGGCAACTCTTCACCTTACATTAGGTGAGCTCCAAAGTCTCACAAACTTCTTGGGGATCTTCACAATCCTTGAAGGCTCCCAAGCAATTCCTAATAGTCAAGGAGACGCCAATCTCCAAGAGTAACATTCTTCAATTAGTTCGGCTTGGAGATGAACCCTTGCTTGATGCTCAATATGGCTCAATCTCTCTCTCTCTCAAAAATTTCATCCATGGATGACAACTTGGACTTGAGAAAATGTGGAGTAGCATTTACGAAAGCATAAGCATGGACTTGCAAAAGTTCTTATGAGCAATGAGGCTTAGGGGTATATATAATCAACTACTCAAAAACTTACTGTTAGAGCAAAAGTGGAAGAACTCACAACTTCCGAGATGGAACTCAGAAGTCCCAACATTTGAAATCAACGGCTAGTTTGACTGTCCAGAAACATATCTCCGAGCTTCTGACACAAACTCAAAGGTTTCGATTTCTAGAGCACAATGGACAAAAGCGAACATCAAAGGTTCTAACATGAATCTAGATCCTCTGGGATCTAGAATGGCCTTAGCAAGGCATGATCAGAATGGATTCCTAGATGTTTCGACATCGCACTTAGACCTTTCAAGATTTCAAGGATCCTCAATAGAGGATGGAGAGAACTCATTCTTGGAGATTTCGACATCTAACTCGGACATTCCAAGATTTCAAAAGGTAATTCCAGAATAAGTTCTCAGAGGCTCCGAGGAATTTTCGGAGCTCCGACTTTCAAGGCAAAATGACTTAGGCATTTGTAGGAATGGAACTCGGAGATTTTGAGAAATTTTGGATATTCCGACATCTGGAAGAACAGATACTTAAGGGCAACTCGGAAGCTCTGAGTTTCCTAACTCTTCACACATAAATGAAACTCGAATATTCCAACATCAAACTCAGATGATCCAACATTTCCAAAAGGAGCTTGTATGAAGAGATTTCAAAAGTCTCTTTGGATTTGAAAATTGATTGCTAGTTGAGCATTAGCAAGACATTCTCACCAGTTTCTAGATTTATGCTCCCATTAATAGTATGGTTTCCCTAAACTCAATATTCCTTGAGCCACTAAATGCGCTAGAAAATTATCCTTAATCCTCATTCTTCAAACTATCTTTTCTTAAAACTTTTTAGGGGTCGTCGATGTTGGTTTTACCATTTCTTTTGGGACTAAAACACCTGACCACACTTGATGTACATGTTTATTTCTTAACCGTTTTGTCATTAAACATCAAAACCTATTTAGGGAGCCAAGATGCACTTTCACCCATACCGAATCTCACCCCGCGCTCTGAAGATTGTTTAGCATTCCAACTTCAATGTGGCTTCTCTTAAGCATAATTTCCAAATATGTGTGATTTTCTCCACTTTTTCTGTGATTCCTGCGCACAATAACCAAAACAAAATGATTTGCAAAAGTTGGCAATTAGTTAGTGATTAGGCAGCAATTAATGGGATAGTCTCAAAAATATCAGGATTAAAATTATGTAAAAAGATGTGTACAAAATGGACTCATCACATAATCTAAAAGCCGAGCAAATACGATTTCAAATAGATCGAGCTAGCTCGTCATCCGTATAAAACCACCACACTCTGCTGAACCATTTTTCCCTTTTAGTCGTCACAGACTCTTCACTTGATCTATCTCCAAACAATTGAGCATGTGAACATGACTTCTGATTTAAATGACAACAAGAGAGTTAATTATCGCTATGGAATTCCATGGCATGTCATATTCCATGGGTTTCTTTGATTTAAAGAAAATTTAGAGGAATCATATAGGTTTTCAATCCTTGAGAATTGTTCCCATAGAGGTTATTTGATTTCTAGGATTAGAAACCTTATGAATTTTTAGGGCCACTTTTCACTCAGTTTCAAGAAAAATTTCCACTAAATCTAAGCTCTTGAAAATTACCCTTGTGTCTATGATAACTATGGATGTACCTAATCCCTAAAGAAATTTTCTGCATGTTTGTAGTAGTGTAATTAAACAACTTATATTACTTATTATTTTTAATTTGTATAGGATACAACATGCCATGATATTTTTCTAAATTTTTCATATTTCTATTTTTCCATTTCCCACGGTCCAACGAGGCTCGGCATGAATTGAAAGCACGTGATTTTTTTAGATAATGAAAAGCACGTGAATGTTGTTTGATTGTACGATAAGAAATATATATGAATTTTCTTTAGAGATTAGGCATATATCATAGTTTTTTTAGATAAAGGAAGATTATATTCTTTTACCGCTGTATCAAGGTGGTGCAATGAATACAGAGAGTTTCTTCCGATCTTTACAAAATTTTGCACACATCCCACAGAAAGAAAAGAAAGTTCACAAAAGCCCGGTCGAACACCAGGTTTAAAAAAGGAAATAGGTGGTCAATACAAGCTATAAAAACAAATCGTTATCATAGACACGTAAAAGAAAATTTTCCTAAAATTAGACTCGATGAAAAATGTCCTTTCAAATTGAGCGTAAATTGACCTGTAGAAAAAGAATCCTCCAGAACTCTTTTAAAATTGTCTTGGGGCACTGGCCAACCCGCCCTTTCTTTCATTTCACGTCAGGGAGTAATTGCCAGTGGCCTTTCCGAAACAAGGGTTGCGGTGGTTTTAGCATATCCGGTCTTTAGGTAGGAGTGCCACTTCTGGCTTAACTTGCGGTTTGCAGGAAAAAAGCCATGATTGGCCTCCGAGCGAGTGGCAATGCTGAGAATAGCCCCCGCCCGAGAACAACGGTGGGATTGTCTCTGCGATGCACCGCGCAACTGACACCTGGAAAAATCGCGCTTCTGGAGCGCGACGATACGAAATCGAGGTCCCCACTGGTGATATTGTTTTTGTGTGCAGCTCTAGCGCGAAGGGCCAGGAGCCGCGTGGGTGGCCTGCAAGGCCGGTGTTGCCGCAGCCCCCACCCACGAGCCGCTACAAGCCGCGCCCTCAGCCCGCGACGGCCTGCTAGGTCGCGCCGGAGGCCCGCAACCGGCCTGGGGGTTGCGCCCTCCACCCGCGACGAGGTGGGCTCGGACGGGGCCCGCGACGGCCTGACCTCGCACCTCCAGCCCGCGACAGGGTCTGTTCCAGCCAACACGCCCGGCAGGCAGGCCCCACTGGGACTGTTCGCTGTCGGTTCCCGTTTTATTTCTGCATGCGCCCGATTAGACCAAACAAAGAAACATTTTGTGAAATTTTGCTTTTTGCTTTTACTCTTTAGTTTTTGCTCTGCGCCTGCTCGCTCCAATAGCCTGTGCCGGATTAGACCGGACTTGTCAGGTCCTATCACTTTTGACTTTAAACTGGCAGATTCCTTCTCATTTTTTCTCGTGCTGCTGGATTTTGCTGCGGATCGAGATTCGTTCTATGCCTATATAAGACATCTAGCTCTAGCCTTTCTCCTGTGAACTCTCTCTATACAACTCATTACACAACGAAATCAGTAAGAAAATAGAAAAGAGAAGGAGAGAGTGCGGGATAGATTATTAGGCGAAGGTTATAAGCATTTGGAGAAGAAATCTGCTAAAAATCTCTCTGTGGAGGTAAATGCATTTCGTACAGTTATTAGTTAAAGCATGTAAATTCATAATTTTCTAATAGATGGCATACAAAGTATTTAAGGTGTGATTTGTTGCTGTTATGTCCTATAAAATAGGAAAAACTTAGTCACGTACTAAACATTTTTTGTGACACAAGTTTTTGAAATTCTGCCCGAGGTCACTACAACTAGTAGAAATTATGAAAGTATGATTTTATATGTGATTAGTCAGATCATACGGAAGGAAGTTGATTTTGTATGTTCTACAAATTCTTTTGCGACAACATATGATTAAATTTGTACGAGATAAATTTTGCAATATGATAGGTATAGCATCATCTGGATGCGATGAGATGCCGAAGGAGAAGCTCAGGGATTGTGTCCCCAAAGGAATCGAGGTTCCGAATTGCTGGTGTAAGGATCTGTGCAGGCTAATGCATTCCAAGGATATGTCATACACTACAAATACGAGCCAACAAAGGTTGGCCCGTACGACTGTCATCCACCGGTAAAATATATGCGTACCCACATTTCATACATGATGGAGTATTATGTGTCATATGACTAATGTTAAGTAAAATTGGCTGCAGTCTCCCCCACCTCTCTGTGACTTCATGCAGTGGCTAAACAGTACCCAAACGAAAGAGACGAGGAACAACTGATGCGTGAGATGGCGTGGAGGCAAGAAATGTTTGCGCGCCGCATGCATGAGGCAGAGGAAGAGGAGAAACAACGTCGTTGGGCTGAGGCCCGCCGCAACGAGAAGAAGGAGGCCGAACATCTCGCTACGGAGGCTCGTGAGGCCGAGAGGGCAAGGAAGCGTGAGGTGGCTCGTCGCGCAAAGCAGGAAGGAGAAGAAGGGCACGCAAGTCGTATGCGGGAGAGGAAATATCCCAAATCTTCTGACTAGAGTCTATTGCTAGCTTGTTAGGTGTTATGGTTGTAATTTCAAATTGTTTCGCACCGTCATCTCTTATTTGCAAATCCACAATTTCTCGCACTCCGAACTGCATTAAATAAAACTTAGTCTTTCATAGAGTAGTGCATATGGCAAAGTACAATAGTAAAAGTAATTGAAGGAACTAAAAAAGTTGCGATCACCGGCCTCTTCCCCTCTTATGCCTTGGTGGCATGTGACCTGAGGGGAAAGTGAAGTGTTCGCTTGGTCTAGGGTTTGTTCGGAGCCTGTACTGAGGAGTTGCATAAGTTTACTGATCCACCTGAGTGTCTTGAGTAGGGTATGGTTGACTAGGAATTGGCTGTTAACGATCTCCTGATGTCAAAATAAATCTTCGACCCACTCATAACCCTGTTGGTGGGACGAACCAGGCTCGAAACCTCCTCCTCCAACTAGGGACTGGTATTGAAGTGAAGATCGCATAAATAGATTTTGGTAAATAAAAGCACCATCGTGGGGAGGCGAATCAATTTCATATAATACTCGCATGGCTGATTTTGCCTTCGTGTCTACGTATCGACTTGATCTTCAATTCTTTCTACTACTCGCATGGTTGATTTTGCTCTTTTTAGCTTCAAAATCCATTGCAAAACTCCATCTCGTACTACGTCTAAGTGCAGGGAGACGAGTTTTAGTGTACATTAAGTACGAAGCTAAATTTATAAATTCTCAAGACAACTGTATTTTATGCATGCATGGAATAACAATAAACTTAACTCTAACTAAAGTCTTAAGTCATTTATCTAATTTTAGCCTAACTAAAAAATATAATAACATCTTGCATGTAAAAGAAATTTACCTTCATGTCTAGGTCTCGACTTGATCTTCAATTTCTTCAACTACTAGGATGGCTAATTTTGCTCTTTTTAGCTTTAAAATCATTGCAAAACTCCATCTCATACTACGTCTAAGTGCAGGAAGACAAGTTTCAGTGTACATTAAATACAAAGCTAAATTTACAAATTCTCAAGAGAATTACATTTTATGCATGCATGAAATAACAGTCAACTTAATTATAACTAAAGTCTTAACATTGTCATTTATCTAATTTCAGCCTAACTAAGAAATATGATAACATCTTGCATGTAAAAGAAATTTACCTTCGTGCCTAGGTCTCGACTTGATCTTCAATTTTTTTCTATTACTCGGATAGCTGATTTTGCTCTTTTTTGCTTCAAAATTAGCGGTTAATACTCTCATGCTCATTAAGATTAGAAGGCAGAGAGTCGCCGAGGTAGGGAGTGAGAGTAGAGAACTATGCTAGACAGAGGGGAAAGGGAGAGGACCACAACACCGGCCCAATATAAAGAGGGAAGAGAATCTCTGTCGGGTGAGGAAAAGAAAAAGCAAAAAAAAATTGAGAAAAGAATCTGTCAGGAGAGAAAAGAAAAAAGCAAAAAAAAATTCTATTCGATTCGGACAGCGCTGGCCCGTCCGGTCCGACATGCACCGGCACATGCGGCCGACAGCTCGACGCGCGTCCCGAGGGGGAATCCTACGCACAGGAGGAGGCGGGCTCGTCGCGGGCCTCGGGCGTGAGCTCGGCCTCGCGGGCCCCGGGCGCGATCCAGCCAGCCTCGCGGGCTGAGGGCGCGGCCTAGAGTGGCTCGCGGGTGGGGGCTGCGGCAACGCCGGCCTTGCGGGCCACCCACGCGGCTCCTGGCCCGTCGCGCTGGGGATGCACACAAAAACAATGTCGCCAACGGGGACCGCGATTTCGTGTCTTTGCGCTCCAGAAGCGCGATTTTTCCAAGTGTCAGTTGCACGGTGCATCGCAAAGACAATTCTACCGTTGCTTTCGGGCGAGGGCTATTCCCGACATTGCCACTCGCCCGGGGGCCAATCTTGGCTTTTTTCCGCGGTTTGCAGCCTAGTGCTCAAGTCAACCTATAAACGTAGGCATTCTCATGGGGACGTGTGGTTATGGATTTTGTTAGGTCGCGGTGGTGGTATAGACCACAGGATCGGTTAAGCCGCCCACCGTCCTTTCCCTAAAGGTGAAATTGTCGACTTTTTTTTATAAATAATATTTTTAAAATCAGAAATTTCAAATCTGGATGTCTGGACTCAAAAATTGCAAAACTATGCGTCTGTCGGCTAACCGTTGGCCGACAGATGCATAGTTTTGCAATTTTTGAGTCCAGACATCCAGATTTGGAATTTCTTTTTCTGATTTTAAAAATATTATTTATAAAAAAAAGTCCACATGGATCGCACTTGAAAATGTCCTCTCTAGCTATTTTTGTCTTTGGTCGACGTGTACACCCCTGAGGTTTTAGGCATGTTTGCTAATGTAACAATGAATTGCATTCTTGAACAGCTATAGCAATTCAAACGTTTCGGCAAAATAACTAGAAGGCCTTTTTTAAGCTGGCCTGAGAAAACTCTTTTGAAGTAGTTCTAAAAAGATTGCGTTGTTTTCATGTAAAGCTTATATATGCGTTGAAAAGAGGGAATAATGCATATGAATATGCAGTGGAAATGACCGAAGAATAAATTATACATCGGGTGTAGATATATCTCGTATATCCTACACCTAGCTGTTTAATTATCAAGGAAGGGCGATTTGTTAAGTAGTAGTCGTATGGTTCATTAGCCACACACGTATGTAGTTCAAATTGGAGAATCGAGGATTTTTGGCTCCCAAGCTCACGTGAGATCATGATTTTTTTATTAAGAAGTTCATTTTAAAACTTAAAAAGTTCTGAGAATATTTCACGCGCTGTATGCACTTACAATCCTCTGTGCAAAAGGAGACGCATTTTGTATTGTATGAAAAGGGGACAAGGATAAAGGGCTAACGGACTTTTTTTTTCTCTTCCACAGATGACACAGAAATGGAGAAAGTTTCACAGAAATCAGAAATGCACTTGGTATTCAAAAATTCTATATATGTAAATTTTTGGAAAAAAATTTGAAATGCTATATATGTGCTGTCCAAATCGCGAAAGATATCGAACAACAAAAAATCACGAAAGATCGATGAAACTGAATCCACATGTCAGCTGAAGTGCCTACACGAAGAAATAAACTGTGACAATTCAATAGTTTCGTCCTTCAAAATTGCAAGGGACCTGCCAGAAACTCTTTTTTAACGTGCACGCCACATGCCGTGCACCAGATCACCGTTGAGCATGCATCAAGATTTGTGTGTACATATTCTATCCTCGTGTATTTCCTTGTATTTCATCCTATTCTTACCTTTTCTATGCACTTCACCTCTTATGTCCCATCCTCCTTTCACTTTATCACTTCCCTGCCATCTCTCCCGTCAATCAATCTCTCTCTCTCTCTCTCTCTCTGTGTGTGTCTCTCTCTCGGCCATGGAGGAGCTCCTACCCCCGGCTGCTACACCTTCCTCCGCTGCCCCGCCTCCCGCCGCGGGTACCGTCGCCTCGACTCCTCCGCGGCGGCCTTGAGGGTCGAGGTCGGGACGTCTACGCCTCTCGTCTCTCTCCTGCCGCGCCGACCCTGCTGCCCGCCTGCCCGCGCCGCATGCCGGCGCCCGCGCCTCCCTGGCCCTCCGCGTCCGCGCCGTCCCCCGCAACACCACCCCCGACGCCACATGCGGCGTGTATTTTGTGCCATTTCTTGATGCGTTTCTTTTGTTAAGTTCTCGTAGATCTGCGGAAGGGTAAGGATTGGCGTGCGGGATTTGTGGAGGCAGAAATCTGAACTGAGGAGTGCGAAATCTGGGCAAATTTGGTTGGTTCACGTCCGCCCCTGAATGCCATTCGTGCTTTTTTGATCCGTTTCTTGGGCTCGTCTTTGGGATTAGAGTGTTTTGGTGGTTGGATTCTGAGTAGAATGAATCGGAGATAGATGCTTTTTTTGTGTTTCTTGAGGCGATTTCTTTATGTTATTGGTGCTTTGCTTGAGGAGGGCCTTGACGCCTCAAGAATTTTGACGCCTTATCCATTGATCTTGTTTGCGTTGGGATCTCTTGCAGGTAACTTAGGGCCGTAGGGTTCGAGTTGATATTGGGACGAATAGAAGAAGCCTGATTAGAACCGAGCAAAAGACGTATGAATTTTGGGCCATTTCTTGTTCATGCGTTCTGCGAGCTCCTCCCGAGCTTGGAGCTTTGCCGCCTCCATCTTCGTCCTCCCGATATCAACTCCGGATCGGATTTGCGTTGCTACTTCTCTTGATTTGTTCATACTCGAGTTTGTTGTTCTTGATTTCTGTTTAATGATGGAGATTAATCCGCTTGTTTTTCATGCTCCAAAAAGTCCGGTACAAGTCTGCCTTTTTTTTCTTCATTTGTTACACGTTGATATGCAATATGCAATCGTAGATATGGTTTTAAGAATTAAACTGCTTACACATACATCTGTACTTCGGAATTACAAGCATTGCTATGCTAATTAAGATTGTGCTAGCAGTGCATCATTAACACAATCCTGTCCATGGCAAGTTCGAATGATTAGCTGAGGAATATGCTCATTTGCGACATTGCTGTGGTTCCAAAATCCTCACATTCGAATAAACATCATGGGGGTTCCTAATTTTTATATATGTTCAGTTTTAAAATATGTGTGTATGGATCCTCAGCTCATAGACTATGTACAGAACCTTTACAAAGCAACATGGGGTTCCAATTTTTTATATATATGTTCACTTGGTACCCTTGTAGGTTGGAGTTGTTGGTTAACTGAGAGATATGAGATACATATTTTCAGTTTATATATGTTCAGTTTGTAGGTTGGAGTTTATATATGTTCAGTTTTTAAAAAGACTGTATACCTCTTAAACCAATTTATCTTGGTGTACTAGTCTGATTCCTTACTATTTTTTCCTGTGACAGATTGATGCAGAGAATCATGTGATAACAAGAGATTCATGAGGCCGGTGCAGTTCTCGCCGAGGAAAAAGAAAGAGCTCAAGGAGGTTGCTAAAAGCACTCCAAATTACAAAACCTGCAAAACAGCAGTAAAACACTTGGATCCAAAAATTGCTCCTGCAAAAGAGCAAAAGGTCCTTGTGTTTTTTTTGCTGCAATGTTTGATCATGTATGATTCATCTGATTTCCCTGTCCCTGCTTGATCATTTGTATGGACAAGGATTCATATAATCTAATAGTTTGTATCAGTGTATTGTTGTAAAGGGTATTATTCAATTTTAATGAAATGAGTATTTTCATATTGTTGTATCATGAACTTGGTCAATTATGATGAAAACTTTGATTTAAACACGATTTAATAGGTTGAAAACACATCCAAAAATTATCTGATATTTAACTGAATGTTTGAAACTCCCCGAAACTTGATGAAACATGAAAACTGTGGTCCATAATCGTTTGAAACACTGAAACACTGTTCCCGTAATGTTTTGATAATGTATGAAACACTAAAATAATGTATGAAATACTGGAACAATGTTTCATAATTGTAAGATAATGTTTCATAGTTGTTTCACAAAACATATATGAAACACTGAAACATTCGTGTAATGCACTGAAACACAACAAAACATATATGAAACACTCTGGAACAATGTTTCATAATTGTTCCATAATGTTTCATAATTGTTTCACTAATCTTTCCATAATGTATGAAATAATAAAACAATGTTCCCATAATGTTTCAGAATTGTTTTATGAAAATATAAAAAAAATCTTAGGCCAAGTTTCAAAATGTTGCTGCACATAATCTTCTGAAAACCACAAAGCTCCTAGTACTTCATAGCCCATTTGCTCTTATCCTGCTGCTAAATGAGTTCTTTAGAACACAAAATTGCAAATGGTGAAACATTCCAATCTGCTAAATCTGAACAGTAGTGAAACTCATATGAAACACGATGAAACCAGAGTGAACCAGAGTAAAACTCATATGAAACACGATGAAACCAGAGTGAACCAGAGTGAAACTCACATGAAACACGATGAAACCAAAGTGAACCAGAGTGAAACTTATATGAAACACGATGAAATCGGCTACAAATTATTTCAGCTCAATTTCAGTTTTTGTAAACATTATTTCAATTCAATTTCAAATATTGTAAACATTATTTCAGTTCAATTTCAGTGTTTGTAAACATTATTTCAGTTCATTTTCAAATTTTGAAAACATTATTTCAGCTCAAATTTGGTTTTTGTAAATATTATTTCAGTTCAATTTTAGTTTTTGTAAACATTAATTCAGTGCAATTTCAGTTTCTCTAAACATCAGTTCACTGCAATTTCAGTTTTTCTAAACATCATTTCAGTGTAATTTCGGTTTTTCCAAATATCATTTCAGTTTTTCTACACGTTATTTCAGTATAATTTCAGTTGTTGCAAACATGATTTGAGTGCAATTTCAGAAATGCAATTTTAGAACACATTTCAGAAATGCTATTTCAGAGTCATTTCAGAAACTGAACCATTTCAGAAATTTTGAATTTCAAGACTGAACCATTACATATGTGTTTCAATTACACAAAAATGTATTTCAGTTCCATTTTCAGAGCGATTACACTGCATTTCAGAAATTTTCCAGAGCCATTTCAGTGCAAATTTCAGAAATTACAATTTGATAGATTTCAAACACTACCATTTCAGAGAATGAACCATTTCAGAAATGGCTGAAACTGAATAATTACATATGTTTTTCAATTGCAGGAAACTGTATTTTCAGTTCCAATTTCAGTGCAATTTCAATGCATTTGAGAGCCATTTCATAAACTGCATTTCAGAATTTCCGAAACTGAACAATTACAGATGTGAAATTCCACAAATACACATTCATTTCACATCCATTTCACATGCATTTCAATTTTCAGAACTGCAATTTCAGAAGTGCATTCAAAAGTAGATATTGGATTCAAAACAGAGAGCAAAACGGAGAACTATGTGCGCCGCGCCGCTGGTCGTGGTCGTCGGAGACGCTGGATGCGTCGATCGACGGGACGATGGCGTGGACCGTCGACGACGATGGCCGGGACGACGCCAGAGATCAAGAAGAAGGAGCTCAATGCTCGTCGTAGTAGGAGCGTGAGGCCGACGAGCTCCACCCATCCTCGCCGCGCTCGACCTCGCCGCTCTTACGGCCGTCGTGGAAACCAACACTTCTAGGGCAATGTCTGAATCCACTGTATATTCCACAGAAGCTACACAAAATAGACGAGCCACATTCAGCTTGAATTCAAGATTAAACAAACAATACCATTCAATTACAAAGGAACCATCGGAACCATTGGGTTACCTCCACAACAAGAATAAATTGAAGCCACTATAACAGCAAAAAGAAAATGTGCAAGACATGGGCAAGAACATGAACCTGTAGGCGGACAACAGCGAAGAAGCCAAATCTTGAGGTTATCGGCAGCAACGACGGCAGATCCGAGGCGCCATCGTCGAGGGAGCGACGAGTTCCTTCCGCGGTGGATCTACTTCCTGCCCGTCGCCATCCTAGCCTCGACATCGTCGCCGCTGAAATTGTTGCCCGCATCCCGTGGTCCCCGTCTGTGCCTCGAAGTTCCCCTTGCCTCCTCTGCCTCCAATCCTCTCCATCCGCTCTCCGATCGAATCCTGCCGCCGCTCCGTCTCCCGTACCGTGGCAAGATCTAGAGAGAGAGAGAGGCTGAGAAAGTCATAGGAGAGGCAGGGGCTAGATATTTCGAGGAGCGTTGGTGGAGAGCAGGGCCACGTATATTGCAGTATTTGTACTTTACAACTATTGTATTAAGAATAGTTCCATAAATATCAGAAAATAGTGGCACGAATCTCAGTGACGCATTGACACATGCACGGCGCATAACGTGCACGTTAGAAAATCCATCCTCAGGGACCTGCACGTAACTGCAGCGCGTAGAAAAATCAGTCCGTGACGTGTCCCGATGACGCCAAATGAATGCGCTACACCCAGCCACGCCGGTGACAAAAATTTTCACCGCGAAGAAATCCGGACAGGGGACCCAGCTGTTGTCGATTCCCATGGCACTTCGACGTGGACCGCACGCTTCCCCCCAGTAGTAGTGGATGCTCGCATCACCCCGAATCCAGCACCTCTCTCCTCAGGCAGGCCAACTGCCACTTTCACCTCAGATTTAAGTATCAGGAGACTGCTGCATGCTAGCACACCGATTCTAGTGTTTGTTTGTTTTTCATGTTATTGTTGTCAGGTTATTCTTCTTCCTTTCTTTTCTCCCTTGGAATTGTCTCTTGCAGTTTGGGACCTTGCAAGGCTATGTCGGGTGGATTTGATGGGGAGAGAAAATTATGGGGCTCTTGGAGGAGCGGAGCAAGTGGGAGAATGTGGGAAGTGGCAAGAAGACAAGGGTTGTTTGTTTTGTCCTAGCTAGGAAAATGTTAGCTGGTCAAGCTATGGTCCACACATGGTCAATAATTTTCCACCAAAATTTGATAAATGTATACTTGTTCCTGAATATTGAAAATCAAGGAAAAAATGATTCTTGATTGGATTTAGTTAACATATGTCAACTGATAGCACGGAAGAGGTGTTCGGATGGAATCTTTACTCGGCAGGCTATCAGAGCCTAAAGGTCAAAAGTGATCAGCCAAATACAGCACAGGTGGATCATCATGGATAACTAAAAATATTGAGCGAATCGGTTCGACATAACATGTCCAGTGTCTGGATAGCATACGAACATTACCACCACTGTTATATACGTACGTACTGTGCTAACTTCTACGTAATTAATTGTTTCAACTCGTCAAATATGAACTGAAAAGACGACGATAGGCCCGACGCCAGTATTGCCAGTATCGCGCAAAAACGTCAACTGCACTGAAATACGTGCTAGAGAAACAATTGCGATCTTCCAAAAGCTACGGCTCTCGACTCAAGAACAACAGGAAAAAAAAGCGGATTTAGCGAGCAAGATCTTCCATTTGGCCCTCGGCCGAGTGCTAATGCCAGATTTGGTCCTCGGCCGGGGGTAAAGCCCGATTTGGTGTCCCGACGAACCGCGTACCCGACACGTGGCTCGCCCGCGGCCTGGACCCGCGACGGCCCGACAACCACGGCCCGGGCCCGCGACGTGCTGCAGTGACCGCGAGGACGGCAAGCCGCGCCCCCAGCCCACGAGGGGTCGGCGCCGCGCCCCCCCGCCCGCGACGTGGCTGGGCCGCGCCCCCAGCCCGCGACGGCTCGGCGCCACGCCCCCCACCCGCGACGCGGCTGGGCGGCGCCCCCAGCCCGGGTGCTCGTGTGGCCGCGGCCAGCGGTTGCCAGTGGATTTTTTTTCTATTTGATTTTTTCTCCCTGTTTGCTTTTTTAGAAGAGTATTAACCGCATATTTAGAAGAAAAAAAGAGCAAAATCAGCTATCCGAATAGTTGAAGAAATTTAAGATCAGGTCGAGACCTACACACGAAGGTAAATTTCTTGTACATGCGGTGTTATTATGTTTTGTAATTAGCCAGAAATTAGATAAATGACAATGTTAAGACTTTACTTATAATGAAGTTCACTGTTATTTCATATATGCATAAAATGTAGTAGTTTCGAGAGTTTGTTTCACGCAGCGTTAGAGGTCAATCTCACACAACCTGAAGACCAGTTCGTCGGTAATGTACTTTTTTCTTAATTTTCATACCTTTTATTCATGTCATTTTGCAGTCAATAGATGAAGCTGATTCGCCTAGGACATTTTGCCTACTCATGACACCTAAGACTATCAGGAAACTCACGACACAGTACGCTAGTCTACAAAAGATCAAAAAGGAAATAAAAACACTTGTGTTCCGGCTGGTTGAATTTGAGGACTGCATGCTGACACCCTAAGACTAACTCGAGAAGTAATGAAAGATCATCTAGGCCCCTAAGTGGTTTTTGATGGTTAATGGCAACTCAAACTGGAATCTAATGTTTACAGTGAGTGTAAGCAGGTTTAGTAGGTTCCATAAAGAAGGGTCATCAAGCAAAGGATGACCACCAAAAAGATACAAAGGTGGTTTCCAGGACCAAGGGAATGGCTGTGCTAGGCAGCTGTGCCACAGCTGTGAAGAAGCTGGTGCTGTGCAAGGAGTTGCAAGCAAGATGATGGTGGCTTGCTGCGTCAAGGGCCGTGACTGCAGTTGGTGGGCAGGTAAAGCCTAGTTTTGTTAGTTTCTTTGAGTCCATAGGAAACACACGTACTATCAAGAGGGATGAAGTAGTAATGATCTGTGGAGGTTCTATTGCTCAATGCTCAGGATGTTGGACAGTGGCACTGATGCTTTGAGGTTAGTGGTCCTATGTCAATAGTTTTGCATAAGTGTGAAACTGGTTTGTGCTTGCACTCTGCAGTGTTAGCAGTAGAAAACCCTAGGGGTTAGAGTCATCGGTGTGACACAGCTGTGTCGCAGGTGGTCTAGCGTTTTATGACTCAGGTACATCTCTGTACCAGGGGAGAGCTTGTAATTACTAAGGGACCTGCACTGTGATAGTCTGTCTGCTGAATCAGAAGACTGTCAGAGGTTCTCTCCTTATTAGGTTTCAGAGGTTGTTGTGCGCTGAGGGCATGTCATGTGCCAAGACCGGGCTGAGTAGTGCGGCTACATCAGTTAAGGGTTTACCTGTGTGTGCCTCCGGTAACACAGGTATCGGTCTACCTGAACCGGTTATAGTTAAGCGGAGTGATTGGCTGTGTCACCGGTGTCTGACATCGGTGATCCACTCAATCCTACGTGGCAACAGTGTAACGCTCAGGTGCCTGTGGACCCTATAAATAGGGGACCAGGGGAGGTCGTCGACCTCAACCTTGCTCAACTCAGTGAATCATATTCGACCGTTGCAAAGCCTCTCACCTCCGAACAAAAGCCAAGTTTTCTAAGTGTCAGTTCGGGAGAGTTTGAGTTCTTGAGCAAAGAGCATTGGTTCCTCCAAGAGTTGTTGCTGCTGAATCTGTTACTCTTGGAGTGTCTACTCCTAGACGGGCGTAGGAGTTGCTGGTATCACCCAAGCTTGTGTGGGTTGAACCAGTAGTCTGTGAAGGTGATCTGAAGTCTAACCGCTGCAAGCAAAAGGACTTCCACAAGCAAAGGAAGAGGTCTGATCGTTCAGGTACTCGGAGAATAGGCACGATTCGGTGCTGGCGATCTCTTCGGAGTAGCCTCTCCAACGGAGATGTACCACTCTGAAAAGAGTTGGGAACTTCAGTGAAAAACACATTGTCTCTCTGAGTTCTTGCTTGTATTGCTTCCAGTTACTTGTTATATCTGCATGTTCATGTACTCTTAGATATATTCTGTTTATCAGTGATAGATCACCTTTTCACCTGTGTTAGCATAGCTGTGTCACAGTTGCTGTAGATCATATCTCTTACCTGTGTCAGCTATCTGTTACATAGCCATATAAATTGCTTATCTGTTTCTAAGTCATTAGCATACATGTGTTAGCCACCTGTGTGACAGCTACATGTTAATTTACACATCTTATATTGTCTGTGCTATTCACCTGTCACACAGCTAGTTTATCCTTGCTTCTAGCTATGACTTAATTTGATAACTAAGTTAAAAGAAGTAAATTTAATTAGCCTCCTATTCACCCCCCTCTAGTCGGCAACTTCTGTCCTTTCAAGTAGTTAAAAAAATCTTTGCCAGCAAAAAAATTTCTAACACAATGAAAACAAAATATGGATAAAAAAGAGAAAAATCAGAAAAAAAATCCACCAGCAACCGCGGGCTGGGGGCGCGGCCCAGCCGTGTCGCGGGCAGGGGGCGCGGCCCCAAGCTGTGGAGGGCTAGGGGTTCTCGGGTCGTCGCGGGTCCAGGCCGCGGGCGAGCCACGTGTCGGGTGTACGATTCGTCGCGGTGCCAAATCGGGCTTTGCCCCCGGCCGGGGGCCAAATCCGGCATTGGCACTCGACCGGGGGCCAAATGCGGCGTTTTTTCCGGATATCATGTGCAGTAGACACGACTGGCGTTACGGCCCACGCGGCTGCCATGACAGGCCCCCCATGGTGGGTAGGGGCCATGACAGGCTGCCCATAGCAGGCCAAGGCCGCGACAGTCAGGCGTCACGGGCTAGTGCCACGATGGTTGACTCGCTTTTCTATGCGTCATGGGTAGAAGCCGCGATGGCTAGTGGATCATCCAAGGCAAACGCGCACACTGAATATTTCAAATATACGTACACAGACGTAGTACTCGGTACCTTTAATTTAGTAATTTAGAATTGATGATGTCTAGTACGATATCCTGTATATTAGAAGGTATCCACATACAATTCCCCGGGTTTCCAGAAAGGTACTGCGTATTTAGTAAGGATCCCCAGACCACAAGGTAACCCCTCGAAAAGAGGGAAGATATCCCTTAAACTAGGAAGTCAATCCCGACGTTCAAGGAAGCCGGAGTCCTACTCGGGCGTAAGTCCATGTCCAGTACGACTCTGGGGGCCCCCTATATAAGGATCAGCAATCCCATAGGAGAGGACAGGTCTTTCTAGTCGCACAGCGAGTTGAGCTAAATCCCAGGAGGTGAAGACCCTAGAAGACCCGCTACTCGAAAGAGTCGAGTCCCGCGGGATTAGTTAGATTAGTCTGTGATTAGGCCTAGGGTAGCCACTAACATACACCCCCATTGTAAAGACGTTTTCTGCATCAATATATACGAACAGGACGTAGGGTTATTATCTTGAGGGAGGCCCGAACCTGTATAAAAAAGGGTTGTCCCCTGTTGTCAGATCTCCTGGCCTTGGGCCCTAGAGGTCCCTACCCCCCAGTATCACCGTTCCACGAATACCGTAAGATCGCCGATTCACCGATCGTCGACAGATGGCGCCGACCGTGGGGACCTCTCCGGATCAAGCCGTCCAGGAAGAATCAAAGTCGGCAGGATGTGCAACTAATCGCGATCAGCTCCTTTCGCCAACTGCACAGCCCTCGTCGGTCCCAACCCGAAGAGGAGGAAGCAGACGCGGCAGGAAGTCCGATCGCCCCCACGCGCCGTGCTGGGTACTCAGACCGGGGCTTCTACGACAACTTTGGCCCCATGGATCCGTACCCGGTCACGGATCGCGTGGATTTTGGAGAATACGCCCCTGGAGAGTACTCGGATCGCGAAGCAGATCGCTTCAGGGCCGAGTGCGCCAGGGCCTTCGACGGGAAGTTGGTGCTGAACGACAACCTCCCGGCAGGAACGACCAGTCCAATGGTCGGAATTTCACCTGCGAGTTCTGATCGTCAGGACGATCACGACCCTACCCACGCCGTGTCCGATGAGGACAACGCGATGGAGTGTGAGTACACATCATCTAACCAAGGACCTCGAGTGGTTCTCGCGATCGACGATGGCCGCGAAGATCTCGAGGACCGAGATCTGCCTGGGGGCTCGCAACGACGCAGTATGATGGCCACTCCCCCCAGGAACGGGGACTTGCCTGCTGCTGCAGAAAGAACCCCTCCAGGAACGAGGGACTACGTGTCCCGAACCGCTCGAAGGCTCGCGGAGGTGCGCAATCTGCTGTCACGACCACCGGCAGCGGATTTATCAACACCCGCGGGTATGCAATGGCTACAACGGCTGGGGGCTGACCTCCAAGAGGCCCAAGACCAAGCCGAGTCTTCTCGAGCCCAGTCGGTGACACGCAGCTCTACTCGAGTAAGAACCCCTTCTCCGCTAGAAGAGCGTGACCGAGAAGGACGACACCCCAGGAACAGGTCTCCTCAGGAGGAGCCACCTGCTGACCTCCGAGACCAGCTCAACAGGCGCCGACACCAAAGGCGCCAGCAAGAGCAACAGCTCCCTCGGAGGGACCACACGCAACACGCCAACGTTCGCGGCCGAACTTCGACCTCGAACAGCGGCGAGAATGCACCTTATCGGGGAGCCTTCAGTGGATGCCAAGCGCTATCCCAGGAGCTCCGGCAGGTGCGCTGGCCTTCTCGTTTCAAGCCTGGGTCACTAGAATCGTATGACGGCACCACGAATCCCGTGGAATTCCTGCAGATCTACACCACCGCGATCGAGGCCGCAGGCGGGGACGAGAAGGTTATGGCCAACTATCTTCCTACCGCTCTCAGGGGAGCCGCTAGGACTTGGTTGACGAATTTACCCCCAGGAACGATCCGTTCGTGGGGACAGCTCTGCGATATGCTCCTCGGGAACTTCCAAGGTACCTTCCCAAGACCTGGTCGTGTCGACGATCTATTCCTAGTTGTCCAACGACCAGACGAGACCTTCCGAGAGTTCACCAAGAGGTTTAGTGCGGTCCGCAACACTATTCCGGAGATAACTGACTCGGATGTCATCCGCGCCTTCACTCGGGGCAGCAGAAACGAGATGTGTACGCACGACTTGATCATGCGACCGCCAAAGACCACGAGACAGCTCATGGACCTGGCCGAAAAGGCCGCCTGTGCGGAGGAGACCCTGCGATACATCAAGCAGCAACGAGGCGGGCCGACCAATTCTCCCCTCCGAGCAAGGGACGATTCGAGAAAGACTAAACGCAAGAAGAAGTCCTCCGGAGGGAACAAGGAGAAAAGGGCCAAAGCCGACGAGGTAATGGCCGACATCTCCGAGAAGCGCACCTGGCGACCGCGCCCCAAAGACAAGCCTACCAATTCCTCCGACAAGCCATCCAAGCCCTGGTGCGACTTTCACCAGACCGACTCGCATGATCTACGTCAGTGCCGCATCTTCAAGAAATACCTTAGGGAAGAAAGAGAGAAGTTCCGCGAGGAGGATCCTCAGGTCGCTAACAACAGTCGGGACACGACTTCCGACGACGATGACTCCACTCCTGAGCCTTTCCAGGGGCACGTCAGAGCAATCGAGCACATATTCGGGGGCTCAACCTCTTATGAGTCAAAAAGGCAATACAAGGCGATTGCCCGAGAAGTTCTCGCGAGTGTACCGCGGGTCCCTCGGGCGGTCAAGTGGTCCGAGGTCACGATCTCTTTCGACCAGACAGACTGCCCTGAGAACTGTGCTCGGCCGGGACGATATCCGATTGTTGTCGAACCAACAATCAACAACTGCCGAGTAGGCCGCGTGCTGGTAGATGGAGGGAGCTCCCTCAATATCCTATTCGCCAACGCCCTCGACGCAATGCAAGTACCACGGTCGTCTGTCCAGACGGTGACGCAGGCATTCCATGGTATCGTCCCGGGCTCGTCGGCCACGCCGATCGGGCAAGTCACGCTCCCGGTTACCTTTGGTACACCGGAGAACTTCCGAACAGAGAAAATCCTGTTCGACGTCGTCGATTTTGAAACAGCGTACAATGCTATCCTGGGACGCCCGACTCTAGCCAAGTTCATGGCAGCAACGCACTATGCCTATCAGTGCATAAAGATGCCTGGCCCAAAAGGCGTCCTCACGATAAAGAGTTCCTCCAAAGAAGCACTCCTCTGCGACAAGCGCAGCCTCGACCTCGCAGAACAACATCAACTCTCTAGTCGGGACACCGATGTAACGGCACGCGCCTCCACATCGTCAAGACCACCGCCGCCACTGCGAGCGACAACTTCGGAAAGTACCCCTCCAAGTCAGAGAAAAAGTTCCACGATTAGATCGGAACTGGGGGAAAACAGGGCCTTTTCCTCAGCAGGACCACGGTTCCACAGGAGAAGCCGCCTGATCCAGGTCGCTCGTACCAGCTGCCGAAAGGTCATGTCCCTTAGAGAGTCCCCCACGCAAGTACCTTCGGTAAGGTTGCATGGCCATCGCCCCCTCATCAGCAAATTCCAAAGTTGCACCAGCTCCAGCCCTGAAGATCGTCAAGCTACGAACAAGTCGATGATAAGACGCTCCGGGCGCCGCCGCCCAGTACGCGCACTCAACAAAGTTTCGTCAGCAGGTCACGACAGAAAGGACGCGAGTCTCTGGGACAACCGGCGACAAGCTGAAGGAGGGGGGACGGCTTACTTTTTTTTAGTTTCCTAGAATGCCTTTCTTACAGTAGCTTGTAAAAGACACAGTTTCTAAATACATCAAGTTTCTAGTTCAATATATATTTTTTCGGACTGCCTATCCGAGATGCCCCTCGAATAAGACAGTCGGGGGCTAGATGAGTATATGGCGAATTGGTGTACGCATACGAGCACTGATCTTTCTCGGCCTGCGCGAAGGGGAAAGGTTCCGCACTACAACCGTCAGGGACGCGAGGAAAACCCCTTAACGTGTCTGCAGGTGACAGGGGAAGCCACTGAGCCCCCCACTTGACCAGACCTAAGGCCTGGTCGACTAAGCTCCCCGGTTCCGTAGTAACGTTCCTCGACCTCGAGTAAAGGAAGGGAAAGAAGGTGCGAATATGACTAGACCAACGGAACCCATACGCTCATTCACGTCCCTGATTACTTTGAACAGAAGGCATCACGGGTAGAGCGTAATGCGGTCGTTAGCAGGGCAAAAATGTGGAGCTTACTAGCTTATGCCCAGTACCCCGGCAAACAAAGGAACACAAGTTGTCGCTACGACCGGGAAAAACTAGGCGGGGACCCCTTAACGTGTTTACTGATGACGAGGAGCCACGGAGCCCTCCATCCGACTAAACCTAAGGTCTGGTCAACCTCAGTTCGTGGTAAAAACGGCACAACTCGAAGATCCTGAGTCAGGGGGAAGAAGCAACGAGTTCAATCAAGTCCACAACAAACCCCGCATACGACAAGCATTTCGCAGAGCAGACAAATACTGTAAAAAGAACCCAAGTTTTCAGAAAACAAAGAACACACAAGATTAATCGCACAGTTACTGACAATTGTCTGGTACAAGTTCCTATTCTACTTAGCAAGACTAGACGCCTGGACCCGATCACCGAAGGCATCCGCCGCACTCTGCACAGCGTCAAGAAGCTCCTCCTCCCTACCGGCTGGCAGGTCGGCGGCTAGGGCCTTCAGCGACAAGTCTGGGTGCTGACACTGGAGAAGAGCCAGGGCAAAAGCCAGGGCGTCCCGCACGCCCTGCTGGAGCTCATCTTCAAGAAGCTTCTCGAGAAGAGGCTTCAACCGAGAGACCGACGCCACGAGTTCCTCCATCCGGGTAGCAGACGAAGGACGGGGGAGGACGGCAACTCCAACTTCGATGAGCGCCTTCTCGAGCGTACCAAGCGCGCGCTCGAGATCCTCCTCCAATTTTCCCGCATAGGCGTTACTCCTTTGCAGGGAAGACTCCGCTTCCGACAAGCGGGCCTTCGACACCCGGAGCTCAGCCTCGGCCGTCTCCCTCTTCTTCTCGGCTTCTCGGAGGCGCTTCTGCAGCTCCTCCTTCTCCGCGCGCCAGTTCCCCGACTCCTCAAGGAGTTTCTTCAACTCCTCGTTTGCCGCTCGGGTAGCCTCTAGCTCGGTTTGAGCCTTCTTGAGCGGGGGAATCCGGGAGATGGCGATCTAAAAGCAGCAAGGTCAGTATCGATTACAGTATATGTTTTATCGCTGACATTTCTATTTACCTGTAGCAAAGACGTCAGGCCGACACTCTCCGGCACCAAGGGTTCCGGCGCAAAAGGCTCCACCTGCTCAACCGACGCCGGCGCTGGTCTTGGTGGCGGGGGATGCTCCCTCGGCGGTCTCCTCCGCCGGGACGCCGGTGGGAACGATGGTAATCCTAACCGGAGGAACTTCCAAGTCAGTTCGTCATCAAAACAAGAAGCGAAAGGAACTCCGGAGAGGGCCAGGAAAAACACACTCACCTTGTGCGCTTCGCATGAGGAAGGAATCCCTTGGACGAAGCATCAGGGCCTCGCTTCTCAGAGGAGGCCAGCGGCGCCTTTCCCTTCGCCGTTGCCACCTCTTCCCTACGAGTAGTCGAGGGAGGAGGTGTCGGTTCTCGTGGAGGAAGGCCGCCCACTTCATGCTGTCCGACAAGCTACTCCTGTTAACCTACTCGGGGAAAGCACGGAGAAGAACTAGCCAGGCAAAGAGTTCTAACCTGAGGATGGGGATCTGGCGGAGGAGGAGAGTTCCGGGTAGGGGGCTCTACCCGGGTGTCCTCCCTTGCCGCCGCGGCCCTGGATGGACCTCCACCTCCCTCTTCGGAGGTTGGCCCGGTCTCCCCGAGGACTTCAACATCCTCATCCTGAACGGAGGCGCCAGCACGTTCGGCCTCCGAGTCAGGGCCTCCGCGGCCTACTCGCTGCAGAGACGAACTCGAAGGTGATTAGTATTACCGTACGAGTGACCAACAAAACACCAGACAAGGTAAAGGACTTCCGACTTACCGAGAGGATTTCTTTTTGGTTGTCGGGGCTGAGCCTCAGGATAGGCAGCAGCACCCCGGTCCGCCCGCCTGGGGGAGATTGCTCGAATAGGTTGCTCAACCTATTCTGAAGCTCCTCGGGGGACAGATCTACGCAATCTAAAATGATCAAAAACAAGTTGGAAGTCGCGCCGACTAGCATGACACAGGAAGGGGAAAAATGCCTACCGGTGTCAAAGTCCCTTGACTGGTCTTGCCCCTCCGGGACCATCCAGGCAGGCTGGATCCTCGACCGAAGAGGGCTGAGTCACCGCTGAAGGAAATCTTCTACGACATCCCACGCCGACAAGCCCTTGGCGGCGAGATTGGCGATGTCGCCGACAAGAGCCCTGAGCTGTTTTGTCTCCTTCGGGGCTTCTGCCCAACACTTCACCGGGAGAGGAGCCAGGCCTCGGTAGCTGATCCCGGAGAGAGGTGGGGGCTGGCAGTAGAACCACCTCGAGTGCCAGCCCGACCACGACGACTTTCCAGGAGGAGGGAATGTAGGCATCCTTCTTCCCCTCCCGGAGTCGGAACCCGGCGCCGCCGATGACTCCTCCGCCGCTGACCTTCATCCGGCGGAGGTTGTAGAAGAACCTCCACAGCTCCAGGCTCGGTCGGATGCCGAGGTACGCTTCGCACAGGTGTGCGAAGACCGCCAGCATCAGGACCGAGTTCGGGTTGAGGTGAATCAACTCGATCCCGTAGAACTGGAGCACGAGGAGGAAGAAGTGTGACGGTGGGAATTGGAATCCGCACCTGAAGAAATCCGCGAAGACGACGACCCAATCCGTATCCGGACTGGGGACCGTCTCCTTCACGGCTTCCCGGACAGGCACGAACACCTCCGGGAGGATCACCTCCTCCGCCACGAGTCTTTTGAGGGCAGAGGAATCCATCACCGAGGCTTCGAATTCGGGGATGACGGAAATTGGCTCCCCCGAAAGCATCCCCCGATGACTTCTTGGGCTCAGGGGACTTCTTTGTGGCGCTCTTCTTGCCCATTTTTTCCGGCTGATCGGAGACGATGGAAGCAGGAGGTTTTGACACAGGGGCGCGAGGAAGAAGATGAGGGGGGCAAGAATGCTAAGGGACAGAGAGTGATGCGGGCAAAAACCCCAACTCTTGGTTCCTTAAGGGATTTTCAATCTTCGCCTGACCGAGCGCGGTTAACGGCACGATCCGTTCCATCGCATTTAATGCGGACAGTTGCTTTTTCCGCATACGAGGCGTTGCGCGGGAAAAAGAGGGCCTGACAAACCCACGACCCCGACAAGCGCGCTGTGTTACGGCTCACGTCAGCCGCACAGCGGCGCAGAAAAAAGGAAAGATTCTTCATCACCACGCGAAATTTCCGCCACGACGGTTCGGTTTTCCAGAAATCCGCCAGGCAAGACGCGTGTCCGTGATCGACGGATCAGATCGGCTCAGAAAGAACTTTGGGTTTATCCAGAGAATTGCTCCGATATATCTGTCACGACTACTCGGTAGGGATTAAGCCTACTCGGGAAAGTTGTCGACAAGGACCACCCGGTTCGCCTACTCGGAGCTGCTCCCCGAGAAGGGCAGATTTTTTACGGAACAGTCATGACCTCACTTCACATACTGATGGGGGGCTTGATGATGTATAGTACGATATCCTGTATATTAGAAGGTATCCGCATACAATTCCCCGGGTTTCCAGAAAGGTACTGCGTATTTAGTAAGGATCCCCAGACCACAAGGTAACCCCTCGAAAAGAGGGAAGATATCCCTTAAACTAGGAAGTCAATCCCGACGTTCAAGGAAGCCGGAGTCCTACTCGGGCGTAAGTCCATGTCCAGTACGACTCTAGGGGGCCCCCTATATAAGGATCAGCAATCCCATAGGGGAGGACAGGTCTTTCTAGTCGCACAGCGAGTTGAGCTAAATCCCAGGAGGTGAAGCCCTAGAAGACCTGCTACTCGAAGGAGTCGAGTCCCGCGGGATTAGTTAGATTAGTCTGTGATTAGGCCTAGGGTAGCCACTAACATACACCCCATTGTAAAGACGTTTTCTCCATCAATATATACGAACAGGACGTAGGGTTATTATCCTGAGGGAGGCCCGAATCTGTATAAAAAAGAGATGTCCCCTGTTGTCAGATCTCCTGGCCTTGGGCCCTAGAGGTCCCTACCCCTCCAGTATCACCGTTCCACGAATACCGTTAGATCGCCGATTCACCGGTCGACGAGAATATTAATCACGAGATCAATAGTATCAGCCATGAATAGCTGTTGTTTTCTCTCGCCTAGCTTAATTGTTTTGTGTATATCTGTGTCCGGTATATGCTGCATGCAGAGACTTGCGGTGCTTGTCTTGTCATGAACATGCTCGGTGTTTGTTGCGCACGGGAGGCACGACACTGCACGAACAGTCACGGTCCCAGGGCGTGACGCCATCTATCATGGACCTAGGGAGCCACACCTCGGCTGTCGCGGCCCTGCCACCAATCACGCATGGAGAGCGTGGTTCCTCCATTTCGTGGTGTCGGTGTGTGATATGCTCACGTGTCATATGTTCGAGTATCGCGATGATATTTAACATTGAATTTCGGGAAATGCTAGATCCGGTAACGCCACTCGACAGAGAGCTAGATTTGCATTATCTTTTTCCGAAACAACATACTCTCCTATCTGCTTGAAATACTCGCTAGAATATCAATAGAATAGAGGGAGCCTGTCTTTCTCTTTGTAAATAAATAGAATATAAGCCTGTCATCAAGGGCTTAATTATGGTTCTAAAAGATAGACAGGTGTTTGGAAGCATTCGTCCTTTTCTTCTCCAGAGAACAAGTGTAGCAAACCATGCAGATTTCTTAAGACAAGCGCAGCGCAACACCAAAGCTCGCGAAGAATGTACAAGCGAAAGAGCTACTCCCGATCTGCCAACTTTTAGAACAACTTTTGTAACATGAAAGGGGTGATAGGTTGGCTCCCCGGCCCCGTGTTGCTAGGAAGTTGAGAGAAGAAAAGTTTAGTACGTACTATATCATCGTTTACTTGCTTTATGATCATCCTTTGGAAACTCCTGGCCTTTTGAGTGAATGCAATGGCGCGTCGCTGCATCATACATTCCACCTTGTAAAAAGAGGAAGAGCTTGCAAAGCTAGCTATAGCTTCAAGCGTACGTTACGCTGATTGCCTTTTATTTTTATACGAACGCTGATTGTCATTAATTTTGATCAGGACAAAAACATGTACTAGTGCTAAATACCCTTGTGGTAATCTACATAAAAAGGACGTAACTAGATGGTGGGCGACCCGTCCATCACCACTGATGCCAGCGTCTTTCCCTCCGCCTCCCGTCTCCCGCCTCCGCCTCTTCTCTCTCACTGTTGTATCGGTGCCTTCCTCACTACCGTCTCGGGACCTCCTCTACAACCATCTCAGCCAGATCTGTCCGGCCACCATAGCTAGCGGCGGCTGCCCCTAGTAAGTCGAAGCGTCGAGCTCCTATTAGGCGCTCCCTCTAAGCCAGAGGGGGAGGGGGTATTGCCCGTCCGGTCACCGGTTAGCCCTCGGGAGCTCACCACCGTGGTCGTCGAGCTTGTCACCGTCACTGGTCGCCGGTGAGCCTCTCCTCTTCTTCATCCCTCTCATTCGTTGTCTTCCTCCTCTCCTTCTTCTTCATCATCCTCTTTTTCCCTCTTTCCGTCCTCCTCCTTTTCATTATTTCCTCCTCCTTTTTCTTCCTCCCGGTGACCAGTCACGCGTTAGATTTTTCTGCTACATAAATATATTGTTTTGTGTTATAGATGGACCGTTTCATTCTTCTTTTTCTCCGGGCGGGCATAACCCATGTGTAGAGTACAATAGTTCTGCAGGAATCAGCACAATCCCTCCAAAATACTAGTGGAATTCATCACTCCATACAAGTTGCGCACATAGTTTAGATATTACCAGTTAGGTAGACACGGTAAAAGTCTCAGTAGTCCCATGATCACAAATTTCTATGTAAATTTTCACCATGTGGGAAATTTCAGAACTTAGATAATTGATTCACTTGCGAATGGTTCCAAGAACTTAATATTTTCCGTTGAATATCAAAGATCTAGGGACAAAATTTCTGAGATTTACTTGCACCAGTTTGCCAGCCTTGTGCATATTCATCGAACCATGGTATTCCTACCTCGTATCTCAAAAGAATTCTATTAAGAACCATGGTATTCCTACCTCGTATGTCAAAAGAATTCTATTAAAAACTGGCGGTAGACCAATGTAACATCGACAAATAGACAGCGATGAAGAGTTTCTTGTCATGCACCTCTCATTGGATTCTCGTAATAAAAGGAAAACCACTCCCATATTTTAACATTACCGTTGCTATGACTAGGGGGACAAGAAAATTGGGTTGAAAATGAGAGGCGACCGCCATGTGCCAAGTTCCAACACGAGTCTCGGACTGTCAATTCGTCCCCCACACCATCTCCACTTCATGTTATTTTACAGTAAACTTAGTCCTCAGGTACATCAAGGAATGATACGGCATGGCACGGCCAGGTCAAATCAAATCCCTTGCATATCTCACCAGACACGCATACGCATTGCTGTTCATAGTCCATTATTGCAAGTACTTTTTTTTTACAAGGATCATTGCAAGTACTTATTGCCACTTTTAATTAACTCATGTAGTACTCCCTCCGTCCATAAATGTAAGACGTGCATGGAATTAAAATTTTAACTTTGATCAATAATTAAACTAATAATATTAAATTATATGATACAAAAATGGTACTATTAGATTCATATTCAAACGTACTTTCAAATAGTATTATTTTTGTGTTATATAGTTCAATATTATTAGTTTAATTATTGATTAAAATTAAACCTTAAAATTCATGCGCGTCTTATATTTGTGGACGGATGGAGTATAGATCATCTAAGGATTCTAGGATAATTACGACAGCTTGAGTATACGCACAACATACAGAGAGGTGAGAGCTAGCTAAGCTAGCATCATGCGTAAATCCATATACACGTGTAGGTCCTCTTTCGAACCAGGTACTTCATAGAAAAATATTTAATTCTCTAGTGAGTGAGGAAATCTATGCGCGCGTTGCTCGTTCCAAACGATAAACAGTGCCATAGTCATCGTAGAATTAGCACCCTCTTAACAAAGTATAGTTGTGTGTAGCTGGTCGTATTTCAACTTTTGTGAGGTAGGAGTGGTTTGTAAGGAGTTTATCAGGTCTGGTGGTTGTGCCAGCCTGATACAAAACTGATACGATGCTTGTATGCGGTGTTCAATTTCTGAAATGAAATTGGGGAGCGGATAAGAAACAAATTACAACACTAACTTCTCGTGTTTGCAAAGGCGCAGCCAAAGGAGACAAAACAAAAGAACCGCCGCCATCGCCCGGTGTATGCATCAACCCCAAACTCAGTGGAGGGTGGGCCATGTCCGGGACGCAGCTACCTGGCTAGCCTCCTACTTAATTCCACACCCAAATGATCACACTAAACAGACTAAAACGCATCTTAATAATGTTTAGACACGCCAACCAAAAGGCAGAAACGTACTCTAAAAGCATATTATGCGCACACACTTAGCTTGGCCAAGCTTAATGGCCCATGCATATGTAAATTAGCTGGTAGAGTACGGCGTGCAAGGTGATGACCCGAAGAGGTCAACACTGATGTGGACGTGGTTTTTAGTAGGTCGCGTCAGACTTGCAGACTTCAGCTACAGCCTTGGCCTCAATAATATGCTTCCAGGGCCCCATGCACCAGTGCATCACGCATGCGCTTCAATTAATTTTTGTTCCACCATGTGACTATCACAAATCTTGTCCGAAGTCAAGGGCCCCGGATGTAGATTCTGCAAAAAAAAGTTCAAACCTTCTCGTTGTTGGTCTGCTCCACTGATTATCTAATCCAATGGCCTAGATGTACCGTGTCCTATTTTAATAGGACTCTTAGTGTAAATCCCGAGAACACGGTAGTAAGGACATGGAAGTTGACAATGCGTACTAAGTTTTAGGTCTGCAAGTCGTTGAGACTTCAGAGGAGGACCATGCATGCTACTCCTAAGTGTCAAGCTAGGTTGACTTGAGAGCAGATTATTGAGACGTCGACAAGGACAATCGACTTTATAGTACTCGCCGGGACTACTCGAGTCATGTGATAGTTGCCCTCGATCAGATGACTTGCCAAACATAAGCCCGATCCCTAAAGGTTAGGGTGCCACTGTCAACTGACGGCGACATGTATGAGACGGAGAGACTCAATTATGTGCGGATCACTGGTTAGACTGATTGTAAGTGTGCTGCAGATCTTAACTACTTCAGTATTTGTACAGGCTCGATTCTTTTTTTAACCAGAAGCTCGATTCTTTCCAAAATCTACCTGATTGAGAGGCACACAATTTCCTTGTATGCATCAAGAATGCAGTATTACATCAAGCAGCACTTTGTGTCGTGCGATCACGGCGCATTAGAAACTATCAGGCGGAGAAAATTATCTATTTTTAACCCCGTCAACTTTTGACAAAGTTTATATTTCACTTCTCAACTCTAATACCAAATAGATAAACCCTTCAGACTATTCAAGTTCAGTTTTAAATGATGTGGCAGTGGTTTCACAGATGTGTCATCCCAATGAGCACGATTAACACATAAACTCAAATTTAGAAGAATGAAAAAGTACAGAAAACAAGAAAAATAGAAAACGAGTCCTAAATATCATGATTTTTTTAAAAATATCATAAATTTAGATATATTTTTTAAAAAAGGAAAACATACAGAAATATTAGAAAACCTAAAAGTTAGAGAAAACGAAAAAATTAGAAAAAAATTGTAAAAAAATTTAGATTCTTAGAAGATCGGGAAGTATGGTTAATAGTGGAAGACATTAATCATATTTCTTTTTTTTATTAATGTTTCTGAAATCTGATTTATTACCAATCTGTTGCTTGGATGGTTAGTGAAGATAATTCTATCTTCTATCCAGTAGAGATCAAATCGTAAGTTTACTCCCTGCATGTCTCATCAAGTCAAAATTTTGTTTCAGTGGTAGGCAACGTATTGTCGATAGCAAGATGTATGTGATGATTTCATCAATCTTTAATCTCCACCAGCCCAACCTTAAGTGGACATTGTGTGATTGTGTGTGCACTGTCGTTGTATGTGTGTGTCAGTTGTACTGGATTTTTCTTAAAATATAAAAAAAGGAAGCAGATTGATAAAGGAAAACAAAATAAACTAAAAAATTGCAAGATTATTTTAGAAATCAACAAGAACCTCGGGGAAGAGCCGGTAGGCTGCTCACAGTTGGGCTGATTAATATATGGCCTATTACATAATACCTGGGTGGAGTTAATAATGATTAGGTCTCGGCTTTGGAACGAAGAGTGAAAGCTTGAATAAGTGGATCTACGTCCTGAGCGGGCCAACAGAGTATTTGGGCCGTTATTCTGCACCATATATGAATTCACATACTCGTTATTCCCAACTCCGTCATGAATGACCGAACACAGTTGAAACAGATTCACGTAGAAAATTATACGGTCCTTGTGACTTTGTGAGGGAGCAGTGCACGGTAGTGCTATGGTAAAGTTAACTCGTTGGTCTTGATTTATCCAAAGCCTCCGCAGCCCATGATTAATGTAGTCAAAACGCACACGTATATATGTAAAACAGAGTACAAAACTCGATCTCTGTAACCTAGTTTTTCTTTTCAGTACATAACTGTGCGTTTTTAATATAAGAAATGCAGTAGGACCTTCCTACTCGAACACTGTGAGTAAAGTCGTACTACCACCCCTAGCGTAGCAACTTTTTCTCCTTAAATTGATCGGCATTTTTTCTCGAGAAAAAAAAAGAAAGTCGCACTCCCACTGATCGTCGTAAGGTGCTTCCTGCTATCTTACAAACACTTCATATTACATCGAAGATCTCGTACTGCTATTTCTCTAGAGATTGATTCTTATGATTGGAGCCATTTAGCCATGCATGGACGAACAACTTTGACGACGGGTCATCTGTTCTACGTTGATATACGAC
Organism: Stipa capillata; assembly: GCA_019208055.1. Taxonomy (NCBI): domain Eukaryota; kingdom Viridiplantae; phylum Streptophyta; class Magnoliopsida; order Poales; family Poaceae; genus Stipa; species Stipa capillata. Next base: position 164,159 of record JAGXJF010001838.1, on the reverse strand, counting down.
ATTCTCACTTTTGGGCTCCATGAAAACAATGGATTTGCTATTTTGCAATCATTTGAAAATTGATAAAAATCATGGTCGACTTGTTCACTATTGGATCCGCTCACACAATTTGTGTTCTAGGTGGCGAGGGCATCTTCTCCAATGACAACATGATAGGTTAGGGTTCAGGTGGGTGTTCCCTTTGCTTCTCAGGCATATAGTAATGGCCGGCAGGGGGACCATGCACCGGCGGTGGAGGCGGAGCGGCCACGTTTGCCTACCACCAACAGGCGGAGGACAAATGGTGGGGAGAGCTTGTGGGAGAGCCACCGCCAAAGACGGGGAAGATGAGCATAAAGGTGGGGGGAAAGTCTCGCCAGACGAGTCTCATTGGTGTGACGAAAAGACTTGAGACACGGTGGCTAATGGCTCAAGAAGGAAACCCCTTAGGATTAAGGATGAAAAGGATGCCGATTATTTCGGAAACGGACGATTGTCTAGCACGTGGAACCTTACAAATAATGGGCAATCTCTCCCAAAAATATTTATCTCTACCAGTTTAATTTGCATTATATATTCTCTCTCCCCTCTACACACTTCGAAATTTTGTGAATAAAATAGAAAAGAATATTAATATTTATCATGCTATTATATGTATACTTGTAAAATTTTGTACAAAGATATGACCGTGTACACCGTGCATAATAAAAGCAAATTTTACATCTCTTAGTATCATACTATTCACTAATGAGAATGTACCAATTTATTTATTATGCAAAATACATATAATCATACCTTTATACTAAATACTAAACTTTATAAATGTATATGTTACAACGTGATGAACTATGGTGTGAACCAACCCGGAACCCAAGCGGAGATCCGCTTTAGCAGCCTCCCAATCCTAACGTCTACCCCGGCGTACGGATTTCTCTAGGGGCCAGTTCCACTCTCCAATCAAAACGACTCCTATGGAGTCGTGAAGATCACCGTCCATAAGACGGCCCTCGCTCGAGTCAGGCCCAGACTATCCATCGACCACGGACCAGAGAGTTTATTGGGCTCCAAAAAGGCCTCTAAGGTAGCCTGTTGAGACTTCGGTTCATCAGCTCATAGGTTAAGCATCGGCCTGGCAGGCTGTCAGCAGGCCACCAATCTCAGGACAACCATGCAGGACAGTACATCCGGATTGGGCTTCTTGTCGGTACGGAAAATAATACTACTCGTAACTACATAGAAAAAACTTAGAAACATCCTTTTCCCCTCAAAAAAAAACTCTTAGCATCCTTTTGCTGTAGCAACACAATCTTATTGAAACAACTACTACTCCTATATTGCATCATCTAAAAAAAACTAGCTATATTGCCCTGCACTGCACAGCAACCGCAAACCGACCGGCCAGTTTATGAAAAGATCTGTACAGTTATATAAATATCATGGATATCTAAGATAATGAAAATGAACTAACACATCGCAAATTCATCATGCCCCACCCTGAAAGGTACATTGACATGGACTGATACGAGCATAGTGTACAAACCTACAAAACATCACTTCCCCTGCATATATACAAAAACTTTGGAGCCTACGAGCGTAGTAGGAGAGTTATCATTCTATCCAGCTGGGTAAACTAGCTTGTTAACTGTAGTGCATGAGACAACCTACAAATTACAATAGAGAAGAAGCAGGATAGAGATGTCAATGCTTGGACAAAGAAATATATATAGATCGTAAAAGAGACATCACGGTACGGTACAGGTACTGCAGTATGCAGAAACATGCAATTAAGTACATAAGAGAAGGTTCTTTCAAAAAGAAGTACATAAGTAAAGGAATATGTCTTCAACATATTTGTGAAGTTTAGCCCATGCCTATAGTATGGACGAAATAGAAAGGGAACAAGTCACGCGACCAGACGGCTATGATGATACTGATCAAAAGAACGTTGCGTGCAAAGAATATAGCTACGTGGAGATGTGTCGATGTTCTTGTGGAGTTGTACCAGCAGACGGGCAAACAAGGATGACATATCGTACTAAATGACCATTCGTACGTACGTAATCCTCTTTCTTAAATCTAACTTGTAAATTTTTCTACTTCTATATCGCATTATATCTCGTCGGCCCGTGGAAATATCTGCACACCGTGTATCAGTTCCTAAGTACCGCGCGCACGAGAGAGGAAGAAAGATCGTATACTACACCAATCTGCAGCTCAGCTGGATTCCACCGCGCGTCATTTGGCGTCGTGGGCTGCAGGTCGGTAGGGTCCCCCGCGGTTGGACTCGACGGCGCTGTCAGGGAGTGGCCGGTCCAGCGGGAGCAGGTGCTGGGGCTGGCCGCGGCCACCGGTGGGCGGCGGCCCCCGGCGGCTGATCCTGCGCGACGCTCGCCGCTCGTCGCTGACGCCCACGGCGCCAACGAGCACCTCCTTGACGAAGGAGAGCTCGACGCCGTCGAGGAACGCCGCGTGCCGCTCCTCCGTCCACCCCTCGCCGCGCGCCAGCACCGCCAGATCGTCCATCCGATTCTGATGAGATCTACACGCCCCACGTACGCACGACCGGGAGGGTAGCGGAGGCTCTTCTGGAAAGTATGACGAATGTGATGTCGCAGCACCCCGAAGGAAATATCTAGCGACCAAAGCTTTATATAAACGCATGCGTGGTGTGCGTATACTTGAGTACTTCACTACCAGCATTCAACTATAATATTTATTATTTCAAGAAAAACTACAATGTTTATTAGTGGGCGTCTCAAAGTGACCTGGTCATACATCAGCATGGCAAGATAGGCCGGCCACGAGGAATACGGCGTACGGTGGTGTGCCACATCCTATCCTAACCTGCAAAGATATTTTCCTCTAGAACTCTACAAGTGTGTTACGGCCAGGAAACGAACATATGGATTTGTCGCTACGAGCACTTTAAAAAAAAACTAGAGCACTTTTTCCTTTTGAGATGAAAGTGTCGGGCTTTTTCGACTTCACTGCATCCGCGAGATAATATGAGCCAAAAGCCTCCGAACTCGCAAGGAATATCTAAATTCTCACGTGACCACTCCTTCGAGGATTAAAGGTGGCGCGCGGTGCAGCCCATGCCGAGTCGCATTCGGTTCTTTCGGCCAACGGCCGAGCAATCGACAGGCCGTCCATATCTAATTATCCATTCCAGGCATCTCCAGCGACGAGATCCAACGGGTGGATCATCACGTGCTGCGCAGTGGGCTGACCAGTCGTACGCAAACCAAAAGCTGTGCTAACAAAATATCTAGCGTTTCTCAGGACTCGAAGCCATGCGAACTGCGGTAGTTTAGGATAGGCGACTACCAAACATCATGTCAACACATGTAGTAGGGCTAGCTTCAGCGTGGTACACCGATCTTATCCATGGGCTCGCGAAAAAATTGCCGATAAGTCTGAAATTTATGGAGATAGTTGAGAGGTTGCCATGCCAACCATATCGGTTTGCGAGTAAACAAGTCCACGAAAGATGGTCGCTACTCTCTTCAATCTAAAATGTAAATAGTTTTAGATATTGATATAGTCTTCAAAGTAACACTCAGGATGGTCTATCCATTATCCACATTTAGGAGTTCATGTCGCTTTGGTTGCAAACTCAATATGTCCAGTTAAGTAGCGAGATCAGTGACACCATCACCGGAAATTCACAGCTTCTAACCTTTTTTCTACTGACTCGGCCTACAATGCCCATTTTCTTATGACCACCAGCAGTGGCGACGCTGCAGGGTGGTCCATGGACCACCCAAAGCCCAGCCCATTTTGTCCGAATTTTTTTCAAAAGCCCAGCCAAACTCACTCGGTCACTCCAACTCCAAAACCCAGCTCCCGAACTCCAGGCGGCAGGCGACCTAGCACACGCGGCGGGCGGGTGGCGGCGGCGGCAGGCGAGCGGCTCGACTAGCAGGCAGCAGCAGACGGCCGAAGCTCGGACCCTGGAGGCCGAAGGCTGGCAGGCGGCAGTGGCAGCCGGTAGGAGGCGCCGGCTTGGGGTCGGCGACTCGGCGGCACCGCGGCAGGAAGCGCCAAGCGGAGGTGGGAGCCGGGCGGCGGCGGCGGCTTCGGCTTGACCAGCACGCAGCACGACAGCAGGCAGGCGGCACCGCGGCGGCCGGAGCTCGGAGCCTCGGAGGCCGGCAGCAGCAGGAGGTCCCCTCGACCAGTACTACCCTCAGCGGCTGCGGGCCTGCGGCTCGGCCGCTCGGGCCTTGGGCCCGGGGTCGGGGCGTCACCGCGTCGGGCACTGGCCGTCGCCGGTCGCCCGTCGGGGAGCAGTGGAGCAGGGCAGGGACCTCGGGGTCGGGGAGCAGGCGAGCAGCCGAGCACGAGCAAGCAGGGGTGGAGGGGGCAGATCAGGGATGGCAGTGAGCCAGTGACTGAGAATCAATAATGTCTTTGAGTTGGACAGAGAATTGAGGCAAACTGAAAATGAAAAGGAATAGAGCTGGACAAGGAGATATTGCATTGTGCTTTTCTCAAAAATTGTATTTATATATGTAGTATATATGAAGTTTGCGATGCTATATACATTTTGATAAACTTGTACTTATAAATTTTATTTGCGAAGCAAAAAAAATTTTTTGATGCCCCACCCATCGGGTGAATCCTAGCTTCGCCACTGACCACCAGAACTCGTATGAAAACAGCAATCTGGAAGAACTGGGCACCTCCAAAGTGTAAGTTTTTCTCATGGCTCATAATCCAGAACCAGGTATGGAGGGCAAACAGGCCGGAACGACGAGGCTGGCCAAATTGCACCTAACTTAATTTTCAAGAGTCGTTTCACGATCCGCCTTTGGAATGCGATCAAAGATTGGCTGCACATGCAGAATCTTAATCCAAACCTCTGGGCCGGGGCAAACTCCATCAAAGACTGGTGGTTAAACGTCATACAGGATCATGGAAGCTAGAAAAAGGCAACGGCCACACTGTCGATGCTCGTCTCGTGGACTATCTGGAACGAACGCAACACGCGAGTTTTTCATAATGTCTTCACCATGCCGCTAATTATCATAGCCTCAATAAAGAGTGAAGCAGGAATTTGGGCCCGGGCTGGGACAAAACACTTGAGCTCTATTATGCTAGGAGAGTAGACCCTGCATCTTAGGCAGCCCGCCCCCGTACAATCTCTGTAGCTTAACTTCTGTAAACTCTTCTTAATTAATGAATCATGGCCTTAAAAAATTGACACTTTGACCATTAATTTCTTAAAATATGTTGTTTAAATAAAAGAGAAGTGTTTTCTATGCTCTTCCAAAAGTTTTTTACACAGATCTCAGAACATCCATGGGTGAATAGCAAAAGGGCATATTAGTTAAATTAGTTTGGGCCCAAATCCCGTGGGGTGAGTCGTGGAAAGAGAACGCTCGAGCGGGGTTGGACCGGGCTGGATACGGGTTTCGAGCCCAAACTAATTTGACTAATATGCCATTATGCTATTCACCTATGGATGCTTTAAGATGTGTGTAAAAAACTTTTGGAAGAGCATAGAAACACTTCTCTAAATAAAAATAATTATATATTATAAAAGTATATTTTATGGTGAATCTAATAATATCCTATTTTATTTTATCAATGTTGGTAGTCTTTTCTATGTTGATGATCAAATCTAAAAATATTTAACTATCTAAAATTTTAAAACTATTTACGTTCATGTTTTAGTGACGAGTTCAGGAAGTGCTAATAAGTCTCGAATGTTTCTGCGGGATGATTAAACTGAGTGATTGAAGCCTTGAAGGTTTGTCTTGATGATGAACGGGCGACCTACAGGGTGCAGAGAAACAGGTTCACAGTCACAGATGTCTCAACAGGCTCGAGAAAATGTTTGTATATTTATTATTTTCCAGCATAATACTATTTTAGGATTAATTTGTTTGAGACTTTGAGTACCAATGGCATTCTTCCTAGGGGAAGGACATCGATCCTGGCCAATCCGCTGGGGAAAAAGAATCCTCTGTGACCATCTGTGACAGAGTTGAGGCCCTACGAGGCAAGTGCAGGCGGCGCGGCCATATACCACGGCAATGAGGCGAGGCGAGGCTCGCTGGTAGGGGCGCGGGCAAGGAGAAGTCACAAATAGAGCGAAGGGAAGAAACTCAAAGCATGATAGAGGGTGGCGGACTGACGGGACGGTAAGGCCCCCTTAGGGATGGATTCTAGAGAGTTTATATGTGAAAATAAGCTATAAGCCATCTTTAAGAGGCAAATGAATTAAGACTTAATTTTTAAGCTATTTTGGATTTCTGTTGGTACCAGGAAGCCTCAAATTTGAGGCTTCCCGAGCTTCTCCGTGTTCCTCACTTATTCCGTCCGGTCTTTACCCCTGAAATTCACAGAATTCACGAAAATACTGCCACTCCTAGAAAATACACTCTCCTCCCGATCGGGCACCCCATCTCCCCTCTTCCTCTTCCCCATCCCACGCCGCCACCCTCCCCGCCAGATCCATCCCGCACCGGCCTCCCCCCGCCGCCTGCCCGTCGGATCTCTCCCGCGCCAGCCTCCCAGCGTCGACGGCCTCCTGGCCACTAACGTCCCCGGGCCTGCCTCCCCGCGCCGCATCCCCTCCGGATCTCTCCCCACTCTAGCCCTCCCCGCCGGATCCCTCCTCGTGCCGGCTGTCCCGGAGGTGCCCTTCCCGTGTCGCCTACCTCCCCACGCAGCCCGCCTCCCGCTGCTAGATCCACCGGTGGCATCACGCATCGCCGCCCCGATGCAGGTCGCATCACGCCGTCGCCCCGACGCCGGTCTTCTTCCCCGAGTGCCACTAGACAAACCCGCCGCCCCCCCTATGCTGCTCTGCGTCCCGGATCCCTTTGCAGCAAGTGGTGCTGCCGCTGCCTCCACCAAGTGCCATCCGCCGCTGATTCTCAAAGGAACAGAAGAGGACCAACAGCAGCAGTAGGAGGTAGCCTTCCAATCCTCTCCTGGAAATCAACAACAGTGCAAAGCTTCATTGTACCAAAGGTAAGAGAGATAGAATCGGTTGCTATTCTCCAATTGATATTCTGAAATCGGTTGGTGTATGTACTGCTATTGGAATCTGTTGGTGTATATAAAATGATCAATGTATGTGTTGGTGATCTGTATATGCTCTGATCGGTTGGTGGAATCCAGTTAACTATTATCTGTGTATGTGTTGGTGATTGCAAAAAATTAGTTGGTGATTGATTTAAGAGTGAAGACGTGTATATGTTTTGTATGTTCTTTGCCGTATATGTTGGTGTACTATACACTAATGAAAATCAGTTGCCTTACATAGTGAATTTTTTAATTTTTTGGCCCATAATTCTCATGGTACAATGTTGATGATATACTCTGATTTCTAGCATTGCAGTTATGTTCTCAGTACAGCTGCTATGGAAAATTCAGAAACTTTTATTTGTGAGAAATTTTAGTGGATATGGAATATGGACCAACATACATGAAAAAGTAATTAACATCCTATCGGCAAAACTGCGAAACAGCTGAGCTTGAACATTTCGGTCTATTTAGTTGACCTAACCTAGAGAATTGCATGGCTTAGACCTTAGATTGACCTCAGAATATGTTATAAAAAAAATCAAAGTATCGACTTGTCTAATATGGAACCACGCAGAATTATAACATTTATTTTCAGACAATTCAATATACTAAACAGCAAACAAACGATTCTATGGGTATTGTAGACTTTGCACCATCCGTCATATACAATAAACTCAAATTTATAAGCCATTCCTAAGAGGCATAATTTAATTTTAGAGCTTATTTTCACTGCAGCTTATAAAAAGTTTATCCGGACAACTAATTTATGCACAAGCTCAAGCCATTCTAAGAGTACCTAAAACTTGTCGCGATGGGTCAGTGAATTTTTGCACGTCTTTGAGGAAATCTTTTGATCTTCTCTATCTATCCCGTGGGTCACGTGGATTGGACCAAGAATTATTCTGTGCACCTGACATCCAAACGGTGCCCCTATCCTGTGGGTCACGTGGATTAGGCCAAGAACTATTCTGCGCACCTGACATCCAAACGGTGGCCGATGTTGACCAGGAAAAGTTTTCACAGGCCGCATGATCCCTAGAAATTGTTATGAAACCGGCCCCTATGGTGGCCAGCGTGTTGCTTACGTGTAATTAATTACTAAATTATAGTCTTATAGTTGGCTTTTTTAATTATTTGACATACATTATTGAGAGCTTATATTCGTGAGACCTAATCTAATAAAGAGAAGAGCATCACTTTATATCCTCACGTCTATTTTACTTTTCTATAAAATATTTTATCTACCTATTGTACAACTATCAGATCACATCTTGTGAAATTAGTTTCACAACATATAATCAACACGAGACTCTCTGAGTCTACGGATTAGGCTACCTTCAAACAGCCTGAGGTAATCATGGAATCAATGACCGTCAATTAATTCTTGTCATAGCTACAAGACTAGACAGTGTACTTTAGGCACCCCCGATCGGCTATAGCGACTATCGGTGGTGCACGAGGAGTACGAGTAAGTATGACGCTTGGGTTGTTCGTCAAGGTGAGGCACGAGATACGTACGACGGGGTGAAACACGAGTCATGTACGAGGAGGCGAAACTCACCATGTGTACGAGGTGAAAGTCACTTTTGTGTTGAAGTGTAGAATTAGGGTTACAAGAGTTCTCCTCCTCTCTCTACCCCTATGGGGGTATTTATAGGGTTTGAGAATGAAAAATATGAGATTACAATTTTGCCCTCACATGAGAGGGAATTTACAAGGGCATTATGGTCATTTTTCCATCCTTAGAGGATATTGAGAGAATATTTCGGATATCTTTGAGGAATATTCTTTGGTATCTTTGGAGGAATCTTTAAGCACGTCGAGGTGGTCTTTGATGACGTCGACGTAGACCTTGACGATAACGGACGTCAAGGTGGTCCTTGACGACGTCGACGTAGTCCTCGACGGTGACAGACATCGAGCTAGTCCTTAACGACGTTGACGTAGACCTTGATGACGATGGACGCTCAACCCTTTGACGTCGTCGGTGTAGTCTTTGACGAAGTCGACGTAGTCCTCGACGGTGATGGATGTTGAGTTAGTCCTTGATGACGTCGACGTAGACCTTGATGGCGACGGGCGCTGAGCTTGCCCTTGACGTTGTTGATGTAGTCCTTGACGACGTCGACGTAGTCCTCGACAATGACGGATGTCGAGGTAGTCCTTGACGACGTCGACGTAGACTTTGATGGCGATGGGCGCTGAGGTTGCCCTTGACGTCGTCATGTCATCAAGGACTACCTTGACGTCCGTCACCGTCGAGGACTACGTCGACGTCGTCAAGGTAGTCCTTGACGACGTCGACGTAGTCCTCGACGGTGACGGACGTCAAGGTAGTCCTTGATGACGTCGACGTAGACGGCCGCTGAGATTGCCCTTGACATCGTCGATGTAGTCCTTGACGATGACGAATACTGTGGCTGCCCTTGACAGCGTCAGCTTGGTTATTGATGGCAGATGTGGAAAACTACGGAAACGGGCTAGCGCGGAGACCCCTTCCCCAACAATTCTAATAGATCAAATTCAATGTATAGATTATGTTTTGCACTACTCTCTCATTTTCTATATTGAATCTCTCTTTCTATTTGCTATACCGTGTTCTTAGAGATTAATCTAGTCTGACCTTGACGACGTTGACGTAGTCCTCGACGGTGACGGACGTCAAGGTAGTCCTTGATGACGTCGACGTAGACGGCCGCTGAGGTTGCCCTTGACATCGTCGATGTAGTCCTTGACGATGACGAATACTGTGGCTGCCCTTGACAGCGTCAGCTTGGTTATTGATGGCAGATGTGGAAAACTACGGAAACGGGCTAGCGCGGAGACCCCTTCCCCAACAATTCTAATAGATCAAATTCAATGTATAGATTATGTTTTGCACTACTCTCTCATTTTCTATATTGAATCTCTCTTTCTATTTGCTATACCGTGTTCTTAGAGATTAATCTAGTCTGACCTAACGGACGCCATTTGTTAACACGTGGTTTAATTGATGGAGCTAGAACAATCACCACCCTACAATAGTCAGGAATTGCAAATAGTCAGTATGACATCGGTTCGAAAGCGTATAGGCTACGAGTAAAAACCCACCACGACGTGCTGCAGATTGGCATAGTCCGCTATTGCATGACATGGCGTGAGGTTGTCACTTGGGCACGGAATTGAGGTCGACGTTGTTGCCTCGACACAAGGACATTGCTGGCACACACCGGATGGTGCACAAAGTAACACCGCTAGCAATAGATGAACAAGGTAACATCGCACCTTCGTGCCACCTTCGGCCACCAACAAGACATCCTCGACATCTTCCCGGCATTAACATGGCACCACGCAGGCATCGCTGGCGACGCGCACCACCGCGCCATGTAGGCCGTGGCGGACCTAGCCACGCCGATGTGCGCCAAACACGAGCGCGCGCATCCCACCGAGACACACTTGTTGGCCTCGCAGGCTAGGCAGGCGGGCAGGCCACGACATGCACCACCCAGCCATGCTTGCCGGCCTATCAAGCCAGGTAGGCAGGCGGGCTGTCGCAAGAGCTAGGTGGACAAGGACACCGCACGAGCAGGCAACCGAGCCTAGCCATGCTTGCCAATCTTGCAGGCCGAGTGGGCGGACGGGCCACGGTAGGCGAGCAAGCCGCTGAGCCCAGCCACGCTTGCCGCCCTAGAAGGCTAGGCGAGCAGGCAAGCTGCGCCGCGCATTGCGTAGGCATACTGCATAGCGCTTGCCGGCCTCGCGATTGTCACAATGGGCAGTGCTGCACTTCCCCGCCTCACAAGCCAAGCGAGCGAGTGGGCCGCCACCGCACTTTGCTTGCCGACTTCACGGGCCAGGCGGGCGAGCAGGCTGCGCTAGCAAGCCGCACTGTGCTTGTCAACCACGTGGGTCGATGGGTGAGCAAGCCACCACAAGTGCTTGTAGCCCAGCTACACCTGTTGGCCTCACGAGCTAGGCGGGAAAGCGGCACACACGCGTGCGCTTGCCGGCCTTGTAGGCAAATGGTACACAAAGGGGCACCACGACTACGGCATGCTTGCCAGCCTCGTAGGCTTGGCGGGCAGGTTGCACTGTGCTTGTAGGCCACGAGGGCTCAGTAGGCTAGTGGGCAAGATATTTGCATAAAGATCCCTGGAAGATAATTTATTGGAAAAATTATTAGGGATACCCTATATTTTATTGGATTCACGAAGAACCACCGAAAATTGCAGTCATTCATAGAACAATTTCAAGCGTACCTTTCGCATTTATTCCTTGCATATTATAAATTTTTTGGGCTTATTATTTGAGTTCCTTTGCTTTATTGAAATATAATTTCTTAAGGAAATAATGAAGTTACTTAAGAATATTATATATTATTTTGCATACCATTTATATATTTTTACATGAAGTAAAACTTATATATATATATATATATACACACACACACATATATTCATAAGTGATGTTGGATGTCTGCCTTGTCGAACAAAGAATTCTCTAAGCTTGCCTTTCATGATGAAAAACTACCTAACATGGAAATATGACGTGGAGATTATCTTCGACGCAAAGGACCTCAGAGCGGTCATTGGTCAGAGTGTTGGACCCGCATTACCTGCCCAAAGTGGCCAAGCACTGCACTTTCTCCGCCACCACCTCTTACCCACTTTGAAATATGAGTATTTGACAGAAAAGGAACCCCATGACACTATGATACTTTTTGCAGGAGCGCTTTGCAAAGCTCGAGTATGCACTCATCCCAAGGCAGAGGATGAATGAGGCAATCTCTGCTTCAACTCTGTGACTACGTAGAACTCTACCCTGCACAGGATTTGTAGCAAGAAGCTCATAGAAAAGAAATGGATAGAAAAGACACTCTCCACCTTCCATGCTAGCAACGTGGTGTTGTAGCGTCAATATTGCCATTATAAGTCCACGAGTATTTTGACTTGATAGATGTTATGCAAGTTGTTGAATAGCAAAATGAAATTATGAGAAAGAACTATAATTCTCACTCTGCAGAAACCAGGATTAGGCACAAAGCTCATGTTATTACTTACAATGTGAAGAGCCCACCTTCAAGAAAAAAAGGCCAAAAGTACAAGAAGGGAATAAGATAATTGCTTATAAGAGAGAGCTTTACCCTCAACAATAGAAAAGGAGCTATATGATCTATAGGACAAGACTTGTTTTCATTTTGACATGTGGAAACATTGATCCAAGACTTGCCATACCCCCAAACACATCATTGAAGTTTTCCATCAAAAGAACAAAGAGCAGAAAAGTATGAAGTCTCCCTTTGCTATCATTAAGGACATGGACATAGAGCAAGAGGCACTTGCCCTTGAGGTAGCTCAACAAGAGAAAAGTGAAATCCTCGTGAACATTGATAATGTTGATCGCATGGATACTGAGATGGCCGTTGTTACCATTCAGGAGAAGATGAAAGCACTCCCTGAGGCGACGCCTACCACACAAGGGAGCCAGTAGACGTCTAGATTCAGGCAGAGGTTGACGCGTATTTCTCTGGATCTGCTTGAGTACCTACACACATTTTAATAAATTTTATCAGACATTACATTATTTTTTGCATCTGAATAATTTAATGATGGTGTCTGAACTCTGAGAACAAATATTTTGAAGTTTCTATTTGTGTGCTTGCAGACATATATCATCAGTGTTTTTATAATAAGTCAAGTTCTATTATTAAAATTTTGTTATGTTGTTTCTGCTTTTGCTGTATATTTATTAAATTTAATTTCTTTAATATAGAACTTGGGTAAGAAATGTGCGTCACACGAAGTGGGTATAGTATACATATCTTGGAACAATGAGAAGAAAAACATAACTATTCCCAAAGGTCAAGAAAACTTTGTGTACACTATTTGCGCACTAAAGGAATGATTATTACATTTCCACATTAAGAACGGATTTGCAAAAATTATTAATCAATAAAGATCTATATACCAACATTATGTTAGAAGACATGTAGTCTTGCATGATGCAATTTTCATCAATTTTAGACTACTTGCATATAATATCACTTTATCTTATAATCCAGTACGGGAATGCACCCTCGAGTCTTAAGAAATTCAAAGATTTCGTTTCACCATAAATGTATTTATTGAAAGAAAACAACGAATTATTACGGACCCTACAAGGAGAGATGCACGTCGAATTTTGCATTGATATCCACGATAATAAAGGTCTTAGACCCATGAATAAGAAGATTTTATAGTTCGTTACTTTCATCTTCGAGTATCTATTCCCGACATTAAGGCGAGAAAATAGAAGCCTTAATGAAAGTCGGGAAATCCTATGGCAAGGCAAAGAGATCCATACTCAAGTCCCATGCACTAAGTAGGGCAAACACTGAAGTTCAAAGTAGAGAAAAACATTAATAAAAAACTATCTAGCTATTCAGTAATCATAGAGGTAATGTAAAATTACGTACTCACATGAAATGCACTAGAAAGAGTAAAGGTCGTTTTCCACACCATCTCTCATCCATGTGTCTTCTTATATTTAAGATAAAAGGACAATGGCTCTGACTTCCAAAAACACCGCGTACCCGGAGATGTCTGAAAAAGGGGTAAATGGACTTGTCTGTTTAAATTAATGAAATATCCCATATAGAAGAATAAGGAGAGCCAATTCAAACCTGACACAAGTATGAAGCCAAAATTGAATGTCATTATAGACATAGATGATCGTATTGTTATCATTATCTACTATATTGTATTACTAAAAACCCGAGAAGAGAGAAATATCTATACCACTAATTTTTGGTAGGCATAACTGTGCAGATCAATCAAATATATGTTAAATCCACTAAAATTGTATAAGAAATATATCTATACTTCAATTCACAAGTGCTAGAGTAGTATAATAAATATGTTTATGGTAGTATCTAACCGTGCAATTGCACCAAAAAACACACTGAAGACAAAATGTTGTAGCTGCCAAAAGGTAGGAAAAAAATGTATGTGGATTTTCGTTTGTATGGGTGGGTGCACACTACTTCAAACTTTTTGGGTATTTTTTTATATGCACAAGTGTGAGTTTCTGAGAACGCGTGCTTTGATCAATAGAATGTTAGTAAAAGTAATAAACATTACAGAACATAAATCATTTTTTAAAGATAAATCTAATGAGATTGATTTCACATGGTTAATCTATATAGTTCTAGATATACTATTGGCGATACGGATCGCATGGCAGTATATATAATATATCTGGTTACCAATGGAGTGTAATCATCTGCTCGTAATATCTTACCACTCAAACGCAATTTACAAATATCATAGAGAATTGTTTCTATTTCAAGATACTTATATTTGGGATATGTTTTAGGTAACATTTTATTCTAATGGCTATGGATTATTCTTAATTAGGCTCCACCGACTTAAAGGGTTTGATGTTTTATATCTTTTTTGAATTCCAGCATGTTATTTGAGAAAACAATAGGTGCTTGTATGGGTTTGCTCAAAATCCTACTCCTCCGTTTCAAAATGTAAGACGTATTTTAACCGTCTAAATTTAAACTTTAACGGTAAATTTTCAATAGTTAGAAAATCACCATCATGATAAAATGTTTTTGAAGACGAATCTAATAATATTAATTTTGTGTAACATGACCCACATATTATTTGATTAATTGGACAGTCATAGTGTGCCCTACATTTTGAAACAAAAGAGTACTAGTCAAAACCATGGTCAAAACGTACACTCCTGCTAGTCAAATTTAAGATAAGACAGATTATTAATCCATATAGCATGATGAACCACGCCGTGCAATTGCCAAGGACCCACACTGAATATATATTTACTAAGAAATATATCAAGAACCAACAACCAAAGCATCAGAATAGATCAAGCGAACAATTCTGAAACACAGCCAATATACTACACAAGCAAGTAGGCAAACATGACTCTTGGCATAGTTCAACTATTGGGAATCTACAAGACTACAACGCCAAGGCATTATTGCAACGAACAGTTTTAACACATATACAACAGCTTGAGTAACTTCAATACATATTACCACTATTGAGCACATATAGATAAAAGAATAACATGAATCATATTTTGTTTGTTATATTAGCAAGGAAACACGGATGCACACTTGAAAGGGTTTTGTCATGAAAAGTACCGTTGTCACGACAGTCGCCTGGGTGGAGAAGAGAGCTGAAAACTGGTAATACTTGGATTCCGACATGGAGATTTATACTTCTTCACTACCACTGCTGCTGCTGTTTTTTCGAACATTCAACTTGCATAGAGGGCAAGTCGCATTTATGTGAAGCCATTTGTCAATGCAGGCACAGTGGAAATGGTGGGCACAAGGGAGTTCACGCAGCTCTGCACCATCATCATACGCTGAAAGGCAAATGCAGCACTCCTGCATCGACCAAGTGGGTGATGACTCATTCCCAAAAAATAGTGGGTGATGAATTCATGTAGCAGCAGAAAAAAAATGAGCTGATAGAGCAACAAAAGCAATGAAGAGTTTAGCACTTGAGCTGAAACATCACCAAGGGGTTCGGAATATACAAAAGGGATGAGCCAAAAGGATGTTTTGTGATGCAAGGTGAGACAGTACGACTTAGAGAAACATAAATCATTAATCCGTTTTCACTAGTACAACAAACAAATCATTCAGTACATAATAACCACAATAAAGACTGCAAACATATTTGGTCAAAATGTCAAGTTAAAGAGAGATGACTCTCCTCTCCTTTAGAATGAAAGAGGGGCCCTAAGCCCCTCTTAGGGACTGGCTTGCTTCTCTTGTTTAGACTGTAAAGTCCTTCCTCGGTTTCCCCCTCCTTTGTACATTCCCCTTCCCCCCTTCTTCGTAAATATTTTCCCTATATTATTAATATATACTGTCGGGGCCTCCCCTACAGTTTTTCCTCCAAAAAAGAAGTCAAGTTAATAGTAAGCGCGCGTTCATGAGTTTATGTTATCCAATTTAGACTCTGATACTCTGTTAATGGAGAAAAACTCCAATCAAGTGAGTTGCACACTTAAATAAGTGGGCTCGCGACAGTACAGGGCAGTGTTTGAAATTCCTCTCCCTCTTACTAGCAGTTCCTCTATATCCAGGCTGCAACCATGAAAAACCACGATACATCACATAGAGATAGCTGCCTAGTTTCATACAACAAGTAAAATATCAAATCAGGAAGAATCAATATTGAATAAATCAGTCTAATAAAGTAGGTTCCATAAATTGTTGCTATAGGCAGCCAATGGTTTGACAAGCAAAGTTATACGTATCAATGACTAAAACTAGAGAATTTACCGCATCTTCAGCTACAAGTACTTTCTCAATAGGTTGGTTGGTGCCACATTCTACAGTATCATTATTCCATCAGAAGATCCAGTCATGCTGACAGATTGCTTTTCAGGCTCATCCATCCTCCAAAATTTGTATCTTGGAGTTTGGCGAATGTCATCTTCAGATGCTCCCTCCTAATATCAATCAGATTGTAAAAGTATTTTAATTCGTTTACTCATTTTATGCTTTATTCTATGTTCAGGCAGACTGTACAAATATAATGCACACAGAATTATTAAGAGAAGCTAGGAAACCAAACTATCAGACTGCAACTAAAAAAGATCAATATAAGCCCAGAAGGACACGTATTGGGAATGTAACCATATGTCAGCCAGGCTCAGCTGAGACAGGTGGCACACCTTCACTCCCACTTGCCATTGGATTTAATCATCAGAAGTGAAGTTTGACAATAGCAACAGAAATAACTGAATATATTAATTTGACGATCTTCATGAGGCATTTGCCAACACAAAAATAGAAAGCATTTGATATTTCAGTTTCCCAATTCGCAAGAGATCTCCAAGTTCTAACAATTTGACAACAGCTCTAACTTATAAACTGGCTACGTAAGAGGTAATTTGTCGGCTAAATCAGCCCGTATATTTAGCTTGACCTTTTAAATATGATTACTTAGCAACAATCAAAATGCTGGAGCACCTGTTCCTTGTATACGCCTATACAACCATTAATAAAGCCCATGCAGTTGAGTTATAGAACAATTTCTGCATTATCTGGTGACATGTAAGAATACACAAGAACAGCTCTTGATCAACAGCATGAGAATACACAAGAGCAGATCAAGTGAAACTAGCAGACATTTGCAGTTTTGCACCAGATTTATTATTAGTTAATGGATAATTATATAACACACATTTGAGAAGCCATACCTGATCCGAAACTGCATATAAAATTGCTATGATACAAGGGAGGCAGCAACAAACAGCAATACCAATGATGCAAGCCAAAGCAACACAAAGACGACAAAGAAAACATCAAATGCCAGAAAGACGATGCAAAGCTTGCAGAGGAAGTTGTAAGGAAATATGTTCATAATGACAAACCAAAAAAATAATGACCCGTACAGAAAGTGCCAAGTATATCTTAAAGAACAATATGTACCAGTAGAGTTGAGGTGCACCCCGAGTAATAACTTGTCCACCGGCAGATACCCAGTAAAATCCAATTATCCACCATATAAAGCAGAACATTGTATTAGCAGATTCCAGATGTTTTGCAATACTGCAACAGTATAAATCACGAACAAAAGAAATACAATCAGGAAAAAGACATGGTGAGCCATTTACATGTTGAAAAGTATACACAAGATTCTTAGCAGGGCAAAGAAAAATGTCAAACAAATGTAATAGCTCTAATGTTTGGAAAAAAAATGAGAACTGGTAGATTGAAATGACAAGGCATGGTAAATGAAATTTGGATACAAGTATATGAGGTAAAAGCACAAATGCATTTCAGCAAAGAAAAATAAGAAGGCCTAACCATCACGCTAGTGCTTATATAACCAGAGATGCAGAATAGACCAACTACAGAAGCATTTCTCATACAAGTGGTACATTTGCCAATGCAGATAGTACACGTGCATGTTTTACTATGTCCAAGCCAGAGCCAGTTGAGGTTGGAGACTCATATTTTAACACTAGTATTCACAAGAAAAAGCATGTCCTTAAATTTTAAATGTCGTCATAGATAAACCGGTATGACTCAATTGACATGCATTAGTAGAAGCAACTAAGTAGATGATGACCCAATAAACAAGACTGCAAAAATTACTGCAAAACCAGAAACAATCGTAGTGGTCACATCTTATTAGCTTCACGGACAGGGTACTTGCTCAACTTCAAAGATAAGCTCATCACTCTATGCCCATTATAATATCCATTCTAGATAATTTGAAAGCTACTCAGCCCTAGTCATTGAGAGACCACTTCAAATAATCAGTTTGTCAGCAAATAACAAACAGACAAATATATTTCTCTTGAGTTTAAAGCGACTGAACTCCAGTATATATTAGTATATTACAGATCCATTTCATGTAATCAACAATATTTTCACGTAACTGAAAGCCAAACAGTCAACTCTGCTTCAATTAAGACTCATATATGGTCCTCCCTGTTCCACTCAGAATGAAATTAAACGCACAGAAGCAACAATTTGAGCAAATATTAGGAACATTAGGAAAATTTTACAGGAGCCAGAGGACAGAATATATAAACTATCAGTACAAACTTACACCGATTAAGAAACTAAATTTACGCAAATTAAAGGATCTAAATGGTATTTACAAAAATTACTGTCACGAATAGTTTACATTACCTGCCGGCGTCCTCGTCGATGGACGAGGACGATCCATCACTGACCCTCTCCTCGTCGGCGGCCGCTTGGGGGCCGCCACGCTGGCCGTGGCGCATACGATACTCGATGGCGACACATACGATGTGCACGACGCACTGGACGGCATACCCGGCGATCCAGATACGGAGCGGCACGGATGGGCTCTCGTCGCTGCTGAGCACGAGCACGACGGCGGCGACGAGGATGAAGGCGAGGTTCCAGAGGAGGTCGAGCGCCACCACCGGGCAGGGGTAGGCCCAGTCGGCCTGCCGCTCCTCCAGCTGCTACGCAGCAGCCTCCCGCACAAGCAGGGATGGCTCCCGCATCGCCCGCCGACCGCCCTGCCGCAGCAGCCGCGCTGTCCCACGGAGCGACGGCCGGCGGAGCCCGCCACCACGACGTCGCCCACTGCCGCCGAGCAGCGGCGCCGAATCAAGGAGCGCGTCGCGACTGGGGCTCGGGGATCGTGGCGTCGACATCGCGGGAACCCTAGCGAAATCGGAAGGAAGGTGTGTGCATCTTTGTTACCTTCTCCCCTATGGAAACGGGAGAAGAGGTTTTCCTTCTACTCATAGTAATTTCCATTGCGAAGCATTTCAATTTATCAATAGTGATTGCAAGATTGCAATTGGAATTTGAAATCGGGTTCTTTCAGCGAGGGAAAATTGGGTTGTTTCGGCTAATCAAATGGAGGAAAGATTTGATCATATGCCCCCTGACATTTGATCATTTGCCCCCCTTCCCCCCCCTCCCAAGAATGATTGGTGGGGTCCGGAGCCACCCGCCATTGACACAAAGGGGAGCAAATAATCAAATGCCCCAAAAAAAGGGGGCATATGATCAAATCCCCGTGCAAGAAATATCTTTAATCATCTTAGATTTTAAAGATTATGTTGTTGTACTATTTATAAAAACATCAAATTATGACTGGATATGATACTTGCACCATATCGATATATAAGGCTTATTTGACTGGTTAAGATAGGTTTTTGACTAACAATTACTCTATTAATATGTGGCTTATGTGATACAAAATCGTAATCATAAGTAGGTACTTTTGAATTCTAATCTAATGAAATCAATTTTATGTCACACAAATTACAACTAATAGAGTAATTATTGGTTAAAACTTTATCTTAACCAATCAAAATCTATTATGTATATCCAGACGGAGAGAGTATTAGATTAATAAGCAGAAATAAAGTTCGAATCACGAACCAAACGGTTGCTAATTTATACGTGAGTTAACAGATCATTTATACATGATAAAGAATTAAAGTTTGAATCTCTAGCTGGTTAATCATTCGTATGTGATTAGACAAGTACACGGAATTAATGGGGCTGCCATATCTTAAAGTATGAAAGTATATTAAGCTGGACACTTGGCCGTTTGTACTGAGCCGGGAAGTTGGTTCTGCATGATATCAAATCAGTAAACGGAACTAAATTTCAAATAGCGAGATGATCGATTGTTTGCATATGATATTGGAATTAAAGTTCATATAGTTAAGCCGATCGATGGTTTCTATGTTAGACGGCTAGTCGTTTCTAGGTGATATTAGATTAGTGTGCTAAATGAAAGTTCGAATGTTGTATTGAGCTAGTAGGTTGTTTTTGCATGATATTAGATTAGGCAGAATTAAAGTTCGAATCGTCATTAGCCGATCGTTTATATGTGATATCAGATCAGGACGCAGAGTTAAGGTTTAGATTGTCAGTCGCTGATATTAGATCAATATGCATACCTTAAGCACATGAAACTTCTTTATGAAGTGTAAATTATAAATATCTATCAATATGCATACCTTAAGCACATGAGATTAATGCTGGATAATATTTATACACAATTATGAAGACCTAACGGAAGTGATATGTTGGGTATAATTATACAAATATATCGGTTGTGATTTGTTTAGTATAGTTAATTTTATATATATATTTTTTTAAAATATAAATGAAGAGTTTTATTGTCTATTGGCCTCTGCTGATGTACACAGCCTAATAGTGTAACCAAAGTCATACAAAGTTATGCCCATAAGCAGAAAAGATAAAATAGAGATTACATAGCACTTCAATACTCTATAGCTCAAGCACTGCATATCTTATTACCTGACCGCTATCCATGTTGGGACATAAATTCATTGGCAATCACCTCCAAACGTTGGCCACTTGCCCCAACAACTCCTTATCCTTTGGTCGCTGCAGCATAGACTATAGTTGCAATCAGCTGGTACACAAGAAGATAATATGCATGGGATTTGATGAATTCTTTTGTCAAATAGAATATCATTTCAGCATAGCCATATTGACCAACACGCCGCAAAGGGTTCCACTAGGATTTGGGCTCGAGTAGCCCCTCTCTCAACCCTATCAACCATTCCCAAATAAATTGGATATACTATGAGGAGGGGTAAGATTGAAAGTAAGGTGTACTGATCACCATATGAAATGAGCAAGTTGGCAGTCAAGAAGAGATGTTGGATAATCTCTTCCTGATCACAAAAGCTGCACATTTTGCCACCTTACCAATTTCGTTTGGTGTCACGCCCCGAATTTCCAAAACCCAAAAATTAGGGCTTTCAAAAACTTTTGATAAATAACACTAACTGAAGTACATCAGAATAAAACTTTATACCAAATTATTCTAACCCCAAAGTTAATCAGGCCAAAACCATTCGCCCTTGCGTCCCCGCCACGACAGCCTGAGGCAGCTGCCACAGCCAACTTGCTCTGCCGCGATAGCCCATGGCAGCCGTTGCGGTTGCCACGCTCTTGCCACGGCAGCTGCCGCTGCCAGTTTCCTCTGCCGCGGCAAGGCCTCTGCCACCGCCGTTGCTATCTTTCTCTGCCGCAGCAAGCCGCTCCTGCCGCGACAAGCTTCTGTCGCGCCACCAATTCCCCGCCACGGCATCTCACAGCAGCTACCGTCGCTGCCATGCCTCTGCCACGACAACCCCTCCCCTGCCGCGGCAATGCCACGCCGCTGTTCCTTTCCGCCACGGCAGCCGATTCCCACCGCGGCAATTCCTTTTCCCTACCGCGGCAGTACCGCGGCAACATTTTCTGTGCTGCGATAGCCCTTCTCCCCGTCACACACGCACAGAATCGGAATAACCTAGACCGCGACTACGACTAATTACTACACGATACCCTAGCTAAATTTAAACATATACATGCCCTAAACTTGCTTCGAACGACATGATCTTTTGCCACCTACCTCGCCAAGCCATATCGTGAATATATGCACATATATACTGCTTTTGGTTTAAGCGCTAAAACCCTAACGCAATAATACCATAGTTCAACACCTACGCAGTATACGCTGATGTGTCAACGGTACCTCGTCACCAACACATCCCAAGCCGAGATAGATGTTTTATCTCGAGTTCCATGACTCTGCCCCACCTTGCCGCGCTTCGAAAACCCTAACCCTAGCTTCCGACCATTTCCTTCTGTTTAAATTTCAATTCTTTCGAAACCCTAACCACGAAGCCAAACCCTCTCCGGCATTCCCGAAAATGCTGAAATAAATTGGGGGACACCCTAACAATATGCCCAACTCAATTATTACATAAAATACCAATGTCCAGTACAAAAATATCTATGAACAAAATAAATAAACTTTAGAACAAACAAGAGCGTTGCACTGCAATCCCTAGAGATACATTTCCAAAAAATCCCGATAAATTTCCACAACGGTCCTCGTATAACTAGAGGAGCAAATATGTAAAATCATGGGCATGCCCAGTTCAGAAATTTCAAGAAAGCAGCACCGAACACCTTGTCTTCAAGAAGTTCCTCGCATAAAATAAAAGGGCAAGCATCAGTGGAATCAGCTCAAAACCCTAATAGGGCCTCCTCACTACCCACCTAACACTCTCCCTGGCATTACTACGATCTGTCCATTCCAATTAAGCCCTAGCCTTGACACGATAATTCTTGCATTCAATTTTTGCCCTGTGCTCGTTGCCATATTTGGTGCCTAATTCCCGTATAGTTCTCTCACACCTCATCTCCCCCGTACCGTCGGTGCCAAATTTTTACTACACCTACTGCCAGCACATACGTGAGCCATGCCAAACTATCCTGTACAGAACGCTGTCAAAACTATTCCTTTTGGACACGCAGCCCGGCCAGCTCAAAATCGGTGCCTACCTTCCCCTATTCACCCTGCCATCTCTCCCTTAACTACAGTGTTAGTCACCTACTCCTTACGCATACTAACTAGCAGTGCATTTACCAACCCGAGCTGCTCACCCCTCTTCCTCTGCCCAACTCTATTCCTCACCCAAGCGTCTCTTTTCTTATTCCTCGAGCTGCCACCTTCTCTACTCCAAGCTGCCATGAGCACTCCATTCCCCATTTCTCTCTCCAAGCCGAGATTCCCCTATTCTCAGAGTGTGCGGTTTCATCAATCCCCTCCGTTCTTCTTCACCGAGCTCAACAAATCGCCAAGCAAGTTCACCCCGAGCTCAGCCCTTGCCGTTGTTCTTCTTCCTCCTCCCCAAGCTCCTCCATCCCTCAGTGCTTCTCACCCGAGCCATACTGAGCTTTCCCCTATTTCTTGAGCACCTGGGCTGCGCACGAGTCTTCTAGCTGCTACAGCCGAGCTCCAGTACAGCCACTCACCTCAGCGCCGTCCCGCTCTCTTCTTCTGCTTCGGCCATCCTGGGACCAACCCATGCCACCGGTAAGCAGCTGCTGCCACCAGCACAAGTACCCCGAGCTACCCGTTTATTTCCTTCCTACTATTTCCCTTCTTCTTCCTCAAGCCGCCCGTTCCTCTCTTTGCTTCTCTCCGGGCCGAGTTCCCTATTCCAAGAGCTCTCCTGCCTCGCTCATTCAAACACCCCGGCAAACTGCCGCATCGGCCCGCCCCTAGGGACTCTCCCCCAGCGCCGGCGCCACCATCCGCCCTCTTGCCCGATGCCCTCTCCCTCTTCCCCACGCCGGTGCTCATCAGATCCGCCGCTTCCCACGCCGCTGCATCAGCCGCCCGACTAGCCCGAGCCCGGCGAGCCCGCGGCTCGCCCCCATGGAGCCCCAGATCCACCACCCGGCTCCCTTGTCACCGGCGAGCCCCATCCTCCGGTGCCTTCGAGAACTTCGCCGCACCTTGAGCCCCGAGCACCTCGGTCCCTTCTCCAAGAAAGCCTCCCAGATCTCCCCGCCGGTGAGGACCCCCGTCGCCGGTCCACTCTTCACCTACCCGTGCCCCAATTGCCGCCGTGCTCCATCCCCTTTTCCCCGAGTTACACCCCTTTTGCTTCCAGATCTGCCGTTGTTGAGGCCCCTTTCCTGCCGCTCCGCCACCGGCGCTGTGGCTCAGGTCGCCCCCAGCCCTTGGTAAGCGGCGCCAGGCCCATCGGCTACCGCACCCTCTCTGACCTCTACCACGTCGTGCAGCTGCTGCTCCGGACGCCCCTCCTCCTTCCCTTCCGCAGCAACTCGTCTTCTTTGTAATTTGTTTTTTTTCCACTGCAGCGTTTAACCGAGCGTGATTAATACACTAATATCAGCTCACTCCCCTCAAAACTGCCACTGACTTGCGCGCTAAGTAGTGTACTAAGCCAGAGCATGCAGCCAACCGAAACCCACACACTAATAGCAATTTTTCATAATTTTAAAACTTAGGTGAATTTCAAATTCCACTACATTTCGGATATACAAATCATCTATGTAAATCTTCCCTATCTAACTTCAGGCATATATATATATGTACACATCACCCTTCTCATAGATAGCTCCGAATAAAACGTTTCTCTTTCCCCTATAACCCAAAAGTCATGTACAATACTTGGATTCGAGTATCGGTCTAGACACTAGATGTCCTTAAAAAGGAGGACCATAAGACTTATATGGTTCCAAAATCTTTTAGATGAACATCCGTGGTTATATTTACCTGAATCTTCTGACTAAGAATCTGCAAGACATCATAAGATTAGCTTAAGCCCTCCGGTCTCAAGTTAGGATTCACACTTAGAGCGTTCAACAAAAGCTAAGGAAAAACCTTAACACCCCCATGCACCCTGAGTACGACGTCCCGTGCCATGTTAACCCTAAAACGCTTGATATCCTACCAAGTGAATACATGCATTGTTGAAGTCGTCAAACCCTAACATGTGTCGGCTACGACATGATAGTACCGAACTAAACCCTAATGGCCCTGCCCTTGCTGTAATAATCAAAAATACCATTAACCCTTGAAGCTTAGTAAATCGTAACTGCCCAAACATGAAAATGTTGTGTGAGTGTAGTCCGCTAGTTCTTCATTTGATGTTATTGAGTTGTGCTCGCACTGTTTCTTATTCGATGATCTTCCGACGTGTAGTTTCGACGGTACGACGAATCGTGCGAAGGAATCTCGGGACTCGCCGAATCAAACTCGAAATCGATACTCAGGCCAATACCTGCCAGGCAAGCTCTTCTTCTTTGATTATGTTGAATCCCATGATTGCGAACTATTTATTTTGTTTGCAAAACATGCATGCTATGTGATAGAAAATGATATTTTATGTAGCAATAGTTACATCCGATATGGTAGAAACCCTAGACCGATCCCGTTCCTTGTCGCCTTAAGGATTACATATGTTCCGAAGAAAATATCGGAAACCTAGGTGTAGTATATACATATATATTGCTTAGCCCCGCAGTAGAAAATCTAGGTTTTCGCAAAAGTAAACTAATCCCGAAAATCTCGTATGAGATAAACTTGGGATGGATCGCTGTGACCGATGGAGAAGAGGTCACGGTATAATCCACGGGTTGGATGTTCGAAGGGTAGTTTTTGTAGAGCAAAAACAAAATGGAGATGATTTGGATCCGGGTTAGAAATGAAGGGCGTGAGCAGGAAGGAATAAAAGCGAGCTAAGACCCAGTGGGGCACTCGCGGTCCGTGCGACGGACAAGGTGTGGAGTCTTTCTCGGATCACTTAAGGACCGAACCTACTGTGCCGCTAAACCAGGTTCACCCTGTACGTCCACATGTCCTTTATGGGAAGGACTTGACCTTTACCCTGTCGAATGCTAGTATCTGGACCCGCGGGCAGTAGGAAGTAGGTGACTAGGCAATTTAAGACCTAAAGAGCCTATCCGCAAAGTAGGGAGTTGCTCAACACAAAGATGAGAATAGTCCCATTTTAGGATTTGCGAGGCAAAAGGTAAAGTTGGGTAAAACATCTAGCGGGTCCAGCTCTAGTATGAAACGGGTGAAACGTCTCGTTGTACTAGCCCTGTCAGCATACGGTGCACAGTGTGCCCAGGGCGAACTACATCTTGTGGGTAAAGCCGTACAACCTCTGCAGAGTGTTAAAATCTATTCGAATAGCCGCGTCCTCGGTCATGGACACAATCTGGTATGGCCACACAACCAGTTAGACTATATGAGGAAAAGTGGGTCATGGGTTTAAGGACGCATCGCCTGATGGGCATGCAGAGTGAGTTGGGAGATCCTCGTGTAATGCGATTACACGGGAGGTGTGGTAATGAGTGGGACGCTGTTCTACCGGAGTGTAGGAACAGCTATCTGAGGAGAAATGAGGTATTGTCGGACGTCGTTCTACCTGAGGGTAGGAACGGCTATCTAATGCAGATAAATGGCCGCTCCCGTGGCGGACGGCCGAATTGCAGGTATGTTATTATGACTGATTGGTATGACTCGGCAGGGCCGAGGTTGTGTTTGAAAATAAGCTTTTATCATCTACTTAATTATTTCCCAATGAAAACTTGCAGTTCCGCACAATTATCAAACATAGGATAGAGCCTCTCTGTTGATTTCCCCTGTGCATGCATATATCTGTGATATTCACCCTGAAGGGGAGTTTGCGAGTACATTCAATGTACTCACCTGGCTTGTTGAATTGGCCAAATAAGAAGAAGAAACGTTCCGAAGGTACCGATGTCGAATACGAAGGCTAGGGCGTTACCCCAGTCAGTTGCCTGTGTGGTTCGGCATATTGATGGGCAAGTTATCATGTGTTTGTACTCCGCTGCCATTTCAATCCGGCCAATCGGCCTGGTATGTATAATTAAAGATCTTGCCGATCATTTATGTATTAAACTCGGTATGGTATGACTTTGTATCAACTATACTGTGTGTACCGGCGACTGATCCTTTTGTATCAACTATACTGTGTGTACCGGCGACTGATCTAGGGACCGGTACAGTAAACACAGGAGCTTATCCGGCCTTAAAACCGGGTACGCCACATTTGGCCAGGTTATCCTTAGTGAGAACTACCACTTTCTAGAGATATCACATAACAATCTTAATCTTCAGGAGAGGTTTTAGGAGCTATAAGCGTGTCTACCAATGGTGATGAATATTGCTAAGGACATGTGATCTCACGGTCTTACTATACATAGACTATAGTGAGAACAGACCATTCAGGTGTAAGTTCCACTTGAAAATGTCATGCTTAGGACTAAGTGTCGCTCCTACAACCGTTAGGCTAAGTCATTCCAGGCAACTAGCTTGGCCCAATAATAGCCCTCCTCAATGAGACATCCAAAGGGATCATGCTCATCACCTCAACAACTTTGGTGTGTTTTTTGCAGGTGACATTGTAGAGTGAGAGATACTGATCTTGAAAGGACTGCCTATCTATCCAGATATCACCCCAAAACCTGACCTCTTCTCCATAGTTGGTAACAAACTTGCCAAAATGGAAGAAACACATCTTTTACCTTCGCCGGGCCAGCCTAAAAGTGGAAATCCCTGGCTTATCCTTTACCTGAGAAAGCGGTTTCCCCCTTGGGTATTTATTCCGAAGGATTTCCTGCCAAACCCCATCCTTGTTAAACAACTTATAAAGCCATCTGCTTAGTAAGCATATTGTCACACCCTATTTTTCTAAGCCGGTTTCTGTGCGAGCTAAACCCTAATAAGTATATATATATATCCAGGGAAAGCTTAGCTACTTCTGAAGTAAATTAGTGATAAATATGGTGAGTACCGAGTAGGATTGTTACAACTGATAGTACACATCCGGCTGTCTTGTTGGTCTCGCCAACCCACAAGTTCCTGCAAAATCGCTAGCACAGAATTAATAAGAATAGTGATAAGAATTAAGCGTGCAGAATAAGAATAGTGCCATAGTACTAGAATAGTGTCACGCCATCTGAATAGTACCTAAATAGCGTCTGAACAGTACTTGAACAGTGTCTGAATAGTGCTGAATAGTGTCATAGTACCCAAATACTGTTCGAATAATGTCTCTAAATAGTGTCATAGTACTCGAATACTGTTTGAATAGTATTAAATTCTTTTCACGCTGAATCCTATCTGCTAATCAAGGTCTGCAGTGTTCTATTCTGCATAAGTTTGGATTAAAAGGTTTGGTTGGTATCAGAGCCTGGTCATCATTGAAAAGTTAAAATATCTAAATCTAGAAGTAAGTACTGGAAAAATTGTCAATACAAAAGACAGTAATAATATAAGGTGCAGACTAAATTCCTCTGAAGAGCATAGTTGGCATACTTCACATAGCCAGTTAAATTTAGTGGTTGATTTATTACATAACTTTTATATAACTTGGGGTAGAAGACAGGACGAACTAGACCTCAAATTAGACAAAATATATAAAGAATATAAAAGGCTTGAAGAGCAATACTCTCTTATCAATAATAATTTAAATCTAGTGTTAAAGACATTAGAAGATAGTAAGACAAAACAAAATATAGTCAGTCAGAATAGCGACTACATCAAGGAAGATATAAGATTAATTGGTAAGAAGCTAGAATTAGATAACGCATTCGCTAAGAAAGATAAGCTACCAGAAGGTTTAAATTTTGAGCTAGAGATAATTAAAATTATGAATTTAGTAGAAGAAGTTAAGACCCTAGTTCTTTCTTAAGTATATGTCAGAATATAAACAAGCTTTAAAAGAAACAGAAAAATATCTTGCTCATCCTATTGGTTTTTCCAATTACGAGTCATCTAAGGAAGATTCTAAAGTAATAATAAGACAAAACAATACCATATTGCAGTTATTAGTTCAAATCTTGAATAAACTCAATACTGAAGAAAGTGGTAAAGAGTTAGTACTAGCCTCATCTGGTTTAATTGTATCCACCAGAACAATAAACTCAGAAAAATAGACATATCTAAAAGCTTCTGTAGAAGAGATAAATCACTCCAAATAGTAGATAGGGATGTCAAACCTTTAACTATAATGGACAAGTTGAAAAGAAAATATGAAGATGTGGATAATTTAGAAGAAGTCATAAACTTAGAAAGAGATCTTGAAAGATATCAGAGAGATACACTAAGGAAAATAAAGCCTCAACAGATATATCAAATGGGTATGTTTGAAAATAAGTCAGGATTATATAGAATATCCAGAGAAGTAGAATTAAGTGTTTTAACACAGCCAGTAGAATTAAGGGTTGTGAGTAAACAATTTGAGAATGGACTAAAATATTCAGGTTATAAATTTATACATCAAGGAATGTATATTATAGGAATTAAAGGTATGACAAGAAAGAAACTAGGAACTAAAGTTCTAATAACTTTATTAGATAAAAGATGGGATACAGTTAATAAAGCAGCACTAGGTTTTCTAGAAGGTGATATGAATGAAAATAAACTAATAACATATATAGCGCCAGACCTAATTATGCATATAAAAGAATTCATAGAAAAAATGAGTTTCGGGTTCCAGACCAAAGGGTATGAAGAATTTAAAGGAACAAATTTATTAGTAAGCATAGAGTTTGTTGGAAGACTAACTAATAAAAGTAGGACTAAATACAAGGTAAATGTCAATGATGTAATTGAAAGTATGCAATCAAAAGGTATAAAATTCATGAGTCCCTTAAGAATTGATTCTGAAGAAAGGGCAGGTGAAGAATGGAACATAAGTGATTTAATAGAAGGTAAGGCTTTAAAATAACCTGAAGATTTTGTAAGATATCAAAATACAGCAGGAAACACTAGTATTAGGTTTATAAATTATAAAACAAGAGCTCTAGATGATCTAGATTCAGTCATATCAAAACAAGATATTAAAGATAACAGAAGGCATAGTGTTTCAGAATTTATGGAAAAGCCAGGCTTAGATGTAGAAATAAAATATTGTGAAGATAAGTTAAAACAGGTTTCTAACGAATATAATAATACTATGACGCATGAATGGCCTACCATAAGAGAAAGGGAAATATATTTCTGTAGAGAATTATCCAGATTAAAGAAGGCAAAGAAAGATAAAGAATTATTTATAGATGAGAGGAAGGATAAGGAAAAGCATATTAAAACTGAAGAAATAATAGATAATAAAAACAAAGGTATACATATGGATAGCAATAATACTATAACTGAAAATGAGCAATGGGAAAGAAATGAAAAATGGTTATCAGAAAGCTATGAAGAAGAAGAAGCATTAGTAAATGAAATATATAATGAAGGACAAGCTATAGATGCCTCACAACAATATGATGACTTCTTAGACTCTTTAGATAAAGTAGGAATACATAATCTAGAAAATGCAATGGAAGCAATGGAAGTAGATATAGGAGTAGGAAAGAAAAGAAGTAGGTATGGTGAGAGTTCAGTAAAAAATGAAGGAGAATTTGAGAGACCATCTAGAGTTTCAAGAAATTGGCCTCCAGAAAAAGAAGAAGCCTCATATAACTATATCCCTGGCCAATACAAATATATGGGATCTAAAAGGAGAGATTTTGAAAGGTCAGTAAAATTTTGTCGACGATTGGTAAACCGGCGATCTTACGGTACTCGCGAGATGATGATTGCTGGGGGGTAGGGACCTCTAGGGGCCAATCGCCAGGAGTTCTGACAGCAGGGAACAGCCGTTTTTATACAGGTTCGGGACTCCCTCAGGATAATAACCCTACGTCCTGTTGCTATATATTGATCGGGAACACGCTTTATAAAGGAGGTGTATGTTAGTGGCTATCCTAGACCTGGTCGTAGACTAATCCTAGCTAATCCTCCGGGCTCGACTCCCTCGAGACTGCGGGTCTTCTAGAGCTTCGCCTCCCGACTTGACCTAGATTGACTTCTGACTACTGGTTCTCTCCTCCCCTCTCCTTGGGATTGCTGATCCTTATATAGGGGGGTGCCCAGGGTCGTACTGGACGTGGACTTACGCCCGAGTAAGACTCTGGCCTCCTTAAACGTCGGGATTGACTTTCCTAGTTTAAGGGGAGTCTTCTTTCCTTAGCGGAATTGCCTTATCGTCCGAGGATCCTTATCGGGTACGGGGTACCTTCCTAAAGCCTCAGGGAACTACGTACGGGTACCCCGAATACACGGGATACTGTACTACGCATCATCAAGCCCCCCATCAATACGTGAAATGAAGTCAAGATGGTTTGGTTGGAAATCTGCCCTTGTCGGGGTGCAGCCCCGAGTAGGCGACCAAATTAGTCCTTGTCGATGACTTCTCCGAGTAGATTCAATCTCTTCCGAGTAGTCGCAAGAACCTTATCGGAATAACTTCTTGGAAAAAATCCAGAACGTTTTCCTAATCTGATCTGATCCGTTGGTCACGGACACGCGTTCGCCTGGCGTATTTCTAGGAAACGGAACCATCGTGGCGGAAAATTCACGTGGTGATGAAGAATCTTTTCTCTCTCTGGCCCATCTCTTGGGTCGTGGATTGCCAGACCCTCTTTTTCCCGCGACGTGCTCTGTGCGCGAAAAAAGCAACTATCCGCATTAAATGCGATTGAACTGATCGCGCCGTGAACCGCGCCCGGCGATCGTTCAAATCCTTTAGGAATCCAAGAATTGGGGTTTTGCCCACATTGCATTCCTGCCTCCTAGCATTCTTGTTCTCTTCATCTTCTTCCTCGCGCCCTTGCCCAAAAAACTTTCGCCAGTGTCCTCTCGTGATCGAGTGACGAAGATGGGCAAGAAGAAGATCGTGAAGAATTCTCCCGATCGCGCCGACGAGCCGGAGAAGAAGGTCGCAGTCGCCATTCCGGAGTTTGAAGCTTCGGTAATGGACGCCGCCACCCTGGAGAAGCTCGCGGCGGAGGAGGTGATCCTCCCGGAGGTATTCGTACCCTACCGGGAGGCCGTGAAGGAGACGGTCCCAAGCCCCGACACCGACTGGACCGTCGTCTTCGCCGACTTCTTCAGATGCGGATTCCAGTTTTCGCCATCGACGTTCTTCCTCCTGACGCTCCAGCATTATGGGATCGAGTTGATCCACCTCAACCCGAACTCGATTCTGATGCTGGCGGTATTCGCACACCTGTGCGAGGCCTACCTTGGCGTCAGGCCGAGCCTAGAGCTCTGGAAGTACTTCTACAACCTACGTCGGCAAAAGGGGAGCGGCGCAGGCGTAGTCGGTGGCGCCGGATTCCGCCTCCGAGAAGGAAGGAAGGACGAGTACATCAACTCGTCCTGGAAGTCTTCGTGGTCGGGCTGGCACGCCCGGTGGTTCTACTGCCAGCCCCCCGCGGGTTCCCAGATCTCCTACCGCGGGCTCGCTCCCATCACGCTCAAGTGTTGGGGGGAGGTTCCGAAGGAGACCAGGCGTCTCAAGGCGCTCGTCAGTGACATCGCTGATCTTGCCGCCAAGGGACTGACGGCGTGGGACGTCGCGGAGGACTTTCTTCGGCGCCGCATCAGCCCCCTTCGGTCATAAATCGCGGCGGCCTGGGAAATCCCGGAAGGCCAAGACCCGACAAGGGATTTCGACACTGGTAAGTAAAGCATCTTGCTCCATGTCAATTCAATTACCGAGAATCCTCACATACTTCTGCCTTGTCGTGCCATGCAGAGCTGTCCCCGGGGGAACTCCGGAATAGGTTGAACAACCTATTCGAGCGATTCCCCCAAGGCGGGCGCAAAGACGTGCCCTTGCCCCTTTTGAGGCAGAGTCCAGAGAGCCGGCGAGAAGTGTTCTCGGTAAGTCATCCACCTTTCCTCCTTGTCTGACTTGGTCTCGTCCGAGTAGCCTTACTGAAGGTTCTCGGGTTCTTTCTTTGCAGCGCGTAGGCCGCGGAGGTCCCGACTCGGAGGCCGAACGAGCTGGCGCTCCTGTCGAGGATGATGACGTCGAGATATACGACACGGCCCCGCCGCTCCCCGAGACTAGAGAGGAGGGCCCTTCTGCCGATGAGGGGGCGGAGAACTTCCCGTCGAACTCTCCTGCCCGGGATCCTCAATCGCAGGTTTGGACTCTCGCCCGACTACCTTTTCCTTTCATATTCTTTTCTGAATACTAATCGTAAAGGTGGTCGTATCGAATAGCCGGAGGCGAGCGACGCTCCGTCCAAGGAACCGACACCCCCTCCCCCGGCCGTTCTCGAGGAGGAGTCCGTGGCGGACAAAGGGGAGGCGCCGCTACCTTCCGGCAAGCGAGACTCAAGTGCCTTGGCGCTGAAAACCCCTCCGAAGGGGAAACGCCAGAAGTGAGTTTCCTTTTGCCGCCTTTTTTCTTTTGACTTCGTTGCGTTGAAGTTTTGACTTGGTTGCTTTTTGGGCGATTAGGGTGGTGATCCGCGCCGGCAAAGCTCTGACTACCGCAGCCACCAAGCCGCAGCCCTCGGCGCCGAAATCGGCATCGGCCCCTGTGGCAGACTTGCCACAGGCTCCGGCGCCAGACTTGCCGCAGGCTACTGCGCCAGACGCGATGGAGCCGCCGCAGGCCCCCGCGCCGGAGTTGCCACCGGCCCCCACCAAGGAGTCGGAGCCCCCGGTGGTGGAGTCGGAGTTGCCCCTTACCGGGCCAGTCGCGCCTCCGGGTCCTTCTGCGGCTGAAAATCTTCGCGCTTCTTCCTTGCTGCAGGTAACATAAGGGAGGTTAGCGATAAGGTAATCTTACTTGGCTTGTACTGACCTGTTCTTTTTCCAGCTTGCGCTTTCTCAGATCGTTCCACTCGAGAAGGCACAAGAGGAGCTGGACTCGACGCACGACGAGTTGAAGAAGCGCCTTGACGAGTCCGAGAGGCAACGGGCAGAGATCGAGGCACTGCAGAAATGCCTCGAGGACTCCGAGAAGCAACGGGCATCGGAGAAGGAGGCGCTGCAGAAGAGTCTTGATGATTTCGAGAAGCGGCACGCGGCGGTCGAGGCTGATCTCTTGTCCGCAAAGGCACGCCTCTCCGACGTCGTGCCTTCCTTGCAGCAGAGCCGGTCTTATGCGAAGAAGCTGGAGGAAGATCTCGAGCGGGCCTTGGGCACGCTCGAGAAGGCGCTGGGTGAAGTTGGTGTGGTCGTCGCCCTGAGCTCTTCTTCGGCCGACCGCTTGGCCGGGCTGATGGCGTCCGTCTCCAAGCTGAAGCCTACCGTCGACAAGCTCCTCGAGGACGAGCTTCAGCAAGGAGTCCGAGACGCCTTGGCCTTTGCCCTGGCCCTTCTGAAGCGCGAGCGCCCGGACTTGCCACTGGAGGCGCTCGAAGCGGACTTGCCGGAGGAGGACTCGGAGAGCCTTGTCGACGCCGTGCAGGCGGCAGCCGATGCCTTTGGCGATCGAGTCCAGCCACCTGGCTCGCAGTAGATCTGTAATAGGAAATACTTATGCAAATACAGTGGTTAGTAACTGTGCTTTCAACTGGTGTGTTTTTGTCTTTTTCGAAAAACCTTGTCTAATCTGCTTGCGCGAAACTTTGTCGGATGCAAGCATAGGCTTTAGTCGGAACCAATCGTCCTTTGTCCCCCTTTGGTGCGGGTTTACGAATAGGGCCGTAGGTCGCTCTTTGCTACGATTGACCAGTCCTTAGGTTTAGTCGGATGGAGGGCTCCGTGGCTCCTTGTCATCAGTAAACGCGATAAGGGGTCTCTCGTGCAGCTTGTCGTGGCCGTGGCAACCTCTTCGTACCCCTAGCTGAGGGGAGACTCTGGCTACTTGGCTAGTAAATCCTATGCTTGCCCGATCAGCAAAGTTCCACTCTACCCGAGATATCTTCCGCTCCGAGTAGTCGGAGGTGTGGATGAGCGTGTGGGTTCGATCGATCTAGTCGTAGCCATACTTCCTTCCCTTCCCTTACTCTGGATTGGGGGACTTTGCTACGGAACTGGGGAGCTTAGTCGACCAGGCCTTAGGTTTGGTCAGGTGGGGGGCTCAGTGGCTCCCCTGTCACCTGCAAACGCGTTAAGGGGTTTTCCTCGCGTCCCTGGCAGTTGCAGCGCAGAACCCTTCCTCCTTTGCGCAGGTCGAAAAAGTCGGTACTCGTACTCATATCTCGACTTCACCGTATTCTTATCCAGCCCCCGACTGTCTGTTCGAGGGATACCTCGGATAGGCAGTCTGAATAGGAAAAAATTGAACTAAGGACTCTTGTATTATTTAACGACAAAACTGTGTCTTTTACAGGCTACTGTAAGAAAACTAACTCTTAAGAAAGAACTAGAAACAAAAACTAAGCCATCCCCTCCTCTTGTGGCTTGTCGTCAGTTACGCCAAAGGCTCCCGTCCCCGTGTCGCGACCTGCTGACTGAACTTTGTAGAGTGCGCGTGCTGGGCGGCGGCGCCCGAAGCGTCTTATTGTCGACTTGTTCGTAGCTTAGCGACTCTTGAGGTTGGGGTTGGTGCAACTTCGGAACCCGCTGTCGAGGAGGCGATGGTTGTACGATCTTACCGATGGTGGTTTGGACTGGAACCCTTCTAACGGACGCGACCTTCCTACCACTTACACGAGTGACTGGGGTCGGGCGGCTTCTCCCGAGGAACCGTTGTCCTGCCCGGGGAAGGCCCTTTTTTTCTCCCAGCTCCGACTTAGTCGTGGAGCTCTTTCTCCGGCTTGGAGGGGGTACTTCCCGAAGACGTCGCTCGTAGGCATGGAGGAGGTCTTGACGATGTGGTGGCGGGAGCCGCCGCGTCGGCGCTTTGGTTAGGGGGCGGGTGCTGTTCTGCGAGGTCGAGGCTGCGCTTGTCGCAGAGGAATGCTTCTTTGGGGGAGCTCCTTATCGTGAGGACACCTTTTGGGCCGGGCATTTTTATGCACTGGTACGCGTAGTGCGTAGCTGCCATGAACTTGGCCAAGGTAGGTCGTCCTAGGATAGCATTGTAAGCTGTCTCAAAATCGACTACATCGAACAGAATTTTCTCTGTTCGGAAATTCTCCGGTGTACCGAAGGTAACCGGGAGAGTCACTTGCCCAATCGGCGTGGCCGACGAGCCCGGGACGATGCCGTGAAAAGCGTGCGTCACCGTCTGGACGGATGACCGTGGCACTTGCATTGCGTCGAGGGCGTTGGCGAATAGGATATTGAGGGAGCTCCCTCCGTCTATTAGCACGCGGCCGACCCGGCAGTTGTTGATCGTGGGCTCGACCACGATCGGGTATCGTCCCGGTCGAGCACAGTTTTCGGGGCAATCGGCTTGGTCGAACGAGATTGCTACCTCAGACCACTTGATCGCTCGAGGGACTCGCGGAACACTCGCGAGGACTTCCCGGGCGATCGCCTTGTACTGCCTCTTGGACTCATAAGAGGTCGAGCCCCCGAATATTTGCTCTATTGCTCTGTCATGCCCTTGGAAAGGCTCAGGGGTGGAGTCCCTGTCTTCGGAAGATGTCTCCCGGCTGTTGTTGGCGACCTGAGGGTTTTCCTCGCGGAACCTCTCTCGCTCTTCCCGGAGGTATTTCTTGAAGATGCGGCATTGTCGTAGATCATGCGAGTCCGTCTGGTGGAAGTCACACCAGGGTTTGGACGCCTTGTCGGAGGATGTTGCGGGCTTATCCTTGGAGCGCGGCTTCCAGGTACGCTTCTCGGAGACATCATCCATCACCTCGTCGGTTCTGGTCCTTTTCTCCTTGTTCCCTCCAGAGGGCTTCTTTTTGCGCTTGGTTTTGCGCGAATCGCCTCTCGATTGGAGGGGAGAACTGGTAGATTCGCCCCGCTGTTGCTTGATGTAACGCAGGGTTTCCTCTGCGCAGGCGGCCTTCTCGGCCAGGTCCATGAGCTGCCTGGTGGTTCTTGGTGGTCGCATGATCAAATCGTGCGTGCACATCTCGTTCCGACTGCCCCGAGTGAAGGCGCGGATGACATCCGAGTCCGTTATTTCGGGTATAGTGTTGCGGACAGCACTAAACCTCTTCGTGAACTCCCGGAATGTCTCATCTGGTCGTTGGACGATGAGGAACAGGTCGTCGACCCGACCAGGCCTCGGGAAGGTACCTTGGAAGTTCCCGAGTAGCATGTCGCATAGCTGACCCCATGAACGGATTGTTCCTGGGGGGAGGTTCGTCAACCACGTCCTAGCGGCTCCTCTGAGGGCGGTAGGGAGGTAGTTGGCCATCACCTTCTCGTCGCCGCCGGCTGCCTCGATCGCGGTGGTGTAGATCTGGAGGAACTCCACAGGATTTGTGGTTCCGTCGTACGATT
Organism: Stipa capillata; assembly: GCA_019208055.1. NCBI lineage: Eukaryota > Viridiplantae > Streptophyta > Magnoliopsida > Poales > Poaceae > Stipa > Stipa capillata. The sequence continues at coordinate 127,170 of JAGXJF010001838.1, read as the reverse complement.
CGAGCGAGCCTGGCTTGAAACGAGAAGGCCATCGCACTTGTCGGAGTTCCTGAGACAGCGCTTGGCATCCGCTGAAGGATCCCCGATAAGGCACGTTTTCGTCGCTATTCGGGGTCGAGGATCGGCCCCGAGCACGGGTGTTGTGTGTGTGGTCTCTCCGAGAAGGTTGTTGCTCCTGTTGGCGCCTTTGACGGTGGCGCCGCTCGAGCTGTTCTCGGAGGTCCACCGGTTGCTCCTCCTGAGGAGACCGGTTTCTGGGGTGTCGTCCCTCCTGACCTCGTTCTTCCAACGGAGGAGGGGTGTGCACCCGAGTGGAGCTGTTGGTCACCGATCTAGCTCGAGAAGACTCGGCCTGGTTTTGAGCCTCTCGGAGGTCAGCCCCCAGCCGTTGTAGCCACTGTACGCCCGCGGGTGTAGATAGATCTGCCGCGGGAGGCTGTGACAGCAGATTGCGCACTTCCGCCAGTCTTCGAGCAGTTCCGGGACACGTACTCCCTCGTTCCCGGGGGAGATCTCTCTCCAGCAGCGGGTAAATCTCCGTTCCGACGAGGAGTTCTTTCCCCGTCAGCGGGTAATCCTCCGTCCACGTGAGAGGCATTCAGCGTATTACGCGGCTGTGAGCCCCCGGGCAAATCTGGATCTACGGGGTCTTCTCGACCATCGTTGATCGCGAGTACCATGCGAGGTCCTTGACTGGATGATGTGTACTCGTACTCCATCGCGTGGTCCTCATCGGACACAACGCGGGTAAAGTCTTGATCGTTCTCACGATCAGAATTAGCGGGAGAAATCCCAGCCATGGGACTGGTCATTCCCGCCGGGGAATCGTCGTTCAAGACCAACTTCCCGCTGAAGGCCCTGGCGCACTCGGTTCTGAAGTGGTCAGCCTCGCAATCCGAGTCCTCTCCAGGGGCGTATTCTCCGAAGTCTACTTGATCCGTTACCGGGTATGGGTCCACAGGGCCAAAGTTGTCGTAAAAACCCTGGTCCGAGTACCCAGTACGGGGCGAGATTGCGATCGGTTTTCCTGCCGTGCTTGCTACTTCCTCCTTGGACGAGGCCGAGGAGGGCTGTGCGAACGGCGCTGGGATCTGATCGTGCCTAGTTGCGCGTCCTGCCGACTTTGAATCTTCCTGGACGGCTTGGTCCGGAGAGGTCCCCACGGTCGGCGCCATCTGTCGACGATTGGTAAACCGGCGATCTTACGGTACTCGCGAGATGATGATTGCTGGGGGGTAGGGACCTCTAGGGGCCAATCGCCAGGAGTTCTGACAGCAGGGAACAGCCGTTTTTATACAGGTTCGGGCCTCCCTCAGGATAATAACCCTACGTCCTGTTGCTATATATTGATCGGGAACACGCTTTACAAAGGAGGTGTATGTTAGTGGCTATCCTAGACCTGGTCGTAGATTAATCCTAGCTAATCCTCCGGGCTCAACTCCCTCGAGACTGCGGGTCTTCTAGAGCTTCGCCTCCCGACTTGACCTAGATTGACTTCTGACTACTGGTTCTCTCCTCCCCCCTCCTTGGGATTGCTGATCCTTATATAGGGGGGGTGCCCAGGGTCGTACTGGACGTGGACTTACGCCCGAGTAGGACTCTGGCCTCCTTAAACGTCGGGATTGACTTTCCTAGTTTAAGGGGAGTCTTCTTTCCTTAGCGGAATTGCCTTATCGTCCGAGGATCCTTATCGGGTACGGGGTACCTTCCTAAAGCCTCAGGGAACTACGTACGGGTACCCCGAATACACGGGATACTGTACTACGCATCATCAAATTTCAAAATCATAAAAGTGATGGTGCAATATTAAATCTAGCTGCACATGACCCAATTGATTGGCCAAATATCATAAGCATATGGAAGGGTTTGATAGTCCAAAAATACATTCAAAACCAGCACAATATAGGAAATAAGGTAGAAGACATGATTACATATTTAGAAACATTTTTAGGAGAATCTGCAAAAGTCCTATGGGAACAATGGGTAGAAGGCAATCCTAATAATTATGCAGAATTAAAAAGAGCAGGTAGCAACCCAAACAATTTTGCAAATATAATATCAAATATTATTATAGCAGAAGATCCAGAGCTAGGATACACCACACTACAAAATGAAAGGTTAAGAGAAATTGAGAAGTTGACACTAACAGATTGGAAAGGTATAAATGAATTCTCACGACACTACTTATATAATGCTACTATAGCCAAACAAGGTTATAACAAAGGAGTAGTTAAAAGATACTTCAACAAATTACCAGATCCTTTAGGAAGCATGATATTTGAAGAATATAAAAAGGAAACTGAAGGTTCTGTTATTAACATATCACAAGCAATAACATTTGTATTCAAGCAACTAAGGAAAATATGCACTAGCATACAAGGCCAAAGGTCCATGAAGCATTCAGACTATAATTTTTGCAATAAGATAGTTCAAATACCATTAACATATTGTTTTATATGTAATTCAACTGACCATTTAAGTAAGACTTGCCCAAATAAGGACCAGAAATGATATTCTAGCAAATATGAAGAACAAGAAAGAGTTTTAATAGTAGATAGTGTAAATGAAAATATATTAGTATGTGATGATGAAATAAAGGATGATGAGTCGATATATTCAATTATTGAAACAGATGAACTTGAAAACAATGAAGCTGAATATGAATCAAGTAATGATGATATAGACTTAATAGATGAGTTAGCAGGATTAAGAATAGAGATGATGAATCAAGTAAGCTGTGAGCATGATTGGATTAGAGGTAAAAGTGATTATAATATAAAATGTGTATTCTGCATATATTATCCAAGTCAAGATAGTAGAGCTACTTGTAGTCTATGTTTAAAACAAGTTTGCTCCGAATGTTTAAAAGCAAACAATCAAAGGTGGAGAAGAGAGATAGAATTACAACCAAAAGGAGAAATATTGGTTAGTAGGGTTAGAATCCTAGAAAATAGGGTAAATAATCTAGAAGTAGAAATAGAAAATTTAAGGAATAATTTAAAAGACAAAGGTTTACAAGAAGATATTGTGGTAGAAAACACTGAATTCAAAGAAGAAACTATAACCATGAAAGATGGCAAGGGAGCTAAATTAATCCGGCTAAATGATGTTATAACTAATTTTGGGAGTAAATATATAGTCAGGTTGCCATTTAAAGAAATATTAGGAATAAGAATCCCGGTTAAAGTAAAACTAAGTACAAACGTCACCTATAAGATATTAGCATTAGTAGACACAGGATGTACAAAAAATATCATTCATGATAAATACTTTATAAAGTGTCCTGAAATAGTCCACACTATAGATATTGATAAAGGAGAAACTTCCACGGACATGTCAGGAATAAGAAAGGTTCATAACCAGTTAGCCTATAATATAGAATTATACATAAATGGAACGAAATATATCATAGATGAAATTACAATAAGAGACTTATCCATGATAAATGGTGAAATGATTATTGGTCTAAGATTTTTACAACAATCAGTGCAAACCACTATTATACACGAACAAGGTATTACATTTATCCCTTATCAAGACAATATTCCATATATTTCAGAAGTGCGAAAGCGTGGTGGATCTACACATTTTTCAGCCCTTGAAAGCATGGATATTAGCATGAATCCTGTTAGAAACATAGAAAACGAACTTAGTGCAAATATAGAAGAATATTATATAACAAATTCTTGCATAGAATGCATTGGATTACAATCATTCACACGGTATAGAGACATAAAATCTAAAAAGGATATAGAAAAGATTGTCCAAAGATTAGAAGATATCCAAATAATTGGAGAAATACCTATGAAACATTGGGATAGAAACTCTATCATTTGCAAAATAAACATTATAAATCCAGATTACATAATCAAGACATGTCCAATAGAGGCTACTCCAAAAGATATAGAAAAATTTAAGATGCACATTGAATAGTTATTGAAATTAGGAGCAATAAGAGAAAGTAGAAACCCGCATAGATCAACAGCCTTTATAGTTAGAAATTATTCTGAAATAGTTAGAGGAAAGTCTAGAATGGTTATTAATTATGAAAGGCTTAATGACAATACCATAGATGATGCGTACAATATCCCAAATAAGCAAGAATGGATCAATAAAATACAAGGAAGCAAATATTTCTCAAAATTTGATTTAAAGGCCAGTTTCTGGCAAGTAAAAATGGCAGAAGAATCTATAGAATGGACAGCATTCACGTGTCCCCAAGGACATTTTGAATGGCTTGTAATGCCCTCAGGACTAAAAAATGCCCCTGCTTTATTTCAAAGAAAAATGCAAAATATATTTAATGAACACCAGGACTTCATACTAGTCTATATAGACGATTGCTGATATTTTCAAAATCTTATAAAGAGCATATTGCCCACTTAGAAGTATTTTTTTAGAAAGGTAGAATAGAATGGGTTAATTTTATTCAAAAAAATGGAAATTTGTAAAGAAAAAATTAATTTCCTTGGTCATGAAATAGGAGAAGGCAAGATCTACTTACAAGAGCATATTGTAAAAAAGATCTTGCAATTTCCTGGCACTATGAATAACAAGAAGGTCTTACAACAATTTTTAGGAATTGTGAATATGCTAGGAATTACATAGAAAACTTAGCAAAGCTTGCTAGGCCATTATATGCAAAGTTAAGAAAGAATTGGCAAAGATATTTCAATTCTGAAGATATTAAATTAGCAAGGCTAATAAAAGACAAGGTTAAAGAATTAAAGCCACTAGAATTGCCACTAGAAGATTGCTATTTAATTATCGAAACAGATGCTTCTCAAATAGGATGGGGAGCAATACTAAAGCAAAAACCAAATAAATATTCAGCAAGGTCAGAAGGAAAGATTTGTAAATATGCCTCTGGAAGCTATAAATTAAAGGCTGTGAATAATACTGATAGAGAAATATTAGCAATTATTCATGCTGTAAATTCCTTTCGCTTATATCTAGGATTTAAAGAATTCACAGTACGAACAGACTGTGAAGCCATATGTAGATATTATAATCAAGTCAATAGCAAGAAAATTTCAGCTAGAAGATGGGTCTTATTTGAAAATATTATTACTGGAAATGGTTATAAAGTTATATTTGAGCATATAAAGGGCAAAGAGAATATATTACCAGACTTATTCTCTCGTTCGTCTATTTTGCAGGAATGAAGAGAATGATGGGATTTAATGGAGTTGAATCATTCAGCTTTGGAGCTGAGAATAAGCTAAGAATTTTTCCACTGAACTCATATAAATTCAAACCGAAAGATCACATTATGCTAGATGATATTCAAGAATGCATATTAGATAATTTCTGGTACCAATATAATAATAGGCGTGAAGACAAAGGTTATATGCTATCAATATTGAATAGCCTTGCTGAATACTTCAATAAACTAAATACTTCAATGCCTATGTCAGAAAATCCAGAAGTTATAGAACATATAGAACAAAAACCATTATATGTGGTATTTGAAGGCCAATTATCAGGTATATACATATCATTTGAAGAAATAGTATCCCAGAAAATAGGCGCGAAAATATCTGGGGGAATTTCATGGAAGAAATATACTAATATTGATGAAGCTCTTTCTCAAGCTAGAAAAATATTGGGTATAAATTATTTTAAGGAACCTGCCGCAAAAGAATATATTTAAAATTTTAAGAAAGCAAAAAGTAAGAAAGCTCCAGTAACACCATATACTGAGGTTCTAAAAAAAGATGATACCCCAAAATTTTTGTCATATAAAGAATGCCTAATAAAAGGAGTAGATCCCCTAGATGGATCATATATAGACTGGAAAATAGATGAGAAATTTAAAAATATAGCTCCACAATGGAAAAGAGATATTAAGGAAGACATCCTGAAAGAATTGAAAAAAGAAATGGATGAAAAGTTTGAGAATATGAAGAAAATATATGAAGAAAAATATGATATATCATTCTCAGACGAAGATATTATGGATATTGCCGGGCATGGGCAAAATCCGAAGCCAAAATAAATTAAAATATTAAGGCCTATGCATAGGATGAATCCAGAAGAATATAAGATAAATTTAAAAGTGTCCCTATAAAGGTATACTAATATTGATATGGTACTATCAAATATTCGGGCGTGGAAGACCCATACAAACAGTCGTACCAAGGAAGACAGGAATAAAGCTGAAGATAGACACAAAGCAGCTGGGCGCTAGTTACACCCGTGAAGATAAAAGAATCCAGAAGGACAGTCACGCATGAAGTCTACAAAGGCTACTAAGCCTAGGCATCCAGGTGAACGGTCATGCATGAAGCGTACAAAAGGCTACCAAGCTTATAATTATTAAATAATGGAGAGGAACTCTTCGCACACGGCTATAAAAGGAGGTTGCAGCTAGGCTCAAAGGGGATCAGAAAAAACAACTGCGAAGGCAACCAGACAGAGCTAGAGCAAGAGAGAGAGCACTCCACTCCACTCCCTCTTTAGTTTCCATAGTAGCCACTTTTCCCCTGTAATATAATCGCTACTCAAGGTTTGTAATATTAAGAAGGTAACTTCCTTTTTTGTTTGTAAGCTGTTTGGGGGTTCCCGAAAGGGAAAACCACATGTAAACTAGTTTATGGAAATGAAGTAGTTCTGGTTTGAAAAGCCCTTGATGTTTTTAACTTCGGTTCTATGACACGGGTTTTTATGCTAGGGACCCTATAGGAGAAACCTCTGTGGTAGCTCTCAGTTAAAGCCCTGCATACTGCATAGGGTATGGAGAACTCAGCGTCCGTGTGAAAAGTATTCCTGATGATGACATGGCACCCGGGTATCATCAAGGAGGACGAATCCGGCCTTCCGACCATGGGATGGGCCAGGTCGACTACTCGGAGTCCGACTCCAACACGGGGGCGCCTCATCAGTGTGGAGTACAAGACAAGGACTAATACCTGTCCGGCATACCCGAAATCTGTTGTAGCCGAATAGGAAATCAATCTGTTAACCGACTCGGACTCTTGTAACCCTACCCCGGTCGCCTATATAAGGCCCGGTAGGGGACCTCCGATCGGCGGGCAATCAAGTCTTCCAGTATTATCTAGGTCATAGACAATCTCTGTCGTTTTTAAGTCCAGGCAACCTCGAGATCGAATCTCTAGGGCTTGCGGCACTCGGGATACAAGCAATACCAGCCATCAAACACAGGACGTAGGGTATTACCTCTCCGTGAGGGTCTGAACCTGTCTAAATCCTGTCTCCCGTGTGCACCCATCCAGATTTGCTGTGCTCACGCCGCCCCATAATTAGTATTGCCGGAATAATACTCCGACAGTTGGCGCGCCAGGTAGGGGAGGTGCACATAGATCCATCTGCACGAATCTGGATGGGTTTCATCAACAGCAACAACATTTTCGTCCCGGGAAGCATCATGAGATTCGCTTTCGTGAACGCTGTCCCGGACCCCGGCCAACTTTTTCGATTCGGAAAGTTGAACTTCATCGCCGACAAGATCGGCCAGCTCCACCTCTGCTACTCGGCGACGTCCCGATCGGCCGAGGCTCCATCAGTTTTTCAGCGCGGCCCTCTCCCCAGGGAAGAGGCTGCGCCGAAACCGGATCCGTTTTCTGCGCACGAGTTCACGCTCGGATCCCAACTGGTGGGGGCTATTGACTCTCTCCTCCCCGTCCTGAGTATAACTCGGACGATCATGAGAGCTCTGGTAGCCACCATCCGTCCCGGGAAGTCTTCATGGCCAACGCCGACTCGCCAGACGACGGCGATGGCCGAGCGGTCCCCATCGTGGAACAAACGCCGACCGAGCTCGAAGCCACCCGACTCCGACTCCTTGCCAAGGAGGAAGAGTTGATCGAGCAACAGACTCGGCTCGCTCGCCAGCGTGACGATCAACGACGCAATGACGACATGAGGGCTCGTGGACGCCAAGTCCATAATGAGCTCCGCATGCGCGAGAGGGACGGGGTCCCGATATTTTCGCTCCCGAGTCACAACATCGTCGCGGCCACGATGGCGGCGCGCGCCATTGAAATCCCCGAAGGCAACCCGGGACACGACAAACTCCGGCGACTCCGCGTTCTGCTGGAAGAGACCGCCCTCCAGCAGGCCGGAGTTTCAGAAGGTCGCACCGGCTCCTCAGCAGGTGCAAGGAGTCAGCGCTCTACCCCTCCAAAAAGCCCATCAACCATGGGTGGACGATGAGCAAGCCCCGACCGACATCAGCCGGCCAGAGCGGTTCATGAGCGACTCGGTCCTAACCGAGACGCCCGCGGCACCATAGCCGCCAGAAACCACGCCCGACTGGATGCCGACAAAAACGCCCGTCAAGCTGCACCGGTCCGCGATCGGCTCGGACCAAGGAACCCTGCAGACGCTGAAAGAAGCGCTCATCGTGGTTCCAGGAGAGACGATCATGGCAGCCACCGCGACGACAGCGGCGCCACCAGCCGGGGACGTTCTCCAACTTCCTCCGGCATGGGATATTCGGGTCCGAAAGCATTCGGTCCCCGTATCCGCCGTGTCATTTTCCCGTCACGATTCCGAGTCACCGGCATCGACAAGTACACGGGTGAGACTCGACCGGACATCTGGCTGGCCGACTACCACACGGCTTGCAGAACCAATGGAGGAAACGACTACGTCGCGATCCATTATTTGCCGCTGTTTCTGACCGACTCGGCACGAGCCTGGCTCACCCGCTTACCTCCAGGTTGCATCCAGACATGGAGCGACCTCGAGACCCTCTTCGTGAACAACTTCCAAGGCACTTATAAGCGGCCCGGGAACGCGTGGGATCTCCACAGTTGTACACAAGAGGCGGATGAGACTCTCCGTGAGTACATCCAGCGCTTCTCCAAGAAAAAGAACTCCTTGCCCGAGGTCTGAAAGGGTGATGTCATCACCGCCTTCTCCAAGGGAGTTCGAAGCACCGACCTCATCCACAAGATAGCGCGCAAGAATCCACAGACTACGCGTGAGCTCTTTGACATAGCCAACCAATAACTTCGCCACCGGTGAAGAGGCTGTCCGCAGTGCTACTCGGGACGACAAGGGAAGAAGCAAGGGCAAGGTGTCCGACTCACCCAGTCGGGACGCTCAACCCGAGTCATCCAGAAAGAAGCATCGAAAGCGTAAAGGCGGAGATCTCGTTGCTGCGGCTGAGCGCGCCCCGCTGCGCCGACCTCAGCGCACCAACGCGACCTTCGAGGAGATGATGAGTCAGCCGTGTCACTTCCATGGACCCAAATCCAATCATCTGACACGCGACTGCAATCTCTTGAAGAATCTGAACAAGCCCTTCGTCCCCAATCGGGGCAAAAAAGAGCCCCCCCAGGATGAAGGCGACGAGTTCCCAAAAGAGACCGCTTGTCTGATGATCTTCGGTGGACCCAACGGCTACGAATCCAAGCGCCGCCAGAAGATCACGGATAGAGAGGTCAACGCAGTGGAACCGGCCGTGCCCAGGTACCTACGATGGTCCGAGTCCATAATTTCATTCGGACGCGCGGATCACCCCGACTACATTCCCCAGCCGGGACGATTCCCCTTGGTGGTAGACCCGATCGTTTGCGGCGTCCGTCTCACCAAGGTCCTCATGGACGGCGGGAGTGGTCTCAACATCCTCTACGTCAAAACTCTTGACGACATGAAGATTTCTCGTTCCGAGATCAAGCCGACTGGTGCCCCCTTCCACGGGGTGGTACCCGCAAGATGGCGAGTCCACTCGGGCAGGTCAGCCTGCCCGTTACCTTCGGCACTCCCGACAACTTCCGGACCGAGACTCTCACCTTCGAGGTCGTCGACTTCCCGGGATCGTACCATGCCATCCTGGGGCGTCCCTGCTGTTTGTAGCGTAATTTGGCTTGAAGGTTTATTCAGTGGGCCAAATTAAGTATTAGGTTTACTGGACGTTGAGATGATGAAACTAACAGTATGGATGCAGCGTTTACTATTACATGCAGGATTAATACAGCCGAGTGGCCTGGACGCTCGCGGTATACTTGATACCGAGTGCTCGCGGCGTTTCCGAGTGCCCCCGAGTGCTCACTGCATCCCGAGTAGTCGTCATATCCCAAAGTGCGAAGGTGCCCGTTTGAGGTGTCCCCGAGCGCCCACTACGCCATCAAGTCACGAGCGGTACCTCTGGGTATTCAACAGTGGCGGCCCCGAGCGACATCGACCTCGAGTACTGGTGATACCGAGTGGCCCAGCCCCGAGAAGGTCTCCAGCCCCGAGGGGTTTTTTCCCGAGTACTCGGCCGACTCCCGAGCGGTACAAAGTTCATCCCCGAGCAGTCCGAGTTCATCCCCGAGCACTCGGCGGATCCCCGAGCGGTCCGAGTTCGTCCCCGAGCATTCGGCGGATTCTCGAGCGGTCCAAGTTCGTCCCCGAGCACCCGTGAAGGACCATCTTCAGCAAGTCTGAATTGCAGTACTACCCTTCAAGACTTACCCGACGCTAGAGACTTCAGCCTGAGGCGCAAGAAACGCGGCGAGGCAGTCAAGGAGAGTCCTACAAGATTTGGAAGTTTATCAGTTTGTTAAGGAAGGATATCCCGTGCGCCGAAACGAGTCCGGATGTCGTCGTCCGAAGCAGTTAAGATTTGGAAAGCTATCTTGGTTTGTATGGAAAGTTACGTGTACGGTAGAATCCAGATCCTTTAAGCAAGGAAAGAGATATATTTGTAATCAGATTAGGATTAGGAGTCCGAACCTCCTACGGGAAGACCAGCCGCCCTATAAATATGTAAAGGGTGACGGCCGATTGAAATCATCCAACAATCGATCAAATCAATCTTTTACCTTTTATCTTTTATCTTAGTAGTAGATCTTTGCTGTTTTGCGCCGTAAAACAGTCGTCTCTTCTTCACGTAAGTAAGAAGATCTTTGTTGCTTTGCTCGGAAAGCAATCGCTTGTCGTACGCGTAAGTACGATAGTTATCCTTTGTTGCTTTGCTCGAAAAGCATCCGTTTATCGCACACGTAAGTGCGGTTGGCGACTCCCATCACCTAGGTGTTTCTCGGATCCAATTTCGTGCGAACACCTGCTACGCCAAGTTCATGGCTATTTCCAGTTATGTTTATTTGAAGCTCAAGATGCCAGGCCCCCACGGGGTAATCACGGTGCAAAATAGCTTCCAGCACGCTTACACGTGCGACCTGGAAAACTGCAACCTCGCCGCGGCCCAAATCCCGAGGCCGCGCTTACCGACCTCAAGTCGGCCGTGGTTGAAGAAGCGCCCCCGGCCAAGAAGGCTTCGACATCGACATCTTTCTAGCCGGCGCGGGACACCAAGTCAATTCAGCTCGACCCCGAAGACCCCTCGAAGACGACGCAGATTGGGACTGCGCTCAGCGATAAATAGGAAAGCGCGCTCGTCAGCTTCGTCCAGAACAACCGGGATATCTTCGCATGGACATCTTCCGACATGCCCGGAGTTCCATGGGAGGCTGCCGAGCACTCTTTGAATGTTCGGCCGGATGCTAAGCTGGTCAAGCAGCGCTTGCGCCGATTCGCCGAGGATAGGCGACAGGCTATAAGAGAAGAAATAGCCAAGCTCTTAGCAGCTAGCTTCATTAAAGAAGTGTATCATCCCGACTGGTTAGCGAACCCAGTTCTTGTTCCAAAAAGAATGAAAAATAGAGGATGTGTGTTGATTATACTAGCCTTAACAAGGCATGTCCCAAAGACCCTTTCACCCTGCCTCGCATCGACCAAGTGATTGATTCCACGGCCGGATGTGAAATTTGTTGCTTTCTCGACGCTTATTCGGGCTATCACCAGATTAAGATGAATGAGGATGACGAGATCAACACATCTTTCATCACTCCATTTGGCGCTTTTTGCTACGTCTCCATGCCTTTCGGCCTCAAGAATGCAGGCGCTACGTACCAACGGTGCATACAGCGCTGCCTTCAGTCGCAGATCGGCCGGAACGTACAAGCCTACGTCGACGATGTGGTGATCAAGTCCCAAAAGAGAGAAGACCTCCTGAGTGACTTGGGAGAGACCTTCTCCAACCTTAAAAGATTCAGCATGAAGCTCAACCCCGAAGAGTGTGTATTCGGGGTCCCTTCGGGCAAGCTACTCAGTTTTATTGTTTCCGAACGAGGAATCGAAGTCAACCCGGAGAAGATCGATGCCATCGTCAAGATGGGCCCACTGAAGAACCTCAAAGACGTCCAGCCGCTGACCGGGTGCATGGCAGCTCTCAGCCGATTCATCTCCCGACTCGGCGAGAAAGCCATGCCCCTTTACAAGCTCATGAAGAAGTCGGAGACCTTCACCTGGACATCCGAGGCCCAGGACACCCTTGATGGCTTGAAGAAGTTCTTAACTACCCCCCGGTGCTGGCGTCTCCCATGCCCAACGAGCCACTACTTCTCTACATCGCAGCAACTACTCAGGTAGTTAGCACGGTCTTGGTCGTGGAACGTCCCGAGCCCGGCCATATTCAGAAGGTCCAGCGCCCGGTCTACTTCATCAATGAAGTCCTCTCTAAGTCCAAGGCGCGGTACCGTCAGATACAGAAGATCATCTATGCGGTGTTCATAACGTCACGGAAGTTAGTCCATACTTCCAGGGACATCCCATTACGGTGGTCAGCTCCTTCCCAATCGCCGATGTCACTAACAATCGCGATGCGACGGGCAGGATTGCCAAGTGGGCGATGGAACTAATGGCTTTCAGCATAGTCTACGCCCCCCGCACGGCCATCAAGTCCCAGGCTCTCGCCGACTTCATGGCCGAGTGGACAGAAGTCCAGTCCCCGCCCTCCATCGTCGATCTCGAGCACTGGACACTCTATTTCGACGGCTCTCTGATGCTCCAGGGCGCGGGGGCTGGCGTTGTGCTCATCTCTCCCAAAGGCGAGCGCTTCAAGTACGTGTTGCAGATCCACTTCCCGGCGTCCAACAACGTTGCCGAGTACGAAGCTTTGCTCCACAGTCTTCGCCTCGCGGTTTCACTCGGGATCCGCCGCCTCCTCGCGCGCGGAGACTCGGAACTGGTAGTCAGGCAGGTCATGAAGGACTAGTCGTGCAGAGATCCATCCATGGAAGCCTACTGCCAAAAAGTATGCAAGCTCGAAGCCAAGTTCGACGCCTCAAAATCACCCATGTCTTACACCGAGACAACGAAACTGCAGATGCACTCGCCAAACTGGGATCCAGTCGGGACGTCGTTCCGACTAGAGTTTTCCTCCAAGAGTTGCACGCCCCTTCTATCAAGGTCGACACAACATCCGAGACCCAAGAACAACAAATCCTGGAGAGTGACGCCGCTCAGCAGCCTTCAACAGAAATCTTCACCGTCACTCCCGATTGGACAGCACCTTTCCTAGACCATCTCCTGCGGGACATCCTCCCGCCGGACCAAACCGAGGCATGCCGCATTGCGCGACGCGCCAAGGCCTTCGTCATCGTTGATGGCGAGCTCTACAAGAGGAGCACCTCCGGGATCCTCCAACGGTGCATATCCCACGACCAGGGAAAGCAGCTACTGCATGATATCCACTCGGGAGTATGCGGACACCATGCGGCGCCCAGGTCACTAGTCGGGAAGGCCTTCCGACAGGGTTTCTATTGGCCGACTGCCGTCTCCGACGCGGAACACATTGTCCGTACTTGCGAGGGATGCCAGCACTTTGCCCGGCAGACACACTTGCCGGCTCAGGCCCTCCAAACTATACCGATCACCTGGCCCTTCGCGGTCTGGGGTCTGGACATGGTCGGCCCTCTCAAGAAGGCCCCCAGGGGCTACACACATCTTTTCATCGCGGTCGACAAATTCACCAAGTGGATCGAAGCCAAGCCGGTCGCCACGATAACTGCTGAAAAGGCCGTCGAGTTTGTCCGGGATATCGTCTTCGTTTCGGCGTACCCAACAGCATTATCACAGATAACGGCACCCAGTTCATCGGGCGAGCTTTTCTCCAATTCTGCGATGACTACAACATCAGCCTCGACTTTGCCGCCGTGGCACACCCACGCACCAACGGGCAAGTAGAACTGTCCAACGGTTTGATACTACAAGGCCTCAAGCCTCGGATTTTCCAGCGACTGAATAAATTCGCAGGCAAGTGGGCAGCCGAGTTACCATCAGTACTTTGGAGCCTTCGGACCACGCCCAACCGGTCAACCGGTTATACACCCTTCTTCATGGTCTTCGGCGCTGAGGCCATCCTCCCGACTGACCTGGAGTACGGATCCCCACGCGTCCATGCCTTCAGCGAGGCCGAGTCCGAGGAGGCCAGACAAGACGCTCTCGACCAACTCGAGGAAGCCCGTGAGGTGGCGCTCCTTCGTTCGGCCAAGTACCAGCAGAGCCTACGGCGATATCACAGCAGACATGTACGCGGCCGCTCGTTCAACGTCGGCGATCTGGTCCTATGCCAAGTCCAGTCAAGCAAGGAGCTACATAAGCTAGCACCGCCATGGGAGGGTCCATACATAGTCGCTGAAGTACTGTGCCCGGGGGCTTACCGACTGAAGGACGGCGACGGCAACGTCTTCACCAACGCATGGAACATAGAACAGCTACGTCGTTTCTATGCTTGAATTCCTTTTATAAGTGTCTCGGAAACATGAATAACGAGCCTTCTTTTGCTCCATTTAAAAGCAAGCCTTTCTTTTTCCCGACTGACCTGCTACGCCCGCTCGTAGCAGGTACTCGGCGCATGCACGGCTTTGCCCCTCCCTCGCGAAATACTTAAGTACTGTGTATAAAGTCTAACATTAACTCTTTGACTCCAATCGTCGGTTTACGCCGCACCGTTACGCTACACGGGACACACGCCAACGGCTAATCCCTACGCAAAGGAGGCTACAACGGGTTGGCGAAGAGCAAAAACAAACAAACTCAAATACACAGGAACACAAGTCTTTTCATGATCAAATTAAAATTTACTTGTTCATCGGACAGTATATACATAAGTCACTCGGCATCCCCGAGTGCACAGCTAAGTCACTCGGCGCACCGAGTGCACACAAAATCTACTCGGCATCCCCGAGTCCTTTACAAACTTTACTCGGCTAGCCCGAGTAGTTTACAACTACTCCTATTGTCTACAGGCCCGACCGCTTGATCAGGGAATAGACTGTGGACTCAACGGACCGCATCATCTCCGGAATGTCTTCTTCCGGGAAATCAGCGGCATACCCCTCCCCGATTGCCTGCATATCAAGCAACGGGTAGTGGGACCGCGCCACCGCCAGGACTATGCTGGCCCCCGTCCGCGCGCCCTCCACGTGATCGGGCACTTGGCTCAGACGCTCGGCGACTGCCGCGACGGAGTCCGGGGCCGGTTCGTCCGGCCAGACGGCGCCACACGCTGTCTGCCCTGCCTTCAGCAGCGACTCGATCATCCCACGGGACTTCTCGAGACGCGCCTTCAACTCTGCAACAACAAAAAGCAAGCATGAGCAATACGACCAGCAGGCCGGGACAAAACCGAAGTCAGAAGCAGCACTAACCAGACTGCGCGTCCGCGGCAGCTCTCTTCGCGGCCCCGGCGGCCGCCTCCACGTCTGCGGCAGCTTTCTTCGCGGCCTCGGCAGCCGCTTCCGAGTCAGCGGCCTTCTTGGCCGCCGACTCGGCCTCGCGCCCGAGCTGCTCCGCACGGGCCTTCTCCGCCAAGAGCGCCTCCTCGAGCTTTCCAGCCTGCTCTTTGGCGGCGTCCAGGTCCCGGGCGCGGGTCTTCGTCACCTCGAGCTCCGCCCTCAGCCTCGCGACTTCTTCTTCGGCGTCAGCAAGACGAAGCGCGACAAAGCGGGGCGGCAAATCACTCGGTTCACTCACCTCGGCTCTTGGCGATCTCCTGCAAAATGCCTGCCTGCAGGGCGATAACTTCTGCTCCGCGTTTGCAGGCCACATCCTCCGCCGCCTGTCGATTCGCGGACAACTTGTCCCACTCGGACTTCCGCAACTCCAGGCGTTGATAACAGACAGCCGGTCTTGGAGGAAGGCGGTCTTGTTCTGCGACCGCTGGTTCAGAGCCTGCAAAAGGAGCACACATGTTAGGCCACCCGGCAAAGGCATAAAAACCCTCCACTCGGTCCCAAGGACCCAGCGGAGGCTCGGGGGCTACACCCTCTGGGTGCACTGTTCGTGCACCCAGAGTCAGACTCAAAAAGACAACTACACCCTCCGCCCGACTATCCTAGTCGAACGCAGGCTCGGGGGCTACACCCTCTAGGTGCACTGTTTGTGCACCCAGAGTGAAGACTACAAGGGAAAAGCAAAGGGCCCTCCGCCCGACTAACTTAGTCGGGCAGAGGCCCGGGGGCTACTTCCTACGGACATACTCCTACAAGGGCAAAAACAACTTACCTCCATCAAAGGACGCAGCCTGCCATTCAGCAGGTTGGCTCCCTCCTTCGCCGCCTTCAGCAAGGCGGGGAGGATTTCTCCAATTTGAGCAACGACGTCCGCAGCCGCCTGCCACTCCTTCTCCTTCGCGAGATCGTCGATCTCGCGGGCCGTCATACCTTGCGCCCCCGGGTCCTCCAGCCGGATCCGGAGTGGTCGGCACACCAGCTCGGAGAACGGCGGGCGAGGAGCAGCACCGCTGAACTCCTCCATCAGCGGAGGCGGGCCGCCGTCGCGGCCACGATCCCGCGGGGCGGCCCCGGCCGACCCGGGACTCCCTCCTCCTGCGACCGCCAAGGCCCGGCTAACGTCCTCAGGCGCTCCCGGAGCTGGCACTCCGGCGGAAGGCTCCTCCCCCCGAGGCTCGGCGGCCAAATCGGGTTGCACACTGGGCCGCTCGGGAGACGGCCGGGGAGATGATGGCAAGTCCGCAGGCGGGGGCGACGCAGGCCGGACGTCCGCCGCTGGAGGATCCCCGCCTTGGCTGGGTGTTGGGGCGCTCGGGGGATCCTTCGGGATGTCCCCCGTCCTCCGCGCCCTGGGTAATTCGAGCTCGTCAGCATTTAAAGAAACAAAGTCAGGAAGGCAGTCGGCCTAACACTTACTTCGAGGACCGAGGGACGGCGATGGGCTTCCTGGCTCCCGCGGCTCGCCGCCCAGGCGCGGCGACAGCCGGGGCCGGCGAGGCCCCCGATCCGCTGGGTGCCCCGAAGGCGGCACTGGCATCTCTCTTCTCCCCCCGGCTGGGGGGAACATCGTCTTCGGCCGCCCGAGAGTTTTCACTCGGAGCAGCAGCCGGCGCTATCGGATCAGCGCCAGTGGTGGAGCCCTCCTGCTCCGCCGGTGTAGTCTCCGTGGCGGCTGGCGCCACGGGATCAGTGCCAGTGGCGGAGCCCTCCCGCTCCGCCGGTACGGTCCCTGCGGTGGCTGGCGCCACCGGATCAGCGTCAGTGGCAGAGCCCTCCTGCTCCGCCGGTGTGGCCCCCGTGGCGGCTGGCGCCGCCGGACTAGCGCCGCCAGCGGGGCCCTCCTGCTCCGCCGGGGCAGACCCAGTAGCGGCTGGCACTACCGGGTCAGCACCAGCGGCGGTGCCCTACTGGCCCGTCGGCGCAGCTCCTGCGGCAGACGGAGCCGCCGAGCTGGCACGGGGGGGCCGAGCCGCCCTGCCCCGGCAAGGCGGCGCCCCTCACGACGGTGGTCGGGCCGGCGGCGGAGCTGCCTCGTCCCCTCTGGGTAGTACCTGCCGGCCACCTCCGTCTCTTCACTCGGAAGGCGCTAGCGTCGTCCGAGTCCTCGTCTTCCTCCTGAGCGGGCATGCTCGGCGGGGGAGGACGGGGCAGAGCGGCCGTCGGCGCCTTAGAGGGCCCGGCACCCTTTGAAGACCCGACGCCCTTTGAAGGGCCGGCGCCGAAAGAGGAAGACCCGGCGCCCTTTGAGTGGCCGGCGCCGGAATACGAAGCCCCGACTGCTCCCTGCGGTGGCGGCCCGCCGCTTGGGACGTCGGCGTAGCGCGGCTGGTTCCAAATCTCGTCCTCCGGGAGGGGAGCTTTGGAATAGAAGCCGAACAGCACCTGCCAAAATGCAAAAAGCAAAACCCTGAGTAAGATTCGTTGAAGAAATACAGAAAGAACCAAAAAGGCGGGACTCGGGTACTTACGTCACTCGGGGGGTTCGCCCGGCTAAAGGGGGCCAGCCGCTCGGAGAAATCCAGGCTCGTCCCCTGAGCCAAGATCCTCTCGAGCCGGCTCTGGATCTCGCCCTCCGTGAGCTACTCCGCGGACTCCCGGGTTGCGTCGCCTTCGCCGGTGTACTCGAACATCGGGTGCGCCCTCAGCTTGGCGGGCTGCACCCGCCACCGGACGAAGGTCGCGGCGACGACTGCCCCAGTGACCCCGGCTTTCATCGCCTGCTCGAGCTGCGCCATAACGACGGCGACGCTGTCCTGCTCCCTTTCGAGCGGAAGGTTCGACCAGCTCGGCTTGACCACTAGCGGCTGACCCGAGAAGGCCAGCAGCGATGGCTCCGGGTTGGCGCAGTAGAACTAGTTGGCGTGCCAGCCTTTGTTCGACGACTACATTGGCGGAGCCGGGTAGTTCTTCGCAGCTCGGACCTCAGCTGGAACCCGGCGCCGCCTACTATGGCTACGGCTTCACCATGAAGAGGTGCTTCCACAGGGCGAAGTGCGGCCGAATACCGAGGTAGCACTCGCAGAGGGTGATGAAGCAGGAGACGTGGAGCACGCTGTTGGGATTGAGGTTGTGGAGCTCCAACCCGTAATAATAGAGCAGTCCCCGCAGGAATGGGTGGGCCGGCACCGAAAACCCTCGCTCGAAGAAGGAGCCGTGGACGACCAGCTCACCGGTATTCGGGGTGGGGATGGTCTCCCCGGCGGCGGCGCGCCACTCGACCAATTCCTTCGGCGGCAGCAGCCCGAGTCGCACGAGGATCTCCAGCCGTATGTCCGTCGCCGATGACTTCATCCACGGGGCCATTGGACTGGCGGGTGACTCCTCTTCGCTCAGCAGCTTCCACACCAGGGCGTCCTCTTCGGCTTCCGTCGGATCGGCTTCCCAATGCGGGGATTGCATCCGAGGCGACTGAGGCGGAAGTTAGGGTTTTGGGTGGAGCAGCGCGCACGAGCGGATCTGGAGAAGAAGGCGAAGCGTTCGGGAGCAGGAGGAAGAAGAAAGGCGAATGGGTGCGTGGGCCAAACCCGCGGTCCCTTGGAATATAAGAAGACGGGCCGACGGTTCGGTTTCCCCACGTACGCACGTGTCCGGATCCGCTGCGCCCCACTACGCGCCTCTTCAGATTCCCTCACGCGCATCTGGCGGGCCACGTCGCGCGATTTTCGCGCCCATGACCTGGCGGCGCCGCGATTCGTGCTGTTTAATGGAGGGAGATCCGACGGTTGGCTTTTCAGGCTTAACAACCCGACGGAATGTGTCTCCGCTACACAGTGGCCAAAGCGTATTTCCTGTAAATCACTAGCCGGCTGCCGGGAGAGTCGGCGCCGGGCGCTTTGGCTGCGAAGGGTATCAGAGGCTGGCCTCAAGCAGGAACGCAGTCGACTGAGTACACCCGAGCGAGGGGCAGCAATGGCGTGCCTCTCGTAGGCCACAAGTTGGATGCTGAGCAACTCGGAGCTGCCGGATTCTCCGCCCAGACCTGTTGAGCACTTAAGTCTCGGAGGTTCTGGTAACTGGGATCCCCTGATTTAGTGGAATGACCCGGCGTAAGATTTTGAAACTCGGGAACCTATGCGCCATGGCTGGTTTCTCTGGTTCAGACGTGAGTTTCAGAGGCATTCCTTCAGGGGACTCCAGCTGGACTTAACCCACTCGGGAGGGCCGGGTGCTACTCGGGAACTCAGTCGGGATTCATGGCATGCTCCACGCTGGGTTATCAGCCGGTCCCTGTCCCTAAGGATGGATCGGGTGCCACCAGAGATTAACCGTTAATAGCTCATTCGCCTTAACATTCCTGCCTTACGGGTGAATGTTACTCGGCTCTAACTGTCTTGCTTGCGGAAGTTCTATTAGCCCTTCGCAATCTCCCAGCAAGCCGAAGTCAGTCGGGAAGCTCATCCAGAGGTGAAGACTGGCAGCAGTGAGATCGTGAAGGACTCAGGGGCTACTGATGATGACATGGCACCCGGGTATCATCAAGGAGGACGAATCCGGCCTTCCGACCATGGGATGGGCCAGGCCGACTACTCGGAGTCCGACTCCAACACGGGGGCGCCTCATCAGCGTGGAGTACAAGACAAGGACTAATACCTGTCCGGCATACCCGGAATCTGTTGTAGCCGAATAGGAAATCAATCTGTTAACCGACTCGGACTCTTGTAACCCTACCCCGGTCGCCTATATAAGGCCCGGTAGGGGACCTCCGATCGGCGGGCAATCAAGTCTTCCAGTATTATCTAGGTCATAGACAATCTCTGTCGTTTTCAAGTCCAGGCAACCTCGAGATCGAATCTCTAGGGCTTGCGGCACTCGGGATACAAGCAATACCAGCCATCAAACACAGGACGTAGGGTATTACCTCTCCGTGAGAGCCTGAACCTATCTAAATCCTGTCTCCCGTGTGCACCCATCCAGATTTGCTGTGCTCACGCCACCCCATAATTAGTATTGCCGGAATAATACTCCGACAGTTCCCTTAGGTGGAACTGCCTAGGGAGACGATAAGAAACCCATCCCGTATGATTGCAGCTAGAGGTATCCGGGGAAAGCTTAGCTACTTCTGAAGTAAATTAGTGATAAATATGGTGAGTACCGAGTAGGATTGTTACAACTGATAGTACACATCCGGCTGTCTTGTTGGTCTCGCCAACCCACAAGTTCCTGCAAAATCACTAGCGCAGAATTAATAAGAATAGTGATAAGAATTAAGCGTGCAGAATAAGAATAGTGCCATAGTACTAGAATAGTGTCACGCCGTCTGAATAGTACCTAAATAGTGTCTGAACAGTACTTGAACAGTGTCTAAATAGTGCTGAATAGTTTCATAGTACCGAATACTGTTCGAATAGTGTCTCTAAATAGTGTCATAGTACTCGAATACTGTTTGAATAGTATTAAATTCTTTTCACGCTGAGTCCTGTCTGCTAATCAAGGTCTGCAGTGTTCTATTCTACATAAGTTTGGATTAAAAGGTTTGGTTGGTATATATATATATATATATCTATATATCTATATATGTATGTATGTATGTATGGTATGCATAATCATGTTCTTTTGGAGTTCCTCGAAGTTTCTCAAAGCTTTTGGAGTTCCTCGAAGTTTCTCAAAGCATACCATATTATGAAATGCACTAAGCTAAGACCTACATATGCATAACCCCCACATCTCATGTATACATGTATATGCATATATGTTAACCCTAAAATCTTTCCTCCTCAGAAAATAGACGAAACCCTAAAAGCAACATATGGTCTCCATCATCTCAAAGCAATGGACATGACTCCATTTCATCTCCCACCTAACCCCTACACCATTTCAAACCTCAAAACCCTAAGCCTTAACCTCTTAATCCTTTTTCTTTAATAATTTATTTTAGGGCAAAAACCTAATATCATAATCACATGCATTTCTACTCTCCTAAAAATTCTAGAAAAATTCTAGGAATCATATAAATCTAGTCCTCACCTAAATATATAATAATATTGTGAGGTCTAATTCAAAAAAATTCAAACAACTTTAAATTTGATTTTAAGGCTGTTTGGACCTTGAACTACAATCTCACAAATAAAGCTCAGAAAATTTCACAACAATCTACATGTTACCAGAAACCCAAATATACAAAATCATGACCATCTCCCGTTCATGCTTTGTGTGCATTTTCAAAGACCAGACCTAAAAGACCTATCTCATGTTTCCCTCCACCAAACTTCTTGGAAAATTCTCAAATATTTCCCTAAGGATCTCTAACATCTCTAGAGCTCATCCACATCCTTAGTTGCTCATCTCTAGTGCAAGATATTGGAGAAAACCCTAAATTCTAGTTCTGCCTTATTCCCTATTTGCATGAAATCATGGTCAAAACCTCATGTAAAAATCTCCAAACAATTCCTTGAGCCTCTCTATCATTCCAGGAACCCATCCCAGCTTTAAGTTTCCACAGAAAAACTCTTGTTGCCGCTCAACCAACTCAACCCGAGCTCATGCCGATCTTGGCATTCAGGGCAACCATCTCATCCTCCTGTACAAAATGGTGACTAACTCTCCTGTGCCCTTTGTACACCTCCTCACCTCTTCAGTGGCACAAGGGACACTCCTGCGCATGCCTGGACGAGCCAGGACATGCGCATGCCGCTCGTGCACGCGCTCTGGCCGTGCACAAGCATGCACAGCTCGCGTGCACAGTGGCAATTCCGCGCCGCATGCTGGTCTCTTCGCCGCCCAACATGCCACCGCATGCCAAAACCTCCTCCACATCTCCCCTAGCACAACATCATCATGTTCCGTCCTTTGCACCGTCGCATCACTAGACATATACAAGCACAGCGGCAACCTCAACCCTACCTCGCCGCTTCGCCTATAAAGAGGACCCTGAACTCCCTCTCTAGCCTCACAAGCTCCCTCGAGCCATAGCACCAGTGGACTCCCCCTCAAACCTCTTCTCTTCTTCTCTCTGGTCAAACTCTCACCACCACTAATCTGAGAATGCCAAGCAATACAAGCCCTAATCAACAAATTCCTCCCTTCCATCCTATTCCCCTTGTCACCTTGAGCATTTTCCCCTAAGCAATTTCCTGAACAAGTCACTGTAGCTGGAACCCCCAATTCCTTGCTGGAGTTGCCCTACCGCCGTCGTCGCCGTCAGCCCGGAGCGGAGGAGCCGCACGTTGCAGCTGACAAGTGGGCCCCACCGTGGGAACTGACCACGGAAGCGGTATGCACTGCGCCTATCGCTGTTAGTGGGCCTGGGCTTTCAGCCGAGCCCGATGTCAGCATAAGTGGAGGTGCGTTCTCCCTATGCGCCTCCGACATCATCTATTTAGCCAGGGAACCGGTTCGGTCTAGTTAGAACCGCGCAAACCCTCGGTTCAGCCGGTTCACCGCCTTTCCGACCGTGAGAAAATCCCACCGGTTCTGAAATCTTAAGAATATTCTCCATCTTTCGGTTTAGATTTATGGCTTGTTCTTTCTTTTTCTTTAAAATGGCATGTATGTTGGATATATATTTCCAAAGCTCCAAAATATGATCTAAATATTCTTAAAACCCTAGAGGAGCTCTGTAATTTAAAGAAAATGAAAGTGAAAATTATTTTGAGAATAAAACGTATTGAACTCATGTTCTTTCTTAGCCCCAGAATAGAAAAACTAGATTTTTACAAAATAAAGACTCTCAGGAAATCTCTTTATGAGGAGGACTTGGGAAGGACCGTGAGTGTTTGATGGTGTTTGAACGGGCAGCAATGTTCGAGGAAATGGGATATCTTTAAAAATGTTTTTATCAAAACTGACGATGAGTAGTTCAATTCTACCATATGCGAGGACAATGTCTCTATGCAATACCCTGGATACCTGGAGCAGTTGACGTATTCATCAGGGACTCCAAGAGATAAGGAAACTATCCATAGGAAGCAAGATACCCCTTAAACAAGGAAATCAATCCCTGTGTCTAAGGATAATTGGAGTCCTAGTCGAAGACGACTCCGTACCCACTACGGGGTACCCTCTATAAAAGGAACCAGAAAGCCCTGCGGAGAAGATATCTAGAAACACACCTCCAATGAGATCGAGGTCTATCTCTCAAGAGACCTCAACTTGGTCAACCATCCAACATCGCCTACAAAGAAGCCAACAAGAAGACAATCTCTAGCAGATCAGCTCAAGGAGATTCTCGACTAGTTATAAATCCCATCTAGGCTAGCCACCATCTTTTTCCTTGTACTCTGTATCGAAGATCAACATATACATAGAGGATATAAGGTTGTTATCCTACAGGAGGCCCGAACCTGTCTCAAACCGTTGTAATGTGGTACCTTAGTGTGGTTCGATAGTGCCCAAGGGTGTCCCCTATGCCTTCACTCTTTTTATCACAAATACCGTAAGACCGGTGGTTTACCAATCGTCGACAGGTGGCGCCGACTGTGGGAACCTCTTCGGTTGAGTTTGTCGAATCAATGCTAGGATCATCAAAAGATCTGACAAGATCCACACAGAAATCTGGCTTCTCAGATGAGGCGTTCTAAGAAAACTTTGCCCCTTTATCCGATCTAGAAGCGATGACCAACCATGTGGATCTCCGCAACTTTTACCCTAATGATGAGTCCGACAGCGACGTGAGTCACTTTAGGAACGTGGGTCCAAGGACTTCAGTGTCGATCCAAGATCACGCAAAGACACCAGAGCAGGCGATTCAAGCCCGATGTCGGGGTTATCTCATACAGCTTCCGATTAGCCAGTTGATCAAGATGAATCTCTAGAAACCTCCTCTAGCAACAGGGTCATGATGGATCTGGCATACACATCGAGCGGAGCCAGTCCTTGAGAAGTCCTTGTTATCAAAGATGATAACGGAAATCTGATAAATTCTGCTTAGCATGACGTCATAGCTAATCATAACCTACCAATCGAGGATCAACCCCCACAACAACTACTAGCGGCATCTCTGGATCAGGTGCTGAGGCAATCGGATCCATTTGTCCCTCAACAAGAACTCTATGCATCAAGGACTACTCAGAAGCTTTCTACAGCCCGACATCAGCTCAAGCAGCCTTTGATAACCGATCTCGCCACCCCTGATGGTACGAAGTGGTTGCAGGACATGGAGGCTGGGCTTCTACCAGCCCAGGCGCAAGCTGAGTCTTATTGGTTGATGGCAGTAGCCAACAGCTCCAACCAAGGAGGACTCCATCCCAACCAGTTGGAGATGAATCAGATCGAGAAGGAAGGAATCCCAGGAACTAGACTTCACGGGAAGCTAATCGATCCCAGTGCTGCTGCTTCAGGGCCTCTCCGATCTAAGGTCACTCGATCTGAGACCTACACGATGAACTTGACCAGTGTAGGTACTCGAAGCCCCAACCAGAGCATTCTCCTCCTAGGAACACTTCTCGACGTCGCTATCGGAGTCGAGATCGATCTCCTACCCCGATGAGCAAAGAGTTTGTGCCTTCTCGGGGAACCATCAATGGATGCCAAGCTTTTTCACCAGAACTCAGAAGGGTGCATTTGTCATTCGGTTTAAACCCAGATTGATAGAGAAGTATGACGGGACCACGAACCCAGCCGGGTCCTGCAGATCTACAACACAACCCTCAAAACCGCCGGTGGTAACAAGAAGGTCATGGCCAACTACCTGCCCACCGCCCTCAAGGGACCGGATAGAACATGGTTGACTAATTTACAGCCGGAAATGATCCACTCGTGGGAGCAGCCCTGCAGTATGTTCCAAGGGAATTTCCAGGGCACGTACATTTGACCTAGCAAAATAGACGATCTCTTCCGACTCACCCAATAGAAGGACGAGAGTTTACGTGAGTTCATTCGATGTTTTGGCAGCATCCACAACACCATACCCGAGGTAACTAATGCCGATGTAATCCGAGCATTTATCCGTAGTGGTAGGAATCGTAGGTGCACAAAGGACCTCGCCATGAACCCTTCGAAGATAGTTGCGCAACTGATGGATATCGCTAACAAGGCTGCCAACATCAAGGAGGCATTGACATTCATCAAGGAACAAGAACGAGACACACACCGTTCACCACTCGGGGCATATGGCGAGTAGTCAAAGAACAAGTGCAAGAAGAAATCCTACAAGGGAAATGGGGAGAAGAGATCCAAGACGAGGAACGTCATGGCAAACTTACACGAGAAGTGCCCCTGGTAGCCCGGGTCAAGGATAAATAGCCAGCGACAGCCAAGCGGGCAGGCAAGGTCTAGTGTGATTTCCACCAAACTGACACACACGACCTCCGTCAATGCTGACTATTTAAGAAATACGTCAAGGCCAAGACTGAGAAGCTCCGAGGAAAGGCCCCTCGGGTAGCGAGCCATAGTCGAGATTCCAGTTCCGGCAATGACTCGATCCAAATGCCTTTCCAGGGAGAAGAACCAATGGTTGACCATATGTTCGGGGCTCAGCTTCTTACATGTCCAAGAGGCAGTATAGCACAGTGGCCCGAGAGTTCTTAGCGACAATCCCTCAGATCCACCAAATGGTCAAATGGTCGGACGTGAAAAATCTCCTTCAACCAGATTGACTGCCCTGAGAATTATATTTGACCAGGACGGTTCCCAATTGTAGTCAAACCAACCATCAATAACTGCAAGGTATCCTGAGTACTCATAGATGGAGAAAGTTCTCTGATCATCCTTTTCACCAGCGCACTCAACACAATGCAGATTCTCGATCTGCTACTAAGTCAGTTACCCAGGCCTTCCATGGCATTGTCCCTAGGTCCTCAGCTACTCTGATTGGCCAAATCACGCTCTTTGTGACCTTCAAAAAGCCAGATAACTTCCGAACAGAAAAGGTTTTGTTCGACGTAGTCGATTTCGAGACGATTTATAACACCACTTTGAACGATCGACTCTCGTCAAATTCATGGCCGCCGCGCACTACGCCTACCAGTGTGTAAAGATTGCAGGGCCAAAGGGTGTCATCACGGTAAAGGGTTACGCTCAGACTGGACTACACTGTGACAAGCGTAGTCTAGACTAGGCTGAGCAGCATTGGGCAGACAAAGAGACCAAGCACTAAAGCACAAGTTGACCGTGAAATCCCATGGCGAAGTCAAAACTGTTTCTCTGGACCCAGTGGAGCCATCCAAGACTAACCTGAGCCAAAAATAGGAACTCGAGCTCGTCACCTATCTCCGGGCTAACTCAAACGTGTTCGCATGTCAACCATCCGACATGCCTGGAATCTCCAGGGAGGTGATCGAGCACAGGCTAGTAATTCGTACTGATGCCAAGCCTGTCAAGCAAAAGCCCCTGCGATTCGCTCCTGACTGGAAAGCAGCCATCAAGATAGAGATCAAGAAGCTCTTGAAGGTCAGATTCATCTGAGAAGTCAAACACCCTAAGGTGGCTAGCCAATCCCGTCATGGTCAAAAAAAAACTAACGGAAAGTGGCGCGCGTGTGTAGACTTCAAGGATATCAACAAGGCTTGTCCTAAAGATGTTTTTCTCTACCTAGAATAGATCAGATAGTAAACTTCACCTCTAGATGTGACTATCTAAGCCTTCTCGATGCATATTCGGGTTACCACCAGATAAGTATGTGTTGAGAACAGAAGGAGAAAACCTCCTTTGTAACTCCCTTTGGTGTATTCTGTTATTCAAAAATGTCTTTTGGGTTGAAAATGCTGACGTCACGTACCAGCGAGGAATGCAACTAGCCCTCCACAGCCAGATCGATCGAAACATTCAAGCCTACGTAGACAACCTCGTCGTGAAAACAAACAAAAAAGAAGAGCTACTCTCAGATCTACTCGAGACCTTCACAAATCTACGCAGAAACCAAATCATGCTGAACCCTAAAAAGTGTGCTTTTGGAGTCGACGCTGGAAAGCTACTCGGATTCTTAGTGTCTCATCGAGGAATTGAAGCTAATCCCGAGAAGATCCGAGCCATTAGCGAAATGAAGTCTCCGACTTTAGTACAAGAGGTCCAAAGGCTAATAGAGTGCATGGTGGCACTTAGCCGTTTCATCTCTCGACTCAGAGATCGGGGGCATCCTTTCTTCAAACTCCTATGACAACACAATAGCCTCAAGTGGACAAATGAATCAGAAAAAGCATTTTCAAGATCTCAAGAGCTATCTTTCAACCCCCTGTGCTAGTCGCTCCCGACCCAAAGGAAGAACTAATGCTCTACATAGCGGCTGGACCATGGGCAGTAAGCGGTGTATTGGTGGTAGGACAAGAAGACCCCGACAAGCGAGAAAAGATCCAAAGACCAGTCTACTATATCAGCGAAGTCCTTCACGGACACAACGAACGTTACCCCAAAGTACAGAAGATTCTTTACACAGTGCTAACGGTCTCCCGCAGGCTACCACATTAATTCCAAGCTCATGAAATCACCGTTCCATCTACCTTTCCACTTTGCGACATCCTCCACAAGTGATGTTGTCGGAAGAATAACCAAGTGGGCAGTCGAACTCAGAGAGTTCAACATCTGCTTTGTCCCGTGGACTGCAATCAAATCACAAGCGCTCGCCAACTTTGTCACTGAGTGGTCCGAGCCTGAGCTGCCCAACAACTCCCTCCCTGACAACATTGAAGTATAGACTTTACACTTCAACAGGTCATTGGACCCTCAACAGGTCGAGGGCTGGGATAGTATTAACTTCACCGACAGGAGAATGCCTACAATACGTATTGCAGATCGACTTTCCAACTACGAATAACATGGTCGAGTATGAAAGTTTGCTTGCTGGTCTCCGAGTAACTTCTGCGCTTGGCATCCATTGCCTTCTCGCCAGTGGGGACTCACACTTGGTGGTGAAGCAAGCTAGCAAGGACTATCAAACCTCAGATCAAACCATGGCAGCTTACCTTGCGAAGGTGAGGAAGCTGGAGAAGAAATTTATTGCACCTGAAGTACGGTATATCCCAAGGACAACTGCCGAGCCGATAGTCTTGCCCACCTGGCATCCTCACGATCTTCATGTCCACCCAGTGTCTTCGTAGAAAGGCTCTCGATGTCATCCATAGTTTTGGCAGATGACAAGGTTGGTTCTGTGACATCTGCAGGGGCTACGACCAAATGAATAGTGGACCAAGAGCCCTATAAGCATTCAAGAACGTCACCAGGTATTGTCACTCCAAGAGGAGTCACGGGACAACTCATAGCTCCTCTCGATTATGAAGACTTGTGGATGGACCCCATCCGCATGTACCTTCAAAATCAAATGATACCCGACGACGATGTGCTATCCGAGAAAATTTCCTGAAGGGCCCAGATCTATATCCTAGTCGACGGGGTACTCTATTGCAGAGGAGCCCACGGAGTGCTTATGCGGTGCATCACTCGGAAGTAGGGTAATGAACTACTCAAAGAGATCCATGGAGGGGTGTGCGGGGCACATGCATCTTTCCGAACCTTGATCAAAAAGGCCTTTAGACAAGGATTCTATTGGCCGATAGCTCTCTGTGATGCGAAGCGAGCTAATTAAGCACTGCAATTAGTGTCAATTTCATAGCAGACGCATCCACTAGCCCGCCCAAACATTGGAGACTATATCATGGTCGTGGCCCTTCACGACATGGGGCTCGGATATCCTCGGGCCTTTCCCGGTGTCGCCCGGGGGTTTTAAGTTCCTCTTCATTGCAATTGATACTTTCACCAAGTGGATCGAATATGAGACCGTAGCAAAGATCATCTCGAACGCTGCCAATCGATTCATCATGAAAAACATTGTAACTAGGTTTGGCATCTCGAGTAGGATCATCTCCGATAGCGGAACTCAGTTCTGGAGCACGGCCTTCATTGACTATTGTGAGGAACTTGGCATCAAGATCTGTTTTGCATCTATAGCTCATTGACAGAGCAACGGACAGGTCGAGCGTGCCAATGGTCTATTACAAGGCATGAAGACCCACGTTATCGACTCCTTATCAGCCCACGCAAAGGCAGGGCCCTCGAGTTACCATCTTTGTTATGGGCACTCCGAACCACTGCTAGTCGGGCTACCGGTGAACTCCTTTTTTTTCTTAATTTACGGGGCCAAAGCCATGCTTCCCTGCGAACTAAAGCTCAAATCTCCTTGCATCGAGTTATTTGCCGACAAAGACGAGTACCTCCGAAGAGAGGATAACCTCAACAACATTGAGGAGAAAAGGATTCAAGCGCTGATGAGATCAGCCAGGCACCAACAAAACCTCAGATGCTACTACGACCAACATGTCCGGGGACGTAACCTACAAGTCGGAGATCTAGTCCTACGACTTGTCAGAACCAGAGCAACAGCAACAAGCTATCTCAAAGTGGGAAGGTCCCTACAAGGTGGTCGAGACCTCCTGACCAGGGTGGTTCAAGTTAGCTATGGAGGATGGTCGAGGCCTCACCAATTTCTGGAACATCGATTAGCTCTAGAAGTTCTATGTGTAAGTACCAAGAGTAAATTCACACAGTCATTGCCTATCTCGACCTTAAAGTCGTTTGGACCATCTCCTACCTCTACTCCGGTCCTCACACCCAAGGCTCGCACCCGTATGATGGGCATTTTAGTAATAATCGCTTCAGGTACCTCTACTTATTTCTTTTGGCTGGAGATGTAAAGGGATGTTCAGAGATTCGTTGCTCATTGCAATACATGTCAAAAAGCTAAGTCACAACTTAATCCTCATGGTTTATACATGTCTCATCATGTTCCCAGTGTTCCGTGGGAGGATATTTCTATGGACTTTATTATAGGATTGCCTAGAACAAATAAGGGGAGGGATAGTATCTTTGTGGTCATGGATAGATTTTCCTACACATTATACCTTGTCATAAGAGTGATGATGCTATGAGTGTTGCTCTTCTTTGCTATTCGCTTGCATGGTGTGCCCAAACACTATCGTTTCTGATCGTGATACTAAGTTTCTTAGCCATTTTGGAGATTCTTATGGACTAAGTTGGGGGACTAAACTGTTATGTAGTACTACATGTCACACCCAAACTGATGGTCAAACTGAAGTTGTCAATAGAAATTTGTCTACTACATTTAGGGCTATTTTGAAACAAAATTTACGTATATGGGAAGAATGTTTGCCTCATGTTGAGTTTGCTTATAATCGTTCAATGCATTCCACCACTAAGTGCTATTTGAAGTTGTGTATGGTTTTATCCCTTGTGCAACAATTGATTTGTTACCTCTTCCATCTTCGGAGATCGTTAATGTTGATGCTTAACAACGTGCTGACTTGATCTTACAATTGCATGAGCCTACTAAAATGAATATAGAGTACATGAATGCTAAATATAAACTTGCTAGTGATCAGGGAAGAAAGCATGTTATTTTTGAACCAAGCGATCTTGGTTGGTTGCATTTGTCAAAAGATAGATTCCTTGAATTGCACAAGTCTAAGTTAGTGCCTCGAGCTGATGGACCATTTAAAGTGCTAGAGAAAGTTAATGATAATGCATATAATCTGAGTTGCCTACCAATTTGGGGTTAGTCACACCTTTAACATGCAGATTTAAGACTCTACTTTGGAGAAGAAGATAAGTTGTCGTCGAGGACGATATCACTTCAAGAAGGGGAGGATGATGAGGACATCCCACCTACGGATACACCCACTCAAGTTTCGGAATCACAAGGACCAATGACTAGAGCTCGTGCATGAAATATCAATTATCAGGTACTTTCGTTTCATGGTGATTCATATGATTTCCACATGAATATGATGCTGCCTAAATCCAACTATTTTTTCTTTTTAAGGAACCAAGGAGCGAGCCTGATGATCAAGGATGGAGTTGATGATTCAAGTGAGGACTTCTAAACATTGAAACCACCATAATGCTTGATAAGAGAGGTCAAAGAGGAAACAAAGAAGATATTCAATCAAGCTTCGGTCACTGTCAAAATCCGAACCATCACCCGGACAGTCCGGATGATAGTCTAGATCGCTACTGGAGAGCCTGAACCTTAGACCAAAGGGTCCGGATGTTAGTCCGGATTGCTACCGGAGAGCCCGGACCTCAGCCCGGAGAGTCTGGGTTTTGCCTAGACCCTCACCTGAAACTCAGCTCGGAGGGTCCAAATTTCTCGATCCGAGTTAGATTTGACACTTAGAGTCCGTTTCGACTAGAGGTCTTATTTTCAACTATAAATACCCTCCTAGGGTCGCTGTATTTCATGGGCTTTGTTTAGATAAGAGTTTTCCACTTGCAACTTTGCGTCCGTCGATTGTGTTCAACAACCAGTTGTAGAGACTGCTATCAGAACCCCAATTTACCATATACTTCATCTATATCCACAATTTCAGATTGCTTCTTCATAGTTCTTGCTGTTCTTCGATTGCTTGCAGGTATTAGAACCTCATGTTCAAGCTTGATCGTGTTCTCAACATCGTCAGTTGCGTTTAGAGTTGTTTTAGTGATTGCTAAGGCGCATCGTCATCGTACGGTGTAGTTGGATCATCAAATTCATATCCACTCAAATTGATCTCGTGTTCTCTTCGAAAGATCGAGACACCCTAGTGCTCATCACCTTGGCACGAGCCAGAATAAGGGCCAGCATATGAACCACGATATTGGACAAAACAGGAGACATTGGATCTCCCTGGCGAACTGCTTTAAGTGTTTGGAAATCATGCCCCAAGTCATCATTGACTTTGAGACCAACACTTTCCCCTTAGACCGTGTGTTCAACCCTTACACCATTAAGGGGAGTACCCCTTCATGTGCAAGGTCTGCTATAGAAAAGGCCACTTGACTGTGTCATAGGCCTTTTTAAAATTAATCTTGAACACTAGTCCATTTCAATTCTTTGTATGTAATTCATGAATAGTTTCATGAGAATGACAACACCCTCCATGATGTACCTACCCGGCATGAAGCCGTTTGCATAGGCCTAATCATGTTATGGGCTAAAACCAAGATCCTATACATACCATTTTGGTGAAGATCTTAAAACTTACATTCAACAAAAATATGAGCCTATACTTTTGAATCTGGCTAACATTCTCTTTTTTTGGTAATACCTTGATGATACAAAAATTCAGACTAAATAGAGGTAAAGACGCATTATGGAAATCTATATAAATATTGCCATCAAATCTCCATTTATCACTTCCCAAAACATTTGATAAAACTCGGCTTGAAATCCATCTGGATTGAGAGGCTATTATGTTCATTTGGAATATAGCATATTTAACCTCTTTTTCTATGAACATCTGAGCGAGGAATTCATTCTATACCGACGATACTTTAGGAAAGTCATCTCGCATGGACTCATCCAGTGGGCAGTAACTATCCTCATGTGGCCTGAAAAGCTTTTTATAATACTTAGTAATGTATTGCCTCAAATGCAATTCATTGAATGATTCCTTCCTTTTGTTCAAGCTAATAAACACGTGTCTTCCTATGTTTGCCATTTGCAATTAAATGGAAGTAATACATGTTATTATCTCCCTCAAGTAGATGTTTGACCTTCGTCTATTGGTACCATTTCAATTCCTCCTCACGAAGGAGTCTAGCTAACTAGTCATTTGATTGTCTCTTAACCTCCATCCCGGAGGCAACAACCTGCAATCTTCCGCTTTTTTATCCAGCTCATCTATGATCTAGAGCAAACATTGTTTTTCTTTTCGATTGGTACCACACAAGTTCTGAGCTTAGCCCCTTAAGAACTGGCACAGCAAGTGGATCTTGTGTTGCCATCTTTCCATCACCGATCCACCTTTAGTTGCATGTTGCCACACTTTAGTGACTAGCTAAATGGAGCCATCTCGAGCCAACCATCCTAGTTCAATTCTGAACAATGGTTGGTTTCCTCGATGAACGGCTACTCCAGTGTCAAGCAATAGAGGTGTATGATCCCATAGGAAATGGTCAAGAGCTCGAACCATGACCATGCGGAATTTGAGTTCCAAGTCCATGCACATGTAGATCCGATCCAACTTTTCAAATGTTGAATTGTCTAGGGAATTGGCCCAAGTGTACTCTCATCTAGAAAGATCAATTTCTCTCAATCCAACCCATCAATGATAGCGTTGAATAAGAAATGCGATTTAGCATCAAAGTTGTCATTAATTTTATCTTTCGAACGCTCAATAATATTGAAATCACCTCCCACCAACAACAGGAGTGTTTTGTGGCTGCAGCTATAGACAAATTTAGACAAGAAAACCTCATTGAATTGAGGTTACGCCGTCCCATAGACCGCAATCAAAATCCATTGGAACCCATCTTGCCTATTCTTTAGGCAGAATTTGACATAATAATCCCCCTCTTCAATCGAGTGGACCTCTATCACTGCCTGATTGATACCTACCAAAATGCCTCCAGCCCTCCCATGTGGAGGCCTACAATGCCATTGGTAGTCTAAAACACCACTTAAGCTTTGTAGGCAAGTAGGCAAAAATTCATTTCTCACTGTTTACAGAATGGCGAAGAAATCCAAATGATGTTATTGAACCAACTCTGCCACATGTCTATGTTTAGCCAAGTCACTGAGACATCTGCTATTCGAAAAGACCCTTTCCAATTTTTACCCTTGGATTTCTTTTGAGGTACTTGGCCCTTTGATGAGACCATCTTGACCACATCCATCGCACTACCCTTCGGTGAAACCACCTTGGTCATTTTTTAGTTGAGCATACATTTTTCTTGCGCAATACCAATTGGAATGCCAGCTGCTCATTGGCATCATCATACACTTCCTCTGTTAGACCACCACATAAGGCATCCACAGATAGATTATCCAGCATATCATGTTCCTCTGCATCTTCAGGAACACTGTGGAACAAAACATCCCTCCTATGAGGCACTAAATTTGACTAGCTAATCTCCAGAGCTTTAAAAGAATCAATGGAAAAAACAACTTCTTGCTCATTTGAACCCAAAGAAATCCCTAACCTAGAGACATTAGAAGGAATGTATCCTTAGGTATAGACATAAATGAGTTACCTTTGGGACACTCGAGATTGCGTCGCTGCGTCCTCGGCATAGCCTTCTCCATAGAATCCATGTCCGCATCCGGTTGCTTGCTAATCTGGTTGCTTCGGCGAGGATCAGCAACCCCGGACATAGCAGCCCCGCCACACATGGCAAGGCCTTCGACTGTGTCGGAGCCATTCCCTACGATAGCCGCCCCCGCCAGGGTGTAACATCCTGATTTTTAGAGCTTTTTAAAATCTTTTTATCAAAAATCAGAGCTGGAAATTTCGTTGTTTATTCTCAAGTTAATTAAAACTTAATTAGAATTTCACAAATTGGACCGGAGTTAATTTGAATCAATCCAACTGGAATTTGATTTGCTTTTCAATTTGAAATATGTCTCCAGAATTTTTCTCCGAATTTTCGGAGTTCGTTTGATATTCAATCCCGCTCTATTGTTCTTTGTTTTTATTTTGGTTTCTCCTTTTCTTTCCTCCTTTCCTTTATGGCCATCATCCCAGCTCATCCCCACCCGGCATCCCGCCGTCTCATTCCTCCCTTGAGCAGCCACTCCGGTGAGTGCTGCGTAGCGCAGCATGCGTCGCCACCTCTTTTCCAATAGGGTTTGACCTAAATCTCTTTCCCCTAACCTTTCTATAAATACCCCACACCCCTCCCACCTTTTCCCCACTCCCCCACACTCTTTTCCCACGAAACCCTAGCCCCCAACCCCTCTAAACAGCCGCCACACCCCTCTCTCTTCCCGTGCAGTTCCTGAATAGCACATCCCACCTCAGTATTTTGCCAATTCCTGTCTCCTCGAACATCTTTTGGCAAATCCCTTCGGTGAGATTGTTCTTAACCGTTCCCTCTACCTCTCTACAAAATTTGGTGAAGATCCAACGGTGCAATCATCAGGAAATTGCCAAATACTAACGTGATGTTTGCACCTAGATTTTCTGCGCGTGCATCTAGATTGGATCAACACCCTCATCAGCTCGTACCTCCTTTTCAAGATCCATTCAGTGAGATCCTAGATAATGTTGTCAAGATCATCTCCACAAACTTTGAAGGCAATCCAATGGTCTAATCTCCAGGAAATCAAGTTTCTTTGTGCTGCTGTTCATGTCCAGATTTGATTACAGAAAAAGTAGCTTGGCATTATCACCTCCTTTGTAGTTGATCCGGTGAGTCTATCATCAATCCCTTCAGTCAAGTTATGCCTTAGGTATCTATAAACACCTCTGTAAATTTTTACCTTGATCCATGTAGCCGTTTGGCGGGAATTGATCCATCTCCGACGTCCTTTCCGCGGATGTCCAGATTCAATCTGCAGAATGTCTATCTTGTCTGATCTTTTCCTGTTGACTCGGTAAGAATTATCCAAAACCCTTTGGTAGGATTGTACCTCTGTGTATCTAGTTTCTAACCCAATTGGCGGATCGCGATTTCGTGGAGCGAGCATCGCGCAGCAACCAAAACCGTCCGGTCTGTCCAGAACCAATCTATAATCTGTTCCAACCGTTTTGTGTTGCGAACGTCGCCACCACCCATATAGTTAATCTCCTATCATCTTGTGGCACATTATGCCATTCTTTTTCACTATTATTCTCTATCCAAAATTACCCGCATCACCTTATGTTCATCTATAATGTTTTTCATCATTGTTTGATCACCAAATTAAATTGCATATTATGTTAGATTATAGTTTCATATATTTATATGCTTAGTTCTTATATAGTCCTTACTTCTATTTATGTAATGTTCATGCTTAGAATTTATCATGTGATCAATCATGTTTAGTTCAATACTAGGTTTATTCATCCATATAGCTACATGTTGCATGTTTGTATAGTTGAATATAACATACGCATATACAATATAATTCGGTTTTAATAGTTACTAGACATGAGGTAGTTCAACATGTTAGTTCAATCTTGTTTATATTGTGGATAAATTTGTTCATATTTAATAAGATTCATATTGCATGATATTATGTATGTTGACATATATTGTGTTATACAATATATAACCGAATCTAATATTGCATATAACCTATAATAGTAGAAGCATAATCTTACTAAGCTAATATTAATATGACATATCATATGGTAGTTGATCTTTATATAATGTACGTCTACTAGCACACATAAGATTATTATTGTATATGGCATAAGGTTGCTTACTAGCATGTTAGTGTCTTGAATCACACGTGATGATGATTGTTTAATAAACATGTTATGATTCCCATGTCACCATGTGTAGATAATATGATAAGATATATATGTGTAGATTTAAATGGAAATATGACATGATGTTATGCAAACTATAAAGTTATTATATATATAGCTGCTTCCTGTTTCAACTAATGGTGTTGTAAAATACTTAGCCCTAATGGTAACCTCTGTGTATAATATGGTTAAGATCACACACATGTCTCATATTTGTTCGATGCATTTCATGTGGTTTACATATGCAGCTATGTGTATATATTTATGCATATATACATAGGCTAATCCATATTTTAGATAATAATACATCATGCAATGGTTGACATATTATTTTATTCATGTGTATAACTTAATTGTTTGTTTAAACATGATTAAGTTGCACATGTAGTTGCATATAGAGATATATATATATAATTAGACTTAATATTGTTGACAATCTGCATGTTGGAATAATAATCCCTTACTGAGTTATTATTATTTAATCATATCATATGTTAGTTGATGGACATATAATATGTATGTACTAGTATGCATAGCTTGATATCTTATGTTACACTTTCATAAGGTGGTGTATACTCACACATACATGGTTAACATTTAGGTATCGATTATAATATATGCATATATGTTGCTAATAATCATTCTTTACTAAAATATTGTTATTGTTATGTGTAGTATGTGTAGGTTGATTGCTGTATTGTATACACACAATAGCATTAGTAGAGTTAATGTTATGTCATAGATTGCATGTATGTTTGGTGCATGTCATATCGATGCTAGTTGTTATTTGGCCATATAGTTTAATCACCATTTGCATTATTAATGATTGTTATTAGATTGTAACTGCATGATTATATGTTTGGTGCTATGCCTTGCCTAATTTCTATTTCATGCCTAGTCTATCTAGTTTGTTACATGATGTCTAATTATATGTTGCATGGTAGTTCATATAGATTGTCATGTCGTCTTTTATCATTTCTAACCGACTAGCATGCCATGACCTTGCTTGTGTACTAGTATGATAGGTCATATTTGTTTTACTAGTATGTCGGGTTTCCATGTTTAATCACATGGTTGTGCTATTGTTTTCATCAACCATATCTTGTTCCCAGTTGCACATCTATCTCTATCTCGCATGTGGATTAATTTCAGTCATTTGACATGCAAATTCTATCCTCCATAAATCTATCCTTTTTCCATAATGATCCTGATCCGAAAGACCACCTTTCAAGTACATGTACTCCATTTGGTTGAGATATATAATCCCATACCTTCCTAGTTGTCTCTCGACAATCCTATCCCTTCACCTTTGTCCTTTGACACCTATCCAACCTTGCTAGCCCTATTCTTCTGGTATTTCTATTTGATATTTAATTTGGATTTATATTTATTTGCCTTGCACTTTATTGCTGTTGGGACAAATAGGAAGTAGCGAAGTTGGGTAAGGACAAGTTCCTGCAGAAGAAGACCAACTCGTCAACGAAGGCATGCACCTTTTCTTGATCATGTTGATCCTATATTTTTAAAGTCATTATATTTTATTGTTTATAAACATGCATGTTGTATTATTCCAGTAGCTAGCGTGTTGATTGGCACAACATTACCTGTCCGCTTGTCGCCATTTACCTGATACCCTGAGTAGATTAATAGGCTTTATTCTAAATAGAGTAGAGAGATGCTTAGCCATGCTTAAATTCATCTTTAGGTTGTTTTGATTTGCCTCCACGGAGTAATGAATATCGGATCGATGATCCTTGTTGAAACTTGTTGAGCTCGCTGAGCTAGGGCCGGATGCCCGATGATTTCCTCTCTCTATTCTTCCTATTCTACTCTAGGTGAAACTTACCATCTAAAATGGTGCGGGCGACAGCTGGATCAGTGTTGAAGGAGCATATGGTTGTCCTACCCACAGAAAGCCGGTTGAAAGGAACCATTGGTCGTCCGTACCGCATAAGGCCGAAGTCATGTAATTGGAGAACTGTGTCAACAGTACAACCACATGCTATATGGGCACTGGCTTGGTTAAGTAGGTTAGTCGAGTCTTGGTGTCGACATTGCCGTACCGCAGAAGGGTGGACGTAGCTATGAGGACCTTGGCACAAAAGGGGGCCACGTAGGGTAAGCAGGTGTATGCTCCTCCGTGTCGAAACCTAGTGGGCATGTCGCATCGGGATGAGTCTAGCTAAAAGACCTCGTCACGGTCACCCTGCCGACACACCGATGGGCGTGTGTACAAGCCCGATCAGCTTGGCATAAGGGGATGATCGTATCATGTGGGTAAAGTGTACACACTCTGCAGAGTTAAAACTAATCGATTAGCCGTGTCCACGGTTATGGACAGCACATGCCTCATTCTTGATGAAAAGGACCTGTCCCTCTCCCCCTTGCTATTTCCCTCTACCCCTTTGCTGATGCATCCTATGGTTGAGCTAAGGCGGGAGTCCTTGCTCGAGTGTGTTGGTCGTGGACCACACCTGTTGAAAACACTCCTGATATTAAAACTGATTTATATCAAAATGCTGCCTTCGAATCTATTATAAGTAATTCAACTAAAAGTTGCTTTACGCAAATAAACCATAGAGCCTTCTTTTGAAGCCTTGCATGCAGTATGGTAGGACCATCTGTCGCCAGGTGGCTTGCTGAGTACGTGAAGTACTCATCGAGCATGTTGTTTGTTGGACGTGTTCAGATATCTATGAGGACGATGAAGACTATGAGGTATCTTCTACGTCAATGCTGAGGTTTAGGTCACGTGGCCTCCGTCGACTGCCTGTGGTTGAGATGGAGACATCTACGCTTTATTTTCCGCTGTGTTTCTGAATGGTAAGGGACATAAGTCCTAGTTACTTTATTTAGTCATATCGCTGCTATAACTCAATTGTTTATGTTTCTAAAATATTTCGTGATGTGTGCAGTGATATCATTCGCCTGTGTTCATCAGCTTAATCCTGGACTGATGAGGAGATACACAGGGAGGGTCTGGAAGTTAAGTCCGGATCCTCACACAGGGTGACTACAGTAGAGCCAATAGGGGTTACCTATCATGGCAGAGACCTGGTCTGCCGCAATAACGTGTGCCAACGGTGAAGGGTGTACCATCACAACCACCTCTTGGCCTATTGCAACTACACAGGGGAGCTCTGCCACAGCAACACCTCGGTCACCCATGGTAGTGCTATTCGTTGTTGAAGAAAGTCCTGCCACGGCAGCACGTAGGCCTGCCACGGCAGAGCTGACCACTGGAAGCGAGTACCCAGTCGGAGAAGAGAACCCCACTATGACAGCACCCTAGCCTGCCACAGCAGAACTACCCACCGATGAAGACAGCCCCACAATGGAAGATGCGCCCTCACCCTCCAATCAGCACCAAGTGTTGAAGTTCAACCATGACCTGCTTGAGGAAGGCGACACCCTTCGTGATGCGAATAAGACCCATCTTGCCACTACCTAGTCTGGCTTTGGAATTGCACATCAAGGAGACCAAGTAGAAGGCTAGACGCTCCGCGCCATAGCCACATAAAGTGGCAACTGGCTTCGGTGCTAAGAGCAATGGGAAATGGCTAGCGTTATGACCAGCTTCTTCACACAAATCACACAACACAGCAGTACAATCAATCGCATAGTGAACTTTCTCTTTGCAACGGAGGCAACTTGCATTCTTGTGCTTCTTGGAGGCCTTCCCACAAGCGGTAGTGGTAGAATTGCTTGTCTGAGCACCACCGCCGCCTTGTCCAAGGCCAACAACAGCGCCATCATTTCTAGCCGGAGCGACCTAAGCTGCCATTGTAGCTTGTGTTGCCGCAACTTCCTGTGTGGCCACAGTAACCTGACTTGCCGCTAGAACCGGAGCTGTCGTAGCCTGCCCTGTCGTGGCAGCATTAGGCGCCAACCACCGGGGGCACAGCAGGTGCAGCAGCCACCGCACTAGCTCTACCATCGCGCGCCCGATTCCATGCCTACCTCCATGTCCCTGACCACCTCCTTGGAATCCTCGGCCGCTGCCTACCCCCTGGCCACTACCACCGCCGTGGAAACGCTAGGGCCACCAAATCCTCCTCGCTGCCGACCATCGTGTCCACCTCGACCCTGATCCATCCAGCCGACCTGAACTACATCAACGAAGGATCATTGTCGCGCCGTAGATCAAGACGATCATCAATCCCAGATGTGTTGGAAGAGCCATCAAAGCGACGGGGGACTTGTTGATCTCTAACTGGCTCCTCACGACGTGGATGAATAGTACACAAAGCCCAAGTAATTACAACATATGCTAATGAAATCAGATTCCGGTTGGCACCAGTTCAAAATGAACAATTCCGAGAAAACATGATGATATAGTATCGCAATTATTCTATAACTTTTTCAATATAAGAAACAAAATGGTTACGGTTTCAGTAAAGTAGTATTTGTGAGATGTTTCTCATTAATAAAATTGAACTTGGAATGTTATACATATATACATGCATATGCACAGCAAATCGAGAAGAATGACGACAATTTTTTTGGGAAATTTCCATGCTAGCTTTTGTGCTTTAACAAAAAAAAGATCACTTGAGTCACCACATAGAGTGATTGCGTAGCATATGTTACCAGAAATGAAATAATCTTTATCATAGTCTGTTTCTGACCACGATCATATAGCATTTTGAAATGGTAAACTCTCTCACATGTCTTGCATATCAATCCTAACCACGAACCCCGCTCCGTCCTTCTCACTACCAAATATTATTGCTGTCACAGCTCACCTCCCTTTCTCTATGTCTCCTCCGTTGGCTTTGCCATCGTATTCCTTCTTTCCTGTATTTGATGATTAACCATTGTCAACTCACTACAGCAGAATAGGCTTCTACTGACAGGCATT
The DNA here is from genome assembly GCA_019208055.1 of Stipa capillata. Taxonomy (NCBI): domain Eukaryota; kingdom Viridiplantae; phylum Streptophyta; class Magnoliopsida; order Poales; family Poaceae; genus Stipa; species Stipa capillata. The sequence continues at coordinate 85,684 of JAGXJF010001838.1, read as the reverse complement.
TCACCCCCTCTACTGACGGACAGGGGGCCCGTCACCCTGGGAATGTCAGTGGAGGGGGGACCTCCACTGACGGGCATGGGGACCGTCAATAGTGCTCATGACTACTGACGGGCCAAACACGCCCGTCAGTGGAAAGCCCTCCAGGGTTGGCCGGAGAAGTATCACCACTGACGGGCCACTGTTAAGTGCCCGTTAGTGATGTCTCGACTTCACTGACGGGCGTTTTACGAGTGCCCGTCAGTAGTGTGGTCACTGTGCATTTTTAATCAGCACCAATTTCACCAATATCTTCACAATTTTCACAAATATATTCACAAATATTCACAATTTTCACAAATATATTCACAAATTTCACAAATATTCATAAAGTTCACAAATATTCATAAATTTCACAAAATATAAAAGTTGATATAACACATTCGTAATGACATAACACTTCACATAACCATTAATCACAGGTATGAAAGAACACAAGTATATTTGACGAGTGACATAATAAAGTTGTTAAGTGTAGAAAGAACATAGTGGCAACTATTCTTCAGTTTTAAAAACAACTAATCTACCGATTCTCGCTTAAGTTTGGCTTCGGAAATTGAGGGCCGGTGTAGAATTCACCCATTGGATTGATGACTTCAAGGTTGATGACTTTGGCGAAGACTCTTTACATGCGGGCAAAGTCCTGACGCCAGTCGTACAAGTGATTTCCCAGCTCACTCCAAGCCTTCAGTTCTTTCATATCTTTCCAATGCTTGTTCTTGTACCGGACAAAGCAGTCCATATGGGCACAGGTGTAGTACCCACATGTCACGCTATTTTCTGGCTGAACTCTGCAAGAAAACTTGTAATGGTGTACCATTTTTGTCGCTTTTGAAGGTATTTTACTATGCCCCGAGAATTTGGCTTTGAAAAAAACTGCATCCAAAATATTAGTGATATTCCTAAAGTCCGATCTCTTTTTCTCGTCGGAGTCAAAGTAAAATGCCTTGGCCCAGCTTGGAATAATCACTATGAGGACCCAGTGGTCGCTGTGTCAATGTGAACAAATGAACGTAAGCAGGCGGGGATACGTACGTAAAAAATAAAAAAATTCCCACGGTGCTAAGTTAAGGACTTACGGAGGGTTATAGGGGGCTAGTATGTACTCCTTGTCCTTATGAATGATGAATGCACACGAAAGGTATTCTTCCAGAAAGACTCGACCGTCCGGGGTCGAAGCATAGCCTTCGTTCATGCATATCGGATCGATTATTCACTACAGCAGGATGACTCTCTGCTGAACCCCTCCACTGACGGGCAACTTTTCGCTCGTCGGTGGTGTTGGTAATCACTGACGGGCAGATTTCTGCCCGTCAGTGGAGACGATGCCTAGGCCGGTCACACGGACCTCTACTGACGGGCCTCAAATCCGCCCGTCAGAGGAGATGCGACTCGCGGACCAGGAATCCATAGAACTGACCAAGAATTAGCACTGACGGGCCTGAAATTCGGGCCCGTCAGTGGTGTGTACCACACCACTGACGGACTGGAAATTTGGGCCCGTCAGTGCTAATTCCCGTGGCCCAGAAGCCCAGCCTGGAGCACCGGTGTATATAAGCCTAACCCTAACCCTAGCCAGACGTCTAACCCACCCCTCCCCACCTGCCCCCGCCCCCGCCCCCTCTCGATCCCCATCCCCGTGGTCTCCCGATTTTCTCCTCTCCCCCCGCCGCCGTGCCCCCCGCCGGCCTTGAGCCCGTTCCCCTTTCTCGCGCCTCCTCGCTGCTCCACATTTCCAGTCCACGCCGCTTTGCTCCGGCGACTTGACCCCTCCCCCGCCGGCCTCCCTCCCTCGGCGCCCTCGCGGTGACCGCATAGCGGGCTGCCTCTGATCGCCCGCCGTATCTACCCCGTGCCTCCTACCCCCACGGCCTCCTGCTCCGGCCTCCCCGTCGCCGCGTCTTTCTGATCCAGCCGCGGCCGCGCCGAATCTCGTCGGCCGAATCCGGTCCCCGCCCCCCGCCGCTCAACGAGGCGTCTCCCCGCCCTAAGGTGAGCCCCCACATCCTATCCAGCGGCGCGAATTTGGTGGTTTCGATGGGCACTTCTCCGCAGGCGGCGTCCCAGATTCGCGTCGCCATCCCCGTCGAAACCCTAGATGGGGCCATCCGTTGCTTCGCGTTTTGGTGCGGGGTTTGCGCGATTAGGCGGCTGTCCGGTGGTCTGGGCCCTTAGCAGCGGGATTTCATGGTGAATTGTTGCTTGGTTTGGAGCGTATTTGATCCCGGTTGGATGCTTTGTTATTTAAGTTCAGCACTTAGTGAAAAATTCTTGGCGATACTTTTGCGAGCTCACGGAAGTTACTGTCTTTGATTCAGGGATTGTGAGACTGACGCGACGGGATCCTGGAGGAAATGAGGGGCTACGAGTATGAGACCAATGTAATATTAGTTCTTAACTCCATTTTGTTCCGTTTAGTTTCGGCCATCTATCATTCTTAGAAGCAGTTGGAACCGTAGTTTGCTAGAGATTCTGTTATGACCATGAACATGTAAGCTTAATTCGTTTGAAAGATAAAAGAAACCACAGCCATTTCATTTTTGACATTGATTTTCTTTCTTTCTCATCATTGTAAAGGGTTATCATCGGGCAATGGGCGATGAGTATGAAGGCGAGTACTATGATCAAGATGAGTATGAGGAGGAAGGTTCAGGAGCTGGCGAGGAGGAGGAAGAGCCACCAGAGGGTGAGCAGGAGTTCCTTCAAGATGAATATAGCGGTTTTCTTCTAAATAATAGTCTTAGTTTTTACACTTGATGCAGCTGTTGTTAGCCCCACTTTGTTCTCTACTATCCACCCCCCTCCTTTTACTCTAGCTGTTGTTGCTGTTGTATTTTTCTGAGATGGGTGAGATCTCCTTTCATTATGTATGTCATTTGCGTAGTTTTGGCTCTTTCTTTGGGCCATCCAAGCCGGTGATTTCCCAGCAAGTGATTGAAGAAAGGAAGTCAATAAAAGAGTTACAGAACACAGTGCCCAGAGATCGAAGACCTTCTGGAGTATGTGGTACTACGGCTGATCCTGATTATTATTGATCCAGCACTTACTAATTGCAGTTAATATATATGTAGAAGGATATCCCATCATCTTCGAAAGTATATTGGATGAAATGTATATTGGATGAAATGTATTGTTTTCTAAATTTTATTTTTTTTAATCGCTGAAAACCTACTACTGACGGGCTCCTAAGGAAGGCCCGTCAGTGGTGACGTGGGCTCTGCTGACGGGCTTCTAAGGCCCGTCAGTGGTGACATGGGCTCCACTGACATTTGCAGGCTGACGGGCCCCCAGCCCGTCAGTAGAGGGGGTTTTTCGCCCGTCAGTAGAGGCCCGTATTGCAGTAGTGATTCCAATATTAGAGTCGTGTAGACGTCTGCACTCTTGGGCTTGGTAGAGAGCCCATAGCCTGACCATCGTGTTGTCGAGCCTATAGAAGTTGTACATGTTGAAGAGATCTTCAAAGTTGATGTCGAAGGTGTCCTCGTCGTTCTCCATGAAGAAATTGTATTCTCTTGGCACCTTGACCTTCCAATATTGGCAGAATGTTTGCGGATCTCTAGACATCTTTAGGTAATCTTCATGCAGCGCCTTCATGTCCTCCGAAAGTGAGACCCATGCTCCGTGTAGATAATTTGGATGATGATGCCGATGCCGAGAAGGATAAGGATTTTTTCATCTGCTTTTGCTCCTTTCTTTCCTTCTCGCCTGTGCCGACCCGTCTCTTTTTGCTCTTCTTCCTCCTGTGTAGCGGCTCAGGACTCTTGCCTGCCGCCATCGCTGCTTCCAGTGTTCCGGCTAGTGTGGTGGGAGAGAAAATCTTCCCTCTGGGTTCATCCAGTCGGTCGCATTGAGCCTCGGAGCGCCTTTCCGGTGGATCGTTGCTGGGTTCCTCCGGCACCTCTGGGGACTGCAAAACCGGCTCCCTGTACTGATCCCCGAGAAGATGGTCTCCAGGTCTTTAAACGACGGAGGTGTTTGGCTGAGGCCCAACGGAGATCGTCCGACTGATGGAGAGGGGTTGCCAGACGAGGGGGCCCTACGAGGAGAGGGGGCCGTGCGAGGAGAGGCCGCCGCAGATAAAATTATCTGGCTCTTCGGCCACTAGATGAAGTAGTTCTTGCACTGCCCTAGCTTGGTCAGTTCCGCTTCAGGGGGGATAGGGACTAACATATCATTGTAGTCATTGAGGACGACGTCCACTGCACCTTCGCATGGTGCTCCCACATAGGAACACAGTGCAGGATTGCCCCCTCCGGCGTTGGGAAAACCTGGCCGTGCGCAACCTTGACCTTCATGCCAGGAATTTGCACCGTCAGTGTGCATCTAGTGGCTTCCTGCAAAACAAAGGATAGATGTGCCGTCCTCATTGGAGTCAGGACAATGAAATCATGATTTACTATAATTACTCGTTTAGCGGACGAAACTTATGGTGATGCTGTCGACAGGATTCAGCGAGTCGGGGCGGCCATCCGAGGTGGAAGCACAGCTACCCCATCTAGAAGGCTGGTTATCGGGAAGGATGGTCGGACCGCCTTGCACTGCGAGCACTTGCATACGTACCCACGTCTGCTTGGTAATCTCCCGCATTTGATCCCGTAAATTTTCCATGTACTCCTGACTGTCTCTCCTTGGGTGGCGGTGACCCTCAGGGTTTCGGGGAAATACTTTGTCCCACTTAACGCCATCCCCGACGCCTACTACACAGCCCCGATGCTCCGGTTTCTGTTGAGCCTTCGCCAGATCATCGTTCCACCTCGGGAAGCTCATGACGGAGTCCTGTGAGCTTGCAGGCTGTTGGCTCAAGTCTGTCTGCACGTTATATTACTTGATGAGTAGCGTATTTGGATGCAACGTAATCAAGTAAGAAAAGACACTGAGTTGAGACGTTACCAGCCGGTTGGCCACCTCCTGGAGTTCCTCAGACTCTATAATTGGTGACCCCGTCACAGGGTCAGAGCTTGTGTGCGCCCTCATGTACTCCCTGGTGCGTGGCTCCCTGAAATGCACGAAAGGAGGTGCTTTCCCAGCCGCGGCTAGTTTCGCGTCCTCTCTGGCCCACTTGGGCCTCTTCCCTAGGTATCCACGGCTGCCGAGCTTGTGGTCTAATGTGTTCTTGGAGCGAAGCTCTTTCCCCCAGCGACTCTTCTCCTGGAATTCTGGACTCCTTATTTGAGCAACGAATTCCTCCCAGTCTTCCTTTTGTATCTTGGACCATCTTTTACTAATTTTGGTATCCCAATCGTCGTCCACGACTTTCTGTGCATCGTATCGCCAAGTCTTCAGAGCCCTAGCCATGATGCGAAGGGCTTGCACTCCGATTTTGTCCTTATCGGCGGCAGGAATCTGGTACTTGTCTCATAGTTTCCTCAAGAGAGCATCTCGGGTCGACTCAGTCAACTGGCTGAACTCTTTGCATGTGATCTTCACTTGTTCGCGGACTATGCACCCGCAGGCGTTGCTGAAGGTCTGGGCGGCCTTATGTGCACTCGCTGGAACATCTTTGATGTCGTCGACTCGAGTGATGATGTACGTCTTGTCCGGCAACTGGTTGCCTTTCCTCCTTTTCTGAGACCTGGTCGGGGCCGGAGGCGCTACTTCCTCCTCGGGCGCCTCGTGCTCTTCAGAACCTGACTCCGAGCCAAAGTCATCGCTAGAGGAGCTGGAGTCCGAGGCAGGTTGCTCTTGGCCAGCTGTGACGGCCGCCTCGGGGGCATGTTCTTTGGCCGGCTCGGGGGCAGGTTCCTTGGCCATCTCGGAGGCAGGTTCCCTGGCCTGCTCGGAGGCAACTTGCTTCGGCGCCTCCACGGTTGTGGTGTCGATCGGTGCCGCCCCGTCGAGCGGGGCCGTGCCGTCATTAACGGGCTCTACTTGTCGGGTCAGCGACCCAGCGGGTGGAGTACTGGCGGCCATTATTCTTAACTGTTCTGGCATGTAATTGATGAAGAGAATAAATTTCAAACATAATAGAAGTTAGTTTCATCATATATTGGAAGTTACATGGTTTGGGACTGGCTAGTCTGGATACAAACTAGCATACTTGTTTCACTTTATTTAACATCAATGGTTTGTAAACAAATATCAAGTTTCAAAAACAAGAGAAAGGGAACCATGGACAAAAAGATGATCAGAGCATTCTCATCTAACTAACTGAAACATATTAAGACTTGAGAAGGAAAAGGAAAATCCAAATATGTTTGCTGAATTAGCTAAATTCCGGATAGATCGTAAATACTAGAGAAACCTGATCTGTTCAAATAATACAGGTGCATGCAATTCAAATAATCCACTGTCCCTCAGTTTGAGATAATGAGGTTAAATAGTCAAACATAGTACAGATTTTCTTGTTGCACTTGGAAATTCAAATAAATTGCACAGTGAATTGCTCGAGTGTCATTGATCTTAAACAAGCATACACATTGCAAACAAAATCAAAGACCTTATGCTTATCAGGACATTGATCTGATGTGGCAATACCAATATCAGGACATTTGAAAGATTAAATCCAAATTTATATCCACATTCTAATTAATAGTTCCTATCAGCTTGAAATTTGTTATACTTCACTAAGCAATACAAAAATAAAAAAGACATGCTACAACATCGGCAAAAGTACCGCGACTAAACAAAATAAAATCACGCGGTCTTGATGTTTCAACTGTTCGGCGACCATATACAAGGGGAACAGAAAATAAAAATCAAGACAATCGGTTGAAACTAAACCCATCAACACAAGACAAGTCTGCAACGAAATAAGAAACAAGGCATCACAAATTGTTTAAACTTCAGGATACAAATTAAATGTCTTCCTCCTCATACAAACTTCATCATAACAATTGCTTAAACTTCCGGATACAAACTAAGTGTCTTCCTCCTCATACAAACTTCATCATCACAACTTGTTTAAACTTCAGGATACAAAATAAGGTTGCCGTTGAAGTAAGAAATCAAAAGCCGTTAAATATTTAGTTACTAGTTGGCCATACAAATAAATTTCTTCCTCAGTTTAGAGACTGATCATGCTCATAGTTTTCACTTCCAGATCACAAAAACAGCAAGAGCCCATGCATATATACAAAATCCCAGCAAAAGGAGCAGATATGTCTGTCTCTTGTCCATGCCCTCACCCGAATCTATACCCGAAGAGGGGGCGGCGGAGGCGGCGCGCAGAGGGGCTGGAGGGGGCGCGCGGAGGGGCCGGAGGGGGCGGCGGAGGCGGCGCGCGGAGGGGCCGGAGGGGGCGGCGGAGGGGGCGGCGGGGGCGTCGGGGCCCGGACGGGGCGGCGGAGCAGCCTGGCGGCGTCGGGGCAGGCGTAGCGTCTCGCTGCTGGTTCGAATGAACGCGCGGGACTTGGCGAAATTTTGCCAAGTCCTGCGCGTTGTTTTTATACGAAGTATCTTACCACTGACGGGCTCCTCGTACGCGCCCGTCAATGGAGGTCCTCAGTGGAGGTTGGTTGCGTTAGGGTTAGGGTTTCTTACCACTGACGGGCCCCTGGTTTAAGCCCGTCAGTGGAGCTTCTTACCACTGACGGGCCACTAGTTTTGGCCCGTCAGTGGAGGTCTTCAGTGGAGGTTGGTTGCGTTAGGTTTAGGGTTTCTTACCACTGACGGGCCCCTGGTTTATGCCCGTCAGTGGAGCTTCTTACCACTGACGGGCCACTGGTTTCCGCCCGTCAGTGGAGGTTGGTTGCGCTAGGGTTAGGGTCTTAGCATATTGTATACATTGTTTTGGCTTATTGATTCAGTTCCTTTCTTTATTTAAATATGATTATGTGCAAATATAGTAAAGTTACTTAAGAATACCATACCATTAATTATTTTTCATACCACTCATATGTCTAACAAAGAGTTCACTGAGCTCATCTCTCACGGCAAAAAATATCTGACATGTAAATCTAACGTACCACATTCCACATACATACGTACACACGTACGGTACACACAATATGAAATCATCCAAACCAAGACATTATTATACATACACACATAGCTCGCTAGGTTTCATCGTCTTCGACAATCTTCTCATGAACAGTGATCTTCTTGGTGGTATACGTTAGTCCTTCGACGTGACTGCGTCTTATGTAGGGCACAGCATCCTTAGTACCTTTGCTCCTTTTGGTAGGGCGTTTATCAACAGCTTCTGGTTCGGAGTTCGGTCGTCGAATTGGTCATAGTCCTCTTCGTCAACTATACCATCGACTCCGACAATACTCCTTTTCCCTTTTCTGACGACATGGCGCTTCTTTTCCTTCGGGTCTTTTATGTAGAAAACTTGTGAGATCTGTTTAGCTAATACCCATGGCTCATCTTTGGCACTGATTGCTCTGACTTGTGTTGGGTCAATAGATGTTGGGGGAGGTAAAGTCACGATAGTGAATTTGTCATCGTCGATATGGACATTTTTTGCCCATCTGACACGAAACATGGGGATCTTTGTGACGGTTATCGGTTTTAGCCTCTATCGTCACCCCCACTGTTCTGATACGTACTTTTTCTGTCTTGAGCCTCCGTATAGAATGTGTATCCATTGATATCATATGCTTGAAATGTCAGGACCTTGCTCGCAGGTTCTTGTGACAATATTTTGACTGTCTCTTCTTCATCATTTGTCGGAGGCCTTTCATACCAGTAGTTCTTTAGCCAGTATGCAAACTTTGCGTTGTGCTCTTTCGAGAGCCACGCTTCTCCCTTTTTCAGGTTTTCTTTTTTTACCTTTACCATGTGCATCCAAAGATAGGGATGCGCCACAGTCAGGTGTTGCAACACGACGAGATGTGCTCTATCGTAGTCACCTGATCTATTCGATACTGAATTATAGACATGTAAAGGCTTTTTGTCCGCGTGCATGACCTTCACCATCGAGCCTACCCGTGTGGCGCAAAACAGGAACACCGATAGACTTTTGATCAGCCAAGTAATCCGTGCAGAACTCGACACACTCTTCGGCAACGTAGCCTTGGATGATGCTACCTTCCGGTTGTGACCTATTCCGAACGTAGCACTTCACAACCCCATTGTACCTTTCAAAGGGGTACATGTTGTGTAGGAACACGGGATCTAGGTCCAGTATCTCCGGGACGATATGGATCATGAGATGTACCATGATATCGAAGAATGCTGGAGGGAAGTACATTTCAAGTTCGCACAGTATGACAATGATCTCCTCCTGCAGTTTTATGGCAACGCGTAACCGAGATCAACTTCTGAGATATCATGTTAAAAAAGTTACAAGGTTCAAGATTGTCTTGCAGACCTCTGGCTCCATGAGACCTCTAATTGCAACAGGAAGTATCTGCGTGATCATCACATGACAATCATGAGACTTCATACCAATTACTCGACGAGTCTTCATGTCAACTATTCTCCCGATGTTTGCCGAGTAACCGGAAGAAACTTTGACACCTTGGAGGCACTCCAAAAAGCTAACGATCACTTTTTTGCTCAGAGTGTAACAAGCAGCGGGACAGTCCGTCTTGATCTGACTGCACCCATGCCCAACTTGGTCGTTTGCTTGGTTGCCCACAGCTTCTTTCTTATACCCAAGAATTCCATGTCAGCTCGTGCCTTCGGTCCATCTTTTGTCTTGTCTAACATGTTGAGCAGGATACCAAGCAAGCTATCACACATATTTTTTTCAACATGCATGACATCTATGCTGTGACGTGTGCTTAGGAATTTCCAGTAAGGCAAATCCCAAAATATGGATTTTCTTTTCCAGACGCCATCCTGCATGGGAACAGGCGGTTGTGTGTCTTACCCGGTGTAACAGGGGCATTGTGTTCACGATGCTCATAGATTTCTACCCCGGTCTTCTCCCGAACGGATTGATTCCGTCCGTACTCATACCGAACCTGATACTCCTCGGATCTTTTCTGAAATCATCGTATTGGGCGTCGATTGCCCGCCACCTGCGAAGCATCAACAGGGTGTCTCATCACGCCATCATCGGTTTTTCGCCCCTTCGGCGTGCCAACGTAACAGCTTTGCCTCCGTCTTGTTACCGAATAAATGCTTCAAACGGGAAGGACAGGAAGATACCATACAACCTTTGCCGGAGCGCCGCTCGTCACTGGGTCCTCATCATCGGCTTGGTTTCTACCCCGCTTGAATCTGGATGTGTTGCACGTAGGACACTTGTACAGCCTCTCGTACTCCGTGCGGTAAATAAAGCAGTCATTCGGACACGCATGGAACCTCTGCACATCCAATCCAAGAGGGCAGACAATCTTCTTGGCTTCATCGGTGCTCGTAGGCAACAAGTTATTTGTTTTCAGAAAAACTTTTGCAAGATAAGCCAATGTCTCATCGAAGCCTTCGTCCGAACAATTATGGGCTACCTTGATCCTTAGAAGTTCCAGCGTGACCGACAGACGTGTGTGCTCTGGATCGGAACCGGTATACAACGGGGTTTGCGATTCTTCAACTAGTCTCGTGAACTTAGCAGCCTCTCTTTCATTCTCGGGATCTATCACCACCTGCTCCACCATATGAACGTCCTGCACCATATCGGCCAAATTGTTCCCCGTTTCTTCCTCGGCGTCAGGTTCGAAACTCCCCTCCTCTTCTTCGTCCTCTCCGTGTTCGGCATCTTGCTGTAACACTTGATCTTCCTGCTCCTCACCGTGACATATCCAACGTGTATAACCTAACATGAAACCCTTAAGCACCAGGTGTACCGTCAACCTCCCTCTCGTATCGAACATTACCAAATTTTTACAATCGCGACACGGACAACAAATCTTCGTGCCACCTTTTCTCCTCATATCTCGCTCGGCGACATCAAGAAACTCATTCAAAGCCATAGCCCAACTCTCTGTCGCTCGGTTGTCGTACATCCAACTGCGATCCATCGATCGATCCCTACGACACGAAACTGATCAGTTCGACAAAAAGAACAAAACACTAAGCATCGGCTCGATGACCAGAAATCACATCAAATACATATACAAAATGAAAAGAACACTAGCGAGCATTATTACGCGAGCGCTAGCGATCTTTTCGGCGAGGAAAGAGATCGATCTATGGAGAGAGTGGAGAGGAGGAGGGAGAGATGAGAGATCTTGTTGGGTTAGAGAGAGAGAGAGAGCTAGAAATGGGTGAAGAAATAATATGGTTTGGAAGGAAAAGAGAAGATCGAGATCTAGATCTAGAGAGATGTTGAGCTTGGGGAGGAAGAAAGGAGGGATAGGAGGAGGTTTGGGGAGAGGAGGAGGGTCTGTGGGTGGGGGGGCGGCGGCGGCGGCGGCAGCATTTGGGGCGGAGGCGGCGCTCGCTGCTGGCCAGTGGGCGCGCAAGCACTGGCCAGCAGCGAGCGCCGCCTCTGGATTTATATAGGGAGATTACCACTGACGGTCACGTAAAAAGGACCCGTCAGTGCAACCGTAGTCAGCCCTGGACCTACTCTCGCGCTGACGGACGCGCAAGGCGCCCGCCAGTGAAGACTACATCTCCGCTGACGGGCGCTTAGCTACGGCCTGTCAGTGGAAAGGAACGTCAGCCGTGGCACCCTATGTTCACCTCCACTGACGGGCTGCTTAGCGGACCGTCAGTAGAGAATCCCTCTCCTCTGACGGGCACCCAGTAAGAGACCGTCAGTGAAATTGTAGCGTCATCTCTGTAACCCTTGGTTCGTCTCCACTTACGGGTGGTTTTGGTGCCCGTCAGTGGTGGTCCTCACATTCAGCCTTCCTGCCTTCGCTGCTGACGGTCTTTTAGGCGTCCGTCAGCGGTGATTCCCTCCAACGACGGACTTTTTTGTGCCCGTCAGTGGAGGGTTTTCAGCAGAGGGTCAATCTGCGGTAGTGACTACCTCCAATTCCTAACTCGTGTGTCAGTCCCATGGGTTTATGCAAGGCCTGTGGGTTCTAGCAATATCGTCACCGTCACCCCATGAAATCTAAGGTTGGAGCTCCGATGAATCCTAACTAACATTGATTTGCTATGAGCCATGTCGAGGAAGCATCGTAAGGTTAGAAATGCGCATTTAGGGCATCTACAGAGTTAGGGTCGGTCATTGACTCTTCATCCTCTCTATGTCATTTAGAGTCGATATTAAAAATAATAAATACAATGGACTATCTCGTATGATGACCATACGCAAAGAGTTAGCATTAAATGTAACAGTGTAAAAGACAATAAATCGACTCTAAAACTTCTACTCTTCTTCCTCCTCTCCCCTCCACGTCAATAATTATCCTACGTGATACGATTAATAATTAGCTGATATTAATCCTCCGTAGATGCCCTTATCTTTCTTGGGAACAAGATCTCACTTGAAAACCGAGATTTCCTTACGCGGCTCTATGGGATAAAAAGCATTTGCTCATCTTTATAATGACGCGGGGCCCATTTGTCAGCTTTGTGTCCTCCTGGCCAGTTTGACACTGGTTTGAGCAAAAGGCAACGTCAACTGGCTGGCAAATGGTAAGAAGCTTTAGTTAGCTTCTATTGCGTATTTGCGCTACATCGATGTAACAGCAAAGCTCTATATAGTTCTATGTGCCCCTATACGTTTTCCCGAGAACTTGGTCATGTAACGCGAGTACACCATGACACGTTTGAGCGACATCGGGAGTGAACAGTACAGTTCTCATCGCATCATTCACGGGTCGCTGCACAAGCGCTGGTTGCTGACAAGAGGGGCAAGCATGAAGTCCATAGATTTCGGGTGTGTGTGCTCGCTCAAGTGCGGGGCGAGAAACAGGGGAAAGAAAAGAGTCCAACAGGCCATTGTTAGTCATGTATCAGATTTTTCTTTTGATCCAACAGATGTGTTGTGAAAAAGGTCAAAGAGAACCAGGGTTTGTCTGTGGGTCCATGAGATGACAGGCCTTTTGGCTGTACCTACAAACTGTCAAACTGGGTGACAGCACGCGAAAACTGTAATTTACGGTTACCGGCGCGACGGTACACTTCGACCGTCCGACTGCGTGGCAGACTCGTGTCTGTCCCTTACGGTCCTATGTCGGAGACTGTATTTTACTTAGTTTCAAGTTTTAAGATAAGTGTCAGCGTCGAGTAGAAGTGAAACAACTATCACACATTAACACTCTCGACGGGTAAAACAACAAATTCTACTCAAGTATAAAACGAAAATCACGACATTCTCGACGGACAAAGCAACAAATTCTGTTTTTCTTATACCTGATCGAATGAACACCACATCTTACATATACATAAGCCTCTCCTCTCCTTTTGCTTTCATGAATTATCATGAAATTTGATAACAAAAAGAGAAATAATTTTTTTCGTTGACCAAGTGAGATGAGCGGCATATTACATAAGTGAGAGATTTTCGAATTGAAAGCTCCAGATGTTCAAGTAGGAACCTTACGTTCTGAATTGAAAGATGTACGTTTCCAATAGAAAGCTCGTGGTTCCTAGTCGAAAACTTGATCTTTTTCATGAAAAGTCTGACATTTTCGAGTGGAAAGCTCTAGGGTCATAGGTGATAGCTTGATGCTTCCGAGTTGAAAATTTCAAGTTTTCAAGTGGAAAGCTCGTGGGTTCTACTGAAAGCTTGACGTTTTCTAGTGAAAAGTTTATTATCCCGAGTGGAATGGTTTTCTAGTCGAATACCTCAAATTTTTCAGCAAAAAGTTGGACGTTTAAGAGTAGAAAGCTCGCTTCATAGTTTATTTTTGTTTTGTTTTGGAGCTTTCTAGTTGAAAGTTCGAGGTTTGCAAGTGAAAAATTTTAAAAAATTAATTTATAGACCTCGCTTGATGAAATAATGTAAACACTAGTTTTACATTGCATCTATAAAATTGGAAGTCTAACTTTTTTTTCTTCGTTCCCAATTTAGGTGCTGAATAGATTAAGAAAGTCATGTAGTAGGTAAAGAAAAGAATAGAACTGAATTAGGACTTGTCTATCTGCTAAGGAGAAAGAAAAAGGAAAAACAAGTCAGAAAGTGTGACGTAGTTTACGTTGGGAAAAACAAGGATAGCAGATTGTGTGTTGCTGTTATAGACAATAAAAGAGACTCTTCGATCGGCTCGTCTTCAGAGAAGAAATAGGACGCAATGCATAAAATTGCTCTACCCGATCGGAACTAACCGCCCGCGGTATGCGCGGCGGTCAGCTAATTACCGTCCCCCGACAGGGACGCAGCTTGCCTGCTCTCAGTCTGTGCTCCGCTTGGTGCTCCCGTCGACGTGTCGACATGCTTCCTATTTGGAGCAGGCCCCACAACCCTCCTTCCTAAAATTCCTGATCCTCATTGCTCTCTCGCCCTTGTCGCTCTAGTCTAGAGGAATTCTCCGTCGCCGTCGTGACAGTGCCGTTCCCAGGGCAAGGCCACCTGAACACGCTCCTGCACCTATCTACCCTTCCTGCTCGCGTCGCTCATCGTGCACCTCGCCGCGCCGGGAGCAGCACCTCCGGGGGGCGCGCAGTGGCGCAGGCACGTACACGACTGGGGCGCAGAGACGCTCTTTCGCCCTCTACATCCACGCGTGCGCGTTCTCGTCTACTGCCCCGGCCCGGCGGCCCCTCGTCGTCGTTCCTGCCCATATGCAGCCCTGAAGACATGGATGTTGCGTTGTTGCAAACGAATACAAAACAAGCTTTAATTTACTCCCATCTCAAGCCATAGAGCTTTTCCACTGCAGCAAGCATGCACAAGACATCTCCTCGGAGATTAGTTCAGTTCAAATCAGACTACTTGAATCATTGAATGTCCATACTCCACACCACACTGACGCTTGCTTGACGAGCGGTCGCACCGGAGGAAGGAGAGGAGGGCGACGAACGAAGCAGAAGACGCGAGGAGGGTCACGGTTGAGGAAGTGCAACGAGGGCCATCAGCAATAGGAGGCGAACGGGAAGGACGCAGCGTAGGCCGTAAAGGCCATGGATCATGGATGGGGATGGGATTTTAGGAGGAAGGGGTAGTGGGCCTGTTATAAATCGGAAATCCAATAACAGGTCTACACGTGTACCCGAGCATGGAGGGGAGCAGAACAAGGGAGTAGGCAAGCTCCATCACCCCGACAGCACGACCCGTCGCTATTGCCGTAACAGCCCGCGACCCCATACGGTGTGCCGGTACACAGCAATGCTGGTGAGCTGCGCAGTGTTCTTCTCTGGGAAAAAAAAAGATGGCGAAGTGCTTCCCAAAAGACAAGATCTTGTGCGGCCGTAGCAATGTGTTGTCACGGGAGTACTAATATTTCTTTGCCGCAGAAGTAATACCGAATGGCAGGGGCAGGAATGATTATTTTTCGTCAATCTGCTTATTGTTTACACAGGGCCCGTTTGAGAGTAACGTGTGTATTTAAGATCACTATTTATGATCATATTTGTAACTAGGTCTACAGCAAACATCCTCTAAACAGCACAGTGCCGCAATATGAATCAGAGCTTTGGTCCGCTATTCATTGCAAAATAAATTTCAGTTGATCCATAGCAATGCCACTGTCAGACATTATTGGCTAATAGCTTGA
This sequence comes from Stipa capillata, assembly GCA_019208055.1. Classification (NCBI taxonomy): domain Eukaryota; kingdom Viridiplantae; phylum Streptophyta; class Magnoliopsida; order Poales; family Poaceae; genus Stipa; species Stipa capillata. The sequence goes on along the minus strand of JAGXJF010001838.1, from coordinate 70,202 downwards.
AGCTTTTATGTTTGATCCTAGACTTCTACCAGAACCTATGAAGGGTACTAGTACATCAACCTAGCGTTTCTGAAGTTTACACTTACTCCCTCCGTCTTAAAATATAAGGCATGCACGTATTTGAAGATTTACTATTAGACTTATAATATTTTGATTATGTGATATAAAAGTGATATTGTTAGATTCATTTTTTAAAGCACTTTCCAATGATATCATTTTTATATCATATAACTAACATATTATAGACCTAATTGTAAATTTTAGGATACGTGCGTGTCTTATATTTTAGGACGGAAGAAGTACTTACTAGCTCATCCTTACAACAGTAAACAGGCAATAAAAAGTGACAAGACCAGCCAAAAGTACACATATCGACTCCCTAAAACGACGGAACTAAACCTTCAAGAAATATCTAAAATGCATGGTACTGTATTCAATCGCCGCTTGACGGGGAATACAGCGGACCGAAGAGGCCGAGTCAATACCCGAACCACCACCATTGCTCTGTGCTAAGGACCTTTCAAGTAAGATCCTTATCACCTAGCAAAGGATTTTTTTTTCCATTGCACGGTTCGTTCTTGACTCAGGCTCAATGTCGCAGGTCATCCCTCAGCAAAATCCATTCTAACACTCAGGCGTCGTGCACTGCAGCGCCATCTTGATCTTCTTGATAGTGCAGGAGATAAGATTGTTCACTGTCTCAACCGATTCCACGGTGAGCTTGGCGGTGGGCTGGCTGTTCACAAGAATCTGGAATGCAACAGTGAGCAGTGAGCCACCGGTCTTGTGCTCGGTGCCAATGCTAGGCCCATCAGGTAGAATGGCGAATCCAGATGGCAGCAGAGCAACATAGGTGGAGTCCCCGCCGTTCATGACAAGCTGCATTGCCGGGATATCCACTGGAGCGTACACAACCATTGAGCCCGACGCATCAGTGCACGTCTCCTGAAGGATCAGCATGCTGCTCTGGTTGGCACTCATGGCCTGCGGCAAAATGTATAAATGATCAGGGAATTTTTTACAAAACATCAGGAGACAGTAAGTATCAATGATACACCTCTGAACTGTTTGACCGTCAGAGATGTGCTATTGGCACTGATCCATCACTCTGTGGCCTCAAAATTTAATCATTTTTGCTCAGTACATTATAAGTTGCATCATTATCAGCATATGCTAGTGTTTCAGGATTCACAAAACAATAAGGTTTCTTGTTTTCTCTAAAATTTACTAATTTGTTATGAAGTCAAGATTGACAAACTGCACACGGGATCCGGACCAGCTTTAGGTTTGGATGCTAACACTGTACACATTACACAGTATTGAAAGTTGTCAACCTGACACCTTTTCAAGCAGATCTGCGCCTCCTTCCCCAGTTTGGTCCCCAGTTTGTCCCTTCCCGCCAACCTTGTGTAAAGTTTGGTGCTAGTCATTCTAGACTTTCTAGTCGGCTTTAACTTTTGGTCCATGATTACGACCTTTTTCATCTACCCAAGACTCCGAACAGTATTTGATGGAAAGTTGGCAGACTTTTGTTTGTGATCTTCTCCTTGTCATCATTAGTTCACAATATAATATGGATTATTGGATATGGTGTTGAAGCATTATTCTATGCAAGAGCTCCCTACAGATTACTATCAGCTAGGTCATATCTTTGAACTCCCGAAACTTTTCCTGGTAGGTAAAACATCTCCAGAGTTCAGTAATTTGCTTGTGATGTCAGTGATCATTTTAAGTGATCGTAAGTGTAGTACTAACTCTTAGTAGACTTGTTTTCAGAATTTATGCATAGCCATATACCAATTTATGGGCAAGCACGTGGAACACACACCCAAATTCTTTTAGGCTCATATTTACTCTTCTTTTTTTGTGAAAGTTATGTGCGGTACACAAGATATCATTTGGCCTTTGAGTGGGAAAAATTACTCCTCATTAGCCAGTTAACCACCAAAGAAGTAATCGAACAGAAGCAGAGTAATTAATACTCACACTGGCCCTGAGGAGGGATACCGAGTTTCCATCCTGATGCCCCTTGGCGATTCGAGTCATCTCTTGCATTGGTCCTCCATTGCTAAGGATGTCCCACTCCGCGCGCAGCTGTTCATCACGCAGGAAATCAAACAACTTCTGAGGAGCCACAGGCACCCACACCGATGTGGCGGCACTCAGCACCACCCCCGGAGGCTCCCCAGGCTCACTCACACTCTTCCGTGCCATGACACGCACATCCTCACCAATGCTACCTGTTGCACCGTCCAGCTTGCTCCATTCGCGTGCAGATGATGCACTCACTCCCGCGCAGAAGTTCTCTGTCATCCGGCATGCCAACTTCAGCATGCTTCGCTTACCCTCTTGTGATATAGCTGGCACCAAATGATACACATTATTATCAATATTCTAAATCAGTCATGTATCGAGGTAGAGAGTGTGCAAAACTAATCCAAAAAGCTTTTTACTTCAACAGAATAGCGATATTCAGAATACTCACAACACCCCTAGGTAGTCGTAGTCTTATCTGTAACATAGTAAGATGCTTGGGAAATGTGTTCTCTTAACTATACAAATGCAGCTCGCGTCTATTATTTGACATGCAAACAGTGAGCTTTACAGGGTGTACATGGAAAATGGCAAAGGTTTAGGATTTTGTGTACCTGTCGACTCATTTGCTGGCACTGTAGCAGAGGACATGAGGATGGCCAGGCATTCACACTGGCGCTGTAGCGTCGCAAGCCACCGGCTGGCGCCAAAGGCAAGGCCAGATCGGAGAAGTGGTCGGTAGAACTGGTGTACAGATGCCTCATCGTATTCCGTATGCTCAACCCATGTGACCTACAGGGTAAATGCATCCGTTAGCCATAAATGCACCCCCACATGCGATTGTCTTGAGGTGTGATACACCAACTGAGTTCTGAGCGCAATACAACACTGCTGCGGTTACACAGTGCAGAGATTAGGGAACATTTATTTTATTTTACCTTATGTTGTGGTAATTTTATTGGGATAAAAACGAGAAAACCACACATGGGGCTGTCTGCCTTGTTAACCAGTCCCGAGATGTGAACCTACTGATGGCCTGCCCCCATGCCACCTTAGTAACTTGTAGTGCGCAATAGTTGAACTGGACTAGTTTGTATCAAGCCTATCATTTTATTATTACTGTACTGAGACTTGGAAAAGATCCATAAGAGATTTACTAACATGTAAGGAAGGGATCCACAGTAGGAAATGGAAACCGCCTGAATAAATTAACGAAAGAAAGTTTGGCATCTGCAGCAAGACAAGAGCATATCCTAGTTTGAGAGTATAAGAGCAGATAATTCTGCACATGGATTTGCCAACTAATTTTGACATCACTCTTGTCAGGAATGGTACATTCTTAATTGCTTACCTTATGATATCCAAACTCCCAAATGATGCATACAACTAGTTCCAGAATATTTCTCCTTTTAAGATCTTACAATAATATTCCTCAAAAAGATCTTACGATAAGTGATAAGTTAACCATCCATATGTGTATGTCATAAGACAGCGTGTGATTAAGGTGTTAAAAGAATGGTAGAATCGAATTTGTTTTCCAAAGCTCCTGGACCAGGAACAATTGCTCCTGAAATTATTCTCCAAACTCACAGTACTACTATTTACTTCAATAAACTGAAAATATATTAGGCGCAAGAGTTCTTGCTCACTTGTCCACTTTCAGTTTTAAAACTAAGCTATTTCCTTCATCAGTGGCACAGATTGAAAACGTCATAAGATCTGTGCAAATCCCAAGTACGCAAAGACAGTTTGCTTAACCCAAAAAATAATGAGCAAGTGGCCCAGATTTCAACATGTCAGGGACATATTGATAAAATTGCGGACAAGTTACCCAAGGTGCTCCATCCAAGGGGTAGAAGCATCTAATCCCTTAAAAAAGTTGGCGCTGCGATTAAACAAACAAATATAAACATGCTTGGGTAATGGTGTTGGATCCACCGAAATGTTTAATTAGTCCTAAATAACTTGTTTAACCCATCTCCTCGTTGACCAATTGGGTGGCTCATGACCCTAACTAATCAATTAGGCCTTGACTTGTGAACACTATGTTGCATGGGCATCATCAAATCACATCATAAACTAATCAAACTAGATTAAACAAACACTTTGGAAAGAAATGCCGATGTCCCCAAGGTCTGAGAAGGAGCACAGTGGTAGTGGAGAAGTAATGGAAACTAACATGGTTACTTCTAGTGCTCCAGGGTAAACTTTGACCAATTAATTTGGTGTAAAAGTTCCAGTTACAAACTACAGTGACAGTTCTGTTATCTTTGAATACAACAGCATTTCTTTGCACTAAGGTTGCTAAGATAGCCCTACTTTACAACCCAATCCAATTCTAGCAAAACTAGAGAAAGAAAAGACGTAACTGGGTTTTGGTTTATTACCTTGCAGTAGCCATTAGGAGTGTCTTGCATCACACAGCCGGAAGGTAGCCTCCTGCACTTTATATTTGCAGCGGTAGATGTTGTAGCAGAATTCTGATCTCTCACCAATCCATCAATGGACACATCCACTACTGCCCATGCACCCTCAGCCAGCTGCTTGCAAAACCTGAGAAATGTAACCTCCCTGATGGGGACCAGAGGTGAGAGCACCTGTAGCTCAGCCTTCATCTGTTGCAAGAAAACACAAGCAAAATTAAAAAAATCAGAAGTCACATGTGGTTACACTCCGTGAATACGATGAACACTGGGGACTGTTAGGCACTCACCAGCAGCAACGCGCCATTTCTGCTTCCTGCAATGCCAGTAGACACCTCCTCAAGGATTGTGGCCTTAGCAATCATGCATGAGAACATGTCGGACCACCGTCTCTGAGAAATGAAGAGAGCAACAGCAACATCAGCATAACACCCTTCATTTTTATAAAAGGAAAACAATGGTATGAAGGGAAATGGTAGCACGAGCTCACACCTCATCCATAAGGGTCTCTACAAGTGCAACACTGTTGTCGATGATGACTAGGCCGGACTCCCTAGTAGCCTCAGACACAAATCCAACTGGCTTCATGCCAATGCACGGTAGGAAGAAGTGTAGATACTCCTCTAAGTTGAGCGTTTCCTTGTTGGGAGAATCAGGCAAGCCCGTGACCCACAAAGGATCGTCCATCTGTGCCATCTTGACAAGTTCATCCATTGCGCTGATTGCAAGTTCCAAAAACATGGATCTGTCAATGTCCAACATTGATGCTACGGCAGACCCAGTTGCTCGTGCGGGTGTGATCACCGTGCCCATCGAGCTTGAGGCACCGCCAGCAAACTCACTCATGTGCAGCGTAGGCTGCATAGAACCTATGCCACCGATCCCTCCAACTGCTAGCTCCAGCGACGAGTTTGGCAAGGGCATCGACAGGTGTGGCTGCAGCTGGAGCGGCGACAGCAGGGACACGGGCTTGCCGAGGAACTTGGTGGCAAGGGCACAGACGCGGTTGAGTTCATCCTTCAGCCGTGCATTCTCAATGCGCAGGTGCTGCTCCTCCAGGGACACCTCCCCAAGCATTGCGGGGCTCCCGCAGCCACCGCACATCGGGCTGCGCATTGCCTCCCTGATCGTCATGTTCTCCGCGCGCAGCTTGTCGTTCTCCTGCTTCAGCAGCGCGTTCTCGTGGCGCTCCAGTTGCGTCTGGGCACGGAGAAAGTCGTGTCGGGAATTTGCACGAACGGGCTGGAAGGCCAAAAGAAAATTGTGCCATTCATCGCGAATCATTTACCTTCATCTGTGTCCGACGGTTCTGAAACCAGAACTTGACCTGCCGCGGATCGAGGGAAAGCCGCTTGCTGAGCTCGGCGCGCTGCTTCTCGTCCGGGTGGGGGCACTCCTTGAACAGCCTACACAACACGGACGAATCCATGCATGAGAGAACAAGAGGAAAAAGGCGGAGAGAGAGAAGGATGCGCAAGTACGATCGAGCTTTTGAGCGGGGCTTTACGCTTCGAGCTCTTGGATCTGCTGCGGCGTGTGGCGGTGGTAGGGCTTCTTGCGCTTGCGGGGGTTGCTGGGTTCGGCGTCGTCGTCGTCCTCGCCGACGACGGAGATGGCGTCAAGGTGGTCGCTCCCCGACCGGCTGTCGTTCTGCGCCTCCGCGTCCCTCGCCAACGAGCCGGCGCCCACGCCGTCCGGGAACATCCGTCCGCCGATGCCGCCGTCTCGGCCGCCGGCGTTGTCCTGCCAACACGAAACAGAAAAAGTTCCTCGAATCACTCACGACATGAGCACCAAGGCCGCGACGAGCGTCGAACACATACCAGCGCGAGAGAGAGCGCAGGCGAGGACGAGAAGCCGCCGGCGTACGGAAACTGCATGCCGCCGCCGCCGCCGTCGAATAGACCCCCAAAGCTCATGCCTCCCCCTCACCCCGGTAGAAGCGAACACCAGTATACAGTCGCGCGTTTGCGCCTCCCCTTTTCACCCTCTCTCTCTCTCTCTCTCTCTCTCTCTCTCTCTCTCTCTCTCTCTCTCTCTCCTTTGTCCCAAAAAAGACCTACGCCTGGATCTGCCCAAACCTTTTCGCACACCTCACAAGCCGAATCCTGGCTGCGCCTCTGGGAGGGTGAGAGTGAGAAAGCCTCGTCTCGGCCACCACCATCTTTCTACTACTGCTACGCGATTAGGCTCCTCAAAACCCTAACCCTCCACGGCGAGCGGAGGGCGAGGAATAAACTAACGGAGCGAGGCGAGGCGAGCGAGCGACAGCTGATTAAAAGAAAGTTCTATGCACGGGGGCGCCGGGGATGGGAAACGGGAGGGTCAAAATGGCAAGACGACGACCGCTGGGAGGAGTCCCCGGGGTGTGGACGCATGAAAAGGGTGGGGGGAGAAACGCGAGGCGCTGACGCTGATGGAGCGCGGTCAAACGGGCGGTGCGGTGTCTGTTTTGTTGGCTTCCGGTTTGCTTACTTTTGCATGGAGCGGCGGGCGGGAGCCCGTTCAGGCCGTTTCGTCTTTCGTCTCCGCCTCCGCGGCGTCATGCTCTGGCCCGACCGACGCAGCGGCTCGCATTGCTCGCGTGCGGGCATCGACCCGTTGTGTTTGGGCTCAAAACAATTGTGTTGCTTGATTTTTTTATTTTTTTGAGAGAGTGTTGCTTGAATTTTTGTTAGCGTTCGGTGTGTCTACGAGGGTTGGTTGACGGCCGGTTACCAGTACCCCCGTTAAATGGTCCTACTTGAGAAAAAATACCTCTTTGATCAAAGTATATATACGTAAATTTTAGTTAAACTTTGATAAATTTCACTGAAAAATATTTAAACTTATGAAGTTACTACCATTAAAAAGCCGGTATTTTTCGGTTACCAGTGGTTACCGGTCTTACTGGCCTCCTCCGGTAAAATTTTCATTCCGGCAGCCAAAACCTTGATCATGAATAAGTTAGCTTGTGTTTGGTTCATAACATCATTCATGTGTAGGGAGGAAGAAAAGAGTGAAAATCATTCTTTCTTGACTTGACACACTCCCTCTATTCTCTTTTTAGAAAAAGGCAAGCGCTCTACCAATCGTATAGATTGAAAGAAAATAACAATCGTTTAAGGGAAGAAAAAAAAACAACCTAAGACAATAATCTTGCTACACTTGTGGCCATCAAATACCAATCTAACCCTCCTCCCTCAGGGCCTTGCGCGAAGGCAAGAGACCACTGAGCAATATCTTCTTGGATGAACAAGGCCACCTCAATGGTCTGCAAGGCCCAGTTATAGAAAACATGACGGTTCTGCTCCTTCCAAACTCCCCACGTCACATAGATCAGCATGTCAAATGATGTTTTCTCAGTCTTGTCCTGTGCGGCAGTGTTCCCGTCCCAACATTGTTGGAGCCCCCTGCCACCGATGCAATCATTTTGGGGCAACCGTTCCAAAGGCATATCACATTCCAAACTTGCCTGGTGTAGGAGCAATCACGGCAAAGGTGTGGTACCATCTTCGGGTGGATTTAGCAAAGCTTGCAAATTGGGTCGTGCAACCATCCTCTTGTTGCCAAGTTTTCTATAGCGAGAATCTTGTCATGTGCCGCAAGCCAAGCGAAAAATCTGCATTAGGGCTCATTCCACGCCTTCCATATCTTATGAGCGCTGAACAGGGGAAGTGATCATTTGAATTGTATCATGTATGCCAAGCTAACATGCGGGTGAGGCAGTCACTAGCGACCTATTGGAGACCCGTGGGATAGAGTTGGAGGGCAAGTCTATGGGTGAAACCGGATCGGATTCGGTTCGGATAGCACTCGTACCGTACCCTATTTCATATTTTTTTTTCGGATTCAGAAGCGGATCGGATAGTGTTCGGATATGGATATGAATACGGATAATTTCATAATCGGATATGGTACGGAAACGGACCGGATGCGGACCGGAAACGGATAAAAAAAAAGTCGGATAGTACGCACATACGAAGAAAAATAGATTACATACAGACAAGATCACAACAGCTGAGGGGAACCAAGTCAACAAAATCATATGAGTAAATTAAGTACTAAATAACATATATAAACTACAAAGCGCACACTGATTAACGATATATAACAATTAACAAGTTGTAAGACTAAAATATTACATATTTGATGATCAATCAGTAAACACTAGAAGGTAGTAAACATTCACAGATAAAATACTAGCAAGTAGCTGCACTAGACATATACGCACAACAACCATCTCATAAACAAAGTTAACATTCACTAAAATTACAAGTCCATACCTAAAATTCTATTAGAAAATCGGATAAACCTATTTAGGAGTGCCGGATTATCCGGCTAGAAAATCGGATAATCCTATTCTGCGAGATATTAGCAATACCGTATCATATACCATATCCTATACATCGGATTCGGAATCGGAGCGGATGGTACTCGGATGTCAAAAATCTCTTACCATATCCTACAAAAATTGGATTCGGCACCGGATCGGATCGGAAATTATCCGTACCATTTTCACCCCTAGGCAAGTCATCGTCGGAGATGGAGAAATTAGGTGGTATTAGTCGTTAGAAGTGGATTCTGGCTATGGTAGTCGCTGGAGACTCTGAAAGAACGCAAGGATGAAGATGGCGATGGTAGAGTTGTAGTAGGAGGAGATAGGGTTGGGATTCCATTTTCAGGTAGTTGTGAGATGCAGAGAACTTCGTTTCCTTTTTGGGCTATCGGAAGAAAGAGTTCAAGAAGGTGGTTGTCTCGTGTCCAAAAGATTAACTGATTCCATGATCAAATATACTATAGGCCATATTAAGATTTCTTCAACACAAAGTTAATCAACTATAGAAAGTTACAAAGAACTGGCAGAGTGGACCCCACAATATCTCAATGGTATTTGGATATAATTAAGTGAAGGTCTTCTTTAGAAAATGAATTTTAGTTACAAAACCAATTTGCACCATTATAATCTGGGATCACCAAACTAGTAGGAGTAGCTCATACCGTTATAACCTGGTCCATCGGAACAAACAGTAATTCACACCTCGTAATATGATTTCATCAAAATAAGTGATATATATCTTTATTTTTCTTGATCAATATGAGAATTTCTAGATTTTACAATTAATGTGGTGCGTTAAATCATAAAATAGACATATTTTAGACTAAGCAAAAACTGGCCTAATTTAATTTTTAGTACTCCGTAGTAAACAAAAACCATTCTAATGTATATGTAGTATCTTTTTGTCATCTAATGTATGTATCTTTTTTTGCATTAATGTATGTAGATATCTTTTAGTAGTAAACAAATACCAGGCCGGTTCGTCGAACCGGACGAGAATAGAATGACCGGGACTCGGGAAGCCGAGACGCCCCAATTGGTGGGTGTTGCCGCGTTGGCCGGGGTGGGATTGGAGTGGTTCCCGCTGTGGGCCCCGGTGTCAGTGGGGGAGCCGCGGTTAGGCAGGGGTGGGGGCAAATTCAATGCGCTCCTGAGGAAAATCTCTTGATTACTAATCCTTACCATACGAGTCTACCACGCTGGTCCCAGTACAGTTCGCGGACCCAGCGTCAGTTTTTGGTATCCTGAGATGTATTTGGACGGACGGGTACGTGTAGATCGGAGAAGAGGAGGCGGGAGTTAATGTGGGGCCGGAGCCAGTGGCCGAGGCATGGGCGGCGGGGACGTTGCTCCAGTGAACGATGCGGGGGGTCGGGCCCCGGGATGATCCGACGGTGGGAAAAGCTACACGAATGTTGAGGCGCTTCAATTGCCAGTAGGTGGAAGGGAACCGTCCTGGCTGGCTGGACCGGGCTGCGCTGGGTCTGCTTCACGACCAGCTAGGCATATTAACTAGCCTCCTCTCTCGTACCATGTCCATCTTTGGAGAATTTTCAATTTTTTCGTGCTATTGACTTTGTGTTCTGTTGCTGTTTCCTTTTTTCTTCTTTTTCCTGCTAACAGTTCTGTTGCTGTTCCTGTCGATAAATGGGGGAGATGTGAAGGTGAGCTTGCTAAGCATAAGTCTATAATCATTCCATATCTACAAATTGCGATGGTAAAGCCGTAAATGCTTCATGCAACAATCTTCTTGGGTCTGCTCGCTAGGAACGAATAAGACTTATTTTCCACAATTTCGAAATTAAGGCATTACCACAATTTCGAAATTAAGGCATTATTTTCGTTAACTATTTGTTAAATGTTGAATAAATGATGATCCGAGTATCTAAATACTATCTCTGTTTGAAAATAGATGGTGTTTTAAAAAGTATATGTAGTCAAACTTTAATATCTTTGACAACTAATTAATTAAAAACATTTATGTTGGTTAGATACAAATAATATCATTAGATTTATTATTAAAAATATTTTCACAATAAATATTTTATAATATTTGCTTAATTACGTACTCATCTAAAAGGTAATGATCAAAATTGTATATTGAAGACTGTACAAAATTAAAAATCATATATATTTTAAAACAGAAGGAGTATCAATGTCAGCATATTTAGGCCCTAGTTAGTGCAACAAAGTGAATTTCAGCAACGGCATGACATGATCTATCAATTACCACGACGGTAATATTTCCTGCTACTTTTCTAACAGATTGTTGGTGAGCGATATATGGCCTGTTTGTTTAGGCTTTTTTTGGCTTCTGGATTTTGGCTTCGAAGCCAGAAAATCACCTATTTACTTGCTTTTGGCTTTTGGCTTCGAAAAGGCTGAAACAACTTTTAATCCAAAAAGCCAAAAACCAGCCAAACAAACAGGCCCTATAATGAAGTTTACAAAGAATCGCTGTACTGTGTAATCCGTACGGAGCCTTTTCTTCCTTTTCATGAACTGAATGGGATATAAGGTAGATCCAACTTCTACGGAAAATTTCACAACCTGACGCGTCACGTTCCTCGATAGACTAGTTAATTGGAACTGCTCAAAGAATGGTGACCTTTTTGGACTGGAAAGCAAGTGACATCTCTCTCCGTCACTGTGTACAGGTATGCCGGTGTGCATCACAAGTCCGACGGCGAGAGAAAACGCGCTTCAACACGAAACAGACATGTGGTTTATCGGGTATGGGCTCATGTTGTGGACCAATTGCAAACTTCCAAGCCATTGATGAACTAGATGAATCGCTGGAAAGCGAGGGCTATAGTGTACAGATGCCACTGGACGAGGCAAGTTGGATAACGGTTTTCCGGGTGTCACTCTTCTGTGGAAAACTCGTGCTTTTCATCTTCATTGCGGCATCAGTTCGACATGCGTGAGGATGCGATATGGAGTATGAATTACTACTGTTTGTTTTCACCGTAACGCAGATGCGACAGCGGCAGCCGTCAGACGTATGAGAAGAGCGAGGCGGCGGCGGAGGTAGTAATTAGGGTTGGCAGCTTGAACGGCAGAGAGTATTGAGATGGCGGCACGACAAGCAGTGGAGGAGGGGTAAGCAGAAGAGGAAGATGGTGGAGGGCTAGAGGTTGGGCTGGCCCACGTATGCGACATAAGCAGCGAGATGGGGGCCGTATGCCACGAGCACGTTAGGCAGGGGGGCAATATATAGCACCAAGACGAGTTGTAAACTCAAATTGCTCACTGGTCCGGCCCTACTAAGAAGGTTTTTTTTTAGGAAATATCTGAATTCTCATAGAGATAAGGATAATACAACAAACATTTCTAGAGAAGGACAGCTGTCCCTATAGATTAGCAGAAAGTTCCCTGAAAAAAAGAAAAATATATTTTGGTCTCTGGGGGATATTTCCGCCGTTCTTACGCACCGCCGCGCCGGCTTGCCGGAGCAGAGGAAGACGAAGAGCCGAAGATCGCTCGGAAACTTGCAAAGAAAATCAGAGGACGAAGCCTCGGTACAAAGCTGCAGTTGACGTCCACCGCAAGAGGCGGAACTGAAGATCACTGAAAGGATCGTCAGTGGGGGCGGAGCCCCAATCTTCAGCAGGAGACCGAACTCTTCCCGGCCATTGCGATCGCTCCACCAGACAAACCCGCAACCACAGCAAGAAGAAAACCTGAGGGCAGCAGCTGGCCGGAACAAACTCCAGGTCGACGAAGCCGCAACCGGCGCCGAACCAGAGCAGACCGCCGAGGTCAGGGGGGACTGAACCATCAAGTTCAGAGGACAAAACCTCACAGACTCCTCGATGCCGCCGGGAAGGACACCACCGAGACGGGGCTGGAGCCGGAGGACCAAAAGCCAGAGCGCCGCCGTCATCACCGCCAAAGCGACGCCGCCACGGACACAAAACCTAGAAAAACTAGACCTAACTACACATCCGGCGAAGGCCGTGTTTCCCCCCACCTCACGGTGCCCGTAGGCGACCGGAGGCGAGGAGAAACGGCGGCCTCGCCGGTGGGAAAGCGGCGGAACTGAGGGCGCTGGTTTTTTCACCACTCTCTACTGTAGCAGGGGAATAGGTGCGGAGAGACGCATTTAGATCCTCGAAAAGACGAGTTAGCACCCCGGCCCTACTAAGAAGTTGATTCGCGTCATACAGGATATGTTCATGTGGCTCATGAAATTTATTCTTTTGTTCATAGAAAAATATTTTGATAGATTATCAAACGCGTTAGAAGTTGTTCTAATGGTACAAGAAAAAAAAATTCCAACATCGTATTATTGGTGGAATAGATTAAAAGAAATAGTCACCACATGGAAAGAAATAAAATATATTAGAAAAATGAACATGTATACATATGATGAAATATTAGTGACGGAACAAAAAAAGTGACCATCCAGAGAGAAAAAAAGCATATAAAAAATTTGAAAATAAATAAATAAAAACATGAAATTAGAAAAATTGGAAATAAAAAATAATTGCTGAAGTTAGCAAAGTTGTCCTAAAGCGAGAGAAACTGACACCAATGAATCTATCAAGTAGTATAGATGGGCTGAGCTGACCAGCGTGTGACTGGGCCTTAAGCCATGCACGCTTCAAATATATGAAAACCGGCATGATTCCTATCTCTTGTTTGTTGCGGGAGTTAATGGGCCCCTTCTTTTCGGCTTAAGCTTATGCATAAGCCAACTTGAGCTTAACTGTGGGAGGAAGCTCCGGTGGGAGGAAGCTCTAAATCCCTTCTTTTCAGCTTATGAGATATGAGCTTATTCCTATAATGTGTGATGCAATGTCTATAATGCCCTTAAAATTGTTTGTGCTCTATTTAATTGTTAGTATTGTTCTTTTGAACAGTTTTAGCGTGTAATTGTTGAAGAAATTTTATATATTGCATAACTCATCAGTGCATATATATACAAATAAACACAATTTCAAACTTTTTACAAATTGAATGGAAATTACACTTGTTTACAATCATCTATGACTTCCTGACATTGCTCAAGATCAACATTAGAACAACAAAGCTAGATAGTTGCTATATATAAACTAATTCAGTATATATATAAACTAATTCAGTATACATATACAAATAATCTCAGTTCATACATGGAATAAATGCGAAAAAAATCTCCGTATACATGCGCGGTGATGGGGGAGGTTGGAGGGAGGGCGGTGAACCGAGCTGGGCGGGGGCTCGGGCCGGCGGGAGAGATGGGCAGTGGCAGGCCGGCGATGTCGGGGACGGGAGCAGGCCAGCGGATTTGGCGGCGGGGGCGGCGGATCTGGCGGCGGGGGCGACGGATCTGGTGGCAGTGGGAACGGGCACTGGCGGTGGGGAAGGAGGAGGGCGGGCGGGCGCTGCCGGCAGGGGAGGAGAAGGGCCGGCGGGCGCGGGAGAGGAGAAGGACCGGCGGGCGCGGGGGAGGAGCTCGGGAGGCGGAAGGGTGGGGGTACGGGAGCGTCAGGAGATAGCGGGGCTCGGGATGGGGGGCGCTCGGGACAGGGGAAGGAGGGCGGCGGTTGCGGCGGGGCCGGAGGAGGGCCCTGGCGTCGGGGGTGCTGGCGGCGCTATCGCGGGAGAGAGAGAGGATGAGGGGCGGGGGCAACGGGCTCGGGGTGAGGGGTCGCTCGGGACCGGAGGGGCAAGGATGAGGCCCATGGGGGCATATCTCCGTAATTCTCTCCCAAACTTGGAGGGCATTTTCAAACAGAGCTGAGCTATAAGCTCGGGAAGCTACTCCGAGCCAGCTTCCTGGTACCAGTGGGATTTCGAAGAAGCTTAAGCCCACCACATTGCCTTCTTTTTGGCTTTTGGCTTCCCCAGGCCATAAGCTGAGCCAAAAGCTAAAAAGAAGGGGGCCAATGTCTCTTCGCGTACCCTTGCTTCTGCGACGCACCTTCCTGGGCCGACCCATAAGGGTCCGCTAGTTATTTCTTTTATGTGTTTCTCTCTTTTATTTTCTTTTGTGTTCTCCTCGTTTCTTTCTTTAATTTATCTTATTTCTTCCTTTTTGTTCATTATGTTTTAATTTTTATTTATTTTATATTTTCAATTTGTTGTAGTTTTTAATGTTTCCCCAATAAATAGTCAATCGGTTTTGTTTAAAAGAAATCCTGTCAATATTTGAGATATGATTTGCCTTAGTATTGATTTTTATTGTTTTGACAGAAGAAAATATTAACTCATGTAAGTCTATCATCTTCATCTTTGGAATATGGAACAATTTTCATAAGTATTGTACTAAGGATCATATTGTGATAAATACTTTCTCGTGCCGAATCTTTTTTATGATCCACTGAAATAATTCTCACGAATTGCACGAACATTTTATAACATTATCGATAAGAGGTAGAACATATTAAACTTTTTTTTGTGATCTACCAAAACAATTCTCGTGAGATATATGAACATTTCTATTGCAACATATTTTCTCACGGAACCTTTTTTTACAGTAAGAACAATCAAAACTATTTGTGAACAAAAGAGAACAGCGTCGAGAAGTTTCCGCTAAAATATATACATGTGGAGTTTGCAAAAAATACGATGGTTCAAACATATCGTTATTTCGATGCTCAGTTTAAAAATTATGAAAATTTGAACTCTAGTTTTGGAAAGAAATGTGCATATGCAATAACAGATGAACCAATCATCATCGTCTCCTTACGCGTGAGAAAGATTGCGAGAAAAGCAGTTGGGCTGGCTCAGCTCACAAACGCTGTATATCCGCTCATGGACCGTATTTGATGGGGTGCAGGTGCGCGTCGAGTTGTTATCTCCCACTTAAAGCAGGAAATAGAAGCTTCTAAAAGGGAGGTCCTATCTATTGCCTTAAGCAGGAGACAAGGAATCATCACACACAACAAGATTGATGGGCCGTTCCACCATCAAATACTTTTATTTTTTTATTTTCCAAAATTTAACAAATAAAAACATAATTTACAAATTATGTTTAATAAAAATATATAAAATAATATATTCATAACATTTATAGCACAAAAGATATTATATCCTTTGGGATTAGTTCCTATATTCTATGAGATTTGTTCCATCGCCCGTAGAAAATGTTCATGTATATCAAATAATATGTTCATGCAACTTGTGAAAAATGTTCCGATAAGTTAGAAAAATGTTCTGTATATAATTTTGTTTCTTATACTATGTTCCTCCGTCTGTGAAAAATGTCCAGGTATTTCAAAAAATATTCACATTACTTGCAAAAGTTGTTTCATATTTCAAAGACAAACACGATGAATTTATTTGTGTTAATCTTTTATTTTTTTGTCAAGTAATAACTCACTATTAAAAAAATCATATCTATTGATGAAAAAACTATTGTCCAAACAGTTTTATAAAAAATGACACTAAATAAATATCTATTGATGTAACACATGAAAAAATACAAGAAAACAAAAAAAATAAAAGGAAAGGAAAACAAATAAAAAATTAAATAAATAAAAACAGGAAAAAGACAAATAAATAAAAACAAAAAAGAAAACAAAACAGAAAAAAGGGAAAAACAAAAAGAAAGACAAACTCGCCCAACCCTTAATGGGCCAGCCCAGGTAGGCGGGCACCTTGTGCGGCGACACAATGAGCGGGGGATAGGAAATCCGCGAGAAAAGGACAAGGAAGAAAAAACTAAACGGCCAGGGTGAACTTTTGTGAGAAAGGACAAGAAGAACAAAGGAATAAGTCTATATAGCCTCCTGAGATTTGATCACTTGACCACTTAACTCCATCAGGTTTAAAAGCGGGTATCCTCCCCCTTGAATTATTCAAAACTATGGCCACTATGGCAGGCAACATGGCATAGGACGTGGCGATGACTAAGCGAATAGACAAAATAAATTTACTAATATGCGAGGGGCTCAGTTGTTAGTGAGTATCTTCTTCCTCACTTCTTCCCTAACTCCTGTAACTCCAACAACGACATCCCTCTTCTCTTGCAACTCCGGCGATACACTCTTGCCAAAGTGTAATGCTTTCATTGATCTGTCCACCATCAGATCCTCATCCTGTGGCTCTCACCCCTTCCCTCCTGCCCCTACACATCTGTTTCCACCTTCCCTCTCATTTTCCCAATTGCGATCACAACCCTAGCCTCACTCGCGCTGCCAATCCCCTCCTGCCATTGCTTCCTCGTCGCCATGGACTTCATAGCCTCCTCCTTCTCCCTTGGCATCGATTCCCACAACTTGCTTCTCCTGCAGCTGAAAGCAACTGGCGTGAGCAGGCCATGGGTATGCGGCGCTCGACGCGCCTTCCTTCTTGCTCGACAACGATTTCGAGGGCTTTGACGACATTAATGGGCCCCACCTTCCCGCTGGAAGCCATCGAGAGGAGTAGGCGCACCATTATGAGGCACTTGATGCCCCTTCATTCTCCCTCGGCATCGACCACAATGGTGGTGATGATGCCAACGAGTCCCACCTCCCCACCAGAAGCCACTGGTAGGAGTGGGCGTGGCATCGTGAGAAATGGGATGGGAGAGATGTCTCTGATTTCAGAGAGAGAGAGAGAGACGTAGAAGGTTGATAGAGAGAAGATGAAGAAAGAGGTAGGCAAAGAAAAGAAGAAGACATAGAAAAATGGCTGCCAAGTGGGTCCATAGTGAGTCATCATCACATGCTATGCCATGTCACCTACCACGGTGGCTAAAGCACCCTCAAAACAACTCCGGGGGGTTATTTGAATGGTTTTGAATAATTCGGGTGTAGGATACCTGGTTTTAAGCCTGGGAGGGTTAAGTGGTCAAGTGACCAAACCTCAGGAGGTTAAGTGTACTTATTCAAAGGAGAAATTAAACAGGCCAGAGCCGAGGCTTTGCGCCTTGTGTGCGTGTAACTGCATCTCAGATTATCCTTTTTCCTTTGAAGTGAAAGCATGATTCATGTTTAATTTAAGGCGACGACTAGGAGTCGGCCGGTCAATCAGGACATTAGATTGACCGCCTAGCTTGCTGCACGATCCACTTCATTAAATCTGTTTGATCTTCATCACATGAGCCTTTGGTCCCAGATAGTTCATCCTTCCCGTGTCATTCCTGGCTAAACAGCGCGGCTCCAATATGCATCTTTGCAGCAACTTTGCACATCATGTTCTCTGCCTAGCACCGCTGCCACACTGTTCAATGTTCCAGTACTGTTGATAGCCACACACACAGGGAAACCCATATGCAAAAAGAAAGAGAAGGAAACTCTATGCAACAAGAATCAAAGACCACTACAACAAGATCTGCGTGTTTACGCAACAAATTTTTACGAGATTGCAACATGGAATATACACTTTTGCAATAACATGTTTACGCAACAAACTTACTACGAGATTGTAATATGGGATATACACATTTGCAATAAGTGCGCATAATCAGGGAAAACCCTTGCGCAATAAGCACGGGTAGAGCATTTCGACAACCTCTTTGCAAGATTGCAACAGAAAAGATACACTTGAACATCATAACTTGAAATCATATGCGACAAGAATCATAGTATTTGCAATAAAATCACGTAATATATGCAACATAAAATATCTATTTGTTGGGGAATGTGCTACGCAAAACAAAAATTTACCGCGCACAATCCACCCCAAGATCACTATCGAGGTGCAGGCAACGAGATCATACCTTCGACGATCACGTCAATGCAGCGGAGAAGTTGACCGATGTCGATGAAGTCCGCAGACTCTAGGTTATACCTCCCAGCCGCGAGAGCGATCTCCTCGCGAATAGTTCGCCCGATCGAACGCCGAAGTATACGACGTTTCCGAGGTATCCACACGTACCGGATCAGCGACATCGCGGTAATGTGTGGACCAGCACACAAGAACAGCGGGGATCTACGAGAAGGAGAAGCAGCAGCGCGCCGGCAACTGTACTAGATTCAATCTAGAAGAGAGAGAAAAAGAAGGCTGTGGCCAATCTAGAGATGGCCGGCCTAGGGTTTAGGGCTGCTTCTGGGGCTGCCTCTGGGACTGCTCGGAATGCCCTTTGAGGTGCCCTGCCCCTCTATTTATAGGGGTTGGGGCAGCTCTCCCTAGGCAGGTGGAGTCCTACTCCAGCAGGGACACCCTGTTGAAGTTGGAGTCCAACTCCACCAGAACCTTCTACAACCTTCTAGAACTTCCGGAACCTTCTAGAATTTCTAGAACCTTCTAGAACTTCTAGAATTTCTAGAACCTTCTAGAACTTTTCGGAACACTTCCGGACATCACCGGAACCATCCGGGACCTCCCGGAACACTTTCGAGATCATCCGAAACACTTTCGAAACCCTTCTCTCTCGTTCTCCATAAATCGTAGCATTGCTAAATGTCGCTAAAACATTAAGCGTGTGACCCTATAGGTTCGAGTATATGTGGACATGTCCCGAACACCTTCCGGTCAATAATCGTCAGCGGGACCTGGACACCCATAACGATTCCCACATATCATCGAAGATCTTTATCGAGCGAACCTCGTATTACGGCATATCATCCTTTTGCCTCATGATACGTTACACAACCCGAGGCAAGACTTTGACGGTATCCCTGTGATCAACTCCTTGATCACCATACCTAGTTATCCTCGTTACCGGTTTGTACTCTTTTCTCGTTTCCGTATTCCGGTATCCCCGTGACTAACCTTTTAGTCACAATACCTGGCCAGGCGATGCTGGACACCATAATACCGAGTGGGCCCAGAGTGTATCTCTTCATCGCCGGATGGGCAAATCCCAGTCTTGAGATATCTAGAACCACGATATACTTTCTGGTGTACCTGAAAGTCACCTTTATAATTACCCAGTTACGGAGTAACGTTTGATGACCCCAAAGCAACCATCCGGTATCCGGGTCTACGATATTCTCATGGTCTAAGGACGCAAGTAAACGTTAACACATAATGAGAAGATACTGACAACATATTGACGAAGTGATCTCGCAGTATCTCATAAGGGGGTCTATCCAACACCATTGTTACCCTAACAATGTGTTCCCATTATTGCCGGCATCCTTGTTACATTAACAATGCCCATGATCAGGAAAACAAGACCATCAACAATACATGAGCTAGTCTAGAGGCCTGACTAGGGATCTGAATGGTGTTTATTATTCCACACATGCAATTAGGTTTTCTTCTGAATCTCATATTCAAGAACCAATGCAATTTTAGCATAGAACATAAACTTAATCATGAACATGAAAATAGAATAATAACAAATTTATTATTGCCTCTAGGGCATATTTCCAACAATCTCCCACTTGTACTAGAGTCAATAATCTAGCCAATGCTTAAGCTCTAACACCTATGGCATTCCGGTGTTGCTCATGCTTTGCTTGTGGTAGAGGCTTCGTCAACGGATCTGACACATTTAGATCCGTGTGTATTTTGCATATCTTTACGTCTCCACGCTCCACCAATTCACGAATGATGTGGAATCGACGTTGTATATGTTTGGACTTCTGGTGGGACCTTGGCTCCTTGGCCTGAGCTATGGCGCCACTATTGTCACAATAGAGCTCCATAGGATCCAGCGCACTCGGAACCACACCAAGCTCGGTGACGGACTTCTTAATCCAAACGCCCTTCTTTGCCGCTTCCGAAGCGGCGATATACTCAGCCTCTGTTGTAGAATCCGCCACAGTGTCCTGCTTGCAACTCTTCCAGCTCACTGCGCCACCATTCAGTGTATACACCAAGCCTGATTGAGATCGAAAATCGTCCGGATCTGTGACAAAGCTGGCGTTGGTGTAACCCTTTACAACGAGCTCTTCGTCACCACCGTATACGAGAAACATATCCTTAGTCCTTTTCAGGTACTTTAGGATATTCTTCACTGCTGTCCAATGATCATGACCTGGATCACTCTGGTATCTGCTCGTAACACTTAGAGCATAGGACACATCTGGTTGTGTACATATCATGGCGTACATGATTGACCCAATCGCGGATGCGTATGGAATCTTACTCATGCGTTCTCGCTCATCAGTTGTCGAAGGACACTGATTCTTGCTCAAACTTTTCCCATGCGACATCAGCAAGAACCCCTTCTTGGCGTTTTCCATACTGAACCTCTTCAGTACTTTATCTATATATGTCCTCTGGCTTAGCCCTATTAGGCGCTTTGATCTATCTCTATAGATCTTTATACCTAATATGTATGCTGCCTCGCCTAAGTCTTTCATTGAAAAACTATTTTTCAACGAAGTCTTAATATTGTCAAGAAAAGATACATCATTCCCAATCAACAATATGTCATCCACATAGAGTATTAGAAATGCTATTACGCTCCCACTTACTTTCTTATAAACATAAGCCTCTTCGCAGTTCCTGATGAAGCCAAACCTTTTGACCACTTCATCAAAGCGAAGATTCCAACTCCGTGATGCTTGCTTCAGTCCATAGATGGATCTCTAAAGTTTGCATACCTTTCCAGCATCCTTTGGATTGACAAAACTCTCGGGTTGTACACTGCAGCAAACTGTTTCACCGCCTCCAAAGTTGGCACCGCTTCCTTTGCTAGAAGGTAGTCTCCCTAAAATACACAAATGAAAAGGCCCCGCATATTAGAAGGTTGTTTTCACTCGCGCATCTGGGGTGAAGCAGCAGCATCACCACAAGAACGGGAAGAAAATAAATCAAATACAATTATTGATTGGGAAAAGTCATTACTGAGTCAGGAAAATCAAACAAGCGTGTAGGTGAAGGGAAAGAAAAATCATGCTCAGCTCATCAACTACAACACCAAAAGAACAAAGAGCAGGTTTTAATACAATTTAAGAAACTTAGTTAATCTCTAGAAAAAACAAAAACTTGGTTCATCTATGCAACTATTGTTAGGAATAACAAGGTCTGAGATTGGCAATACAAATAAAAAAAATCTCTTCAACAGCATGCCAACAAGAATGTCTAGTTTAGTCACTACCCAATCAGCTCCACCCCATCTCCCCGCACCCAGAAAATCCCCTCTCCACCAACTCCCTGTACCACGGGCTCCATAAGCAACAACAGCAAGAAACAAGCCACGCCTTGTCCAACAGCAGCAGCTTTTCCACGCATCAGACTGGAAGTGGGCATCGTTCTTGGCCTAGATCTGGAGTGATACTCCTCTTGACGCCAGATCCGGAGCAGTCGGTGGCTCCTCATGGCGCCGATTGGTGAGGATGAGGCTACCATCGGGATGCAAATAGGTCGAGTCGTACATGAGCCGAAGGGGTAGCCGGGTGGTGCGACTGGGCGGCAAATTCAGGTTGCGAGATTAGGTGGGTTTCGGGAAAAGAATGGGGAATCGGGGATTGCAGGAGGAGAAGGGGTTGGTTGAGATGCTGAGAGTTTCTTTTTTTTCAAGTGAGGTCCACCTTAGAGGCTAAAATAGATGTTGTACGCTGCAAGGTTTTTTTTTGCTAAGCTTAGAGGCAACATATGGACCTAGCTTAGAGGCAATGCTGCCTGCAAACACTATGGATGCTCTTACAAACACACAAGCCAGCACCGACCCATGCAACACACCACAATTTTGACTCATACTTACCTAACTTTTGGCGGTGATCTTCACAGTCACTTTTGCTTCGCTTAGGAATGGTACTACTCCATCCATTTCACTATATCTGTCCTTGATCTTGGGATAATCTGTTTTAAAATGTCTATCTGTTGAGGACATCAAGAGTGTAGTTATTGCAATGTTTCCACTGTAGGCGGAGTAACCAACAATATGTACTTTTTACTCCCTCCGTTTGATTATGTTAGGTGTCTTTTCAAATTCGATTTGCCCAATGATCTAAGGCACACTTCACCTCCCAATGGAAATTTCCTTCGTTTCTCCTCGTTCTGCCGTTCATACTCAATCGCTGCGTGTGCGACATGTCACACCCCAGTTTTTTTCTTGAAAAACATGTCCGAGACATGCTGACACATGCTTAGCCCTATTGCTTCTTCGCGGCATATTGGGTTTTATGTCGTTGTTCGGTCATTGCATGTCATATAGCTAAAGCATGAAGTCACCTGTACATGCATGTGCCCAACCCTAACCCTCACCTCATTAGAGAAGGAAATACAAATATGCAATGCTCTCATATACTCGTGCATGCAAACCCTAATTTTTTCCCCTCTCGACCAAAAAGGCAAAATCATATATCTGGCCATAATTTTTAGCCCTTTTACTACAAACAACATTCACTCCACCCCCAAGCTGCCCTTTCTCCCGTATACGGTAGACCACTCTCAATGGCACGCCGGTATCTATAGCTACCGATTTAGTCACTCCATGCTTCAGTATGCGGGTAGTAGTTCTCTCTAAAAGCATGGAATACATGGCTCTATGTTGATCATTGGTTAAGTAGTTTCTTGTACGACGACCACTGACATCTCCATGTGTTTGTCAATTTTTTTTGCAACAAAAATCAATCACAATTTGATTGTAAATAAATCAACCTCAAGTTGATTGCAAAAAAGAAAAAAAACTTATGTGCGTTCATGCCACCATTGCCAAACATCGTCTAAATTTTCCATATGTGTATCAACATTGCCATCGTCATCTGTTGATTGTAAAAGTTTAGTTAGTTCACGCGGCAAAATTTGAGTAGAGATCGAGTGAAAAAAACCGAGCGCATGTAGCTTGTCTCGCAACAAACTTACTTGTGCTATTGGGAACACCATTTGTCTTTGGCACATGTGGGTCACCATTGCCATCTTCATGTGTATCACCGTCATCATCTTCATCTTTTTGTGTTATAGGGAAAAAATGAGTTAAGCATAAAAGAAATCCGAGGAAAAAATTAAATACGCTTATGACTTCCTAAAGAACTTTGGCAAAACACAAATGGAGTTCGTGCGACATTATTCATCGTCCAAAAACTGAATAGGAAAACCTTCCCTAGATCACGAAAACTCGCGTCCTTCCTCACCAGTTCCATCTTCATCAGCTGCGACTTCAGCAGCTTCATATGTGCAAGCAATGAACAAATTGATTACTCCCAATCGATCGCCTGGTTTAGGTCAAGTGGAAAAGGGGGAAAACAATGGAAATAGGAGAGCACCTTCATACATCACGTCCCAAAACAGAGGATCATTGAGATCGTAAACATCTTCTTCAATCTTCTCCCAATTCACCGGTTCATCGAGATCAACATCTGAACCCTCGTCAGGCTCATCCCAACCGATCGGCTGGTTTAGGTCAAGCAGACCTCCTTCAAGTGGCTCTAGCATTGGTTCCAGAGCATGCTAGTAATGGAAGAGAGGAGAAGAAAAGAGAAGGATGTAGTTTGGCTTGGAGCAGAGAAGAGAAGAGAAGGGTCACATATTTATAGGAAGAGAAAACAATTCTTGGTGGTAATTTTTGGTTTTGCTAGCACCGTTAACAAATGAAAATTTCACAACGCTTTGGTTTCTGGCGCCGATTGAGAAAAATAGGCCGCTTCAGATTCCTCAAATCGTTATTTTGGCGCTGATTGAAAATTTGGCTGAGCTAGCTTTTCATTTCTGTTCACGTATGCATGCAATTTGCTTGG
Source organism: Stipa capillata (assembly GCA_019208055.1). NCBI lineage: Eukaryota > Viridiplantae > Streptophyta > Magnoliopsida > Poales > Poaceae > Stipa > Stipa capillata. The sequence goes on along the minus strand of JAGXJF010001838.1, from coordinate 45,936 downwards.
CGAGCGCAGGCGACATGTGCATGTGGGCGTGGTGAGCGGAGCGATTGAGCACGGGGAGAGACGTTGGCGCACGCGGCGAGCGATGCGATTGGCGAGTGTGGGCGACGTATGCATGTTACCGCGCACGGCAAGCTATGCGATTGGCGAGCACGGCCATGTATACATGTTCGCGTAGCGAGTGCGGCGAGCGGAGCGATCGAGCGCGCGGAGAGACGTTGGCACAGCGAGCGCGGCGCGATCAAGCGGGGAGCGACGTTAGCTAGAGTAAATAGGAGTACAATTGTCCATCCCGGCCTTCAATGGTCTTCGCGTCTAAGGGGAATACGCCTAACATAATCGGACCGAGGGAGTACTTTCTAGCAGTAGTGCGAAAAGGCAGCCTTTGTGACTCACAAATTGCATGTGCGAAGATGGGGCTGTTCTGAGTCCGCACAAATTGTTTCTTCAGTTCATACCCAGGAGCAGTAGGCCACTAGGCCAGTCAGACCCTTTTGACGTCACTCCATCAAACAGACTGAAAACAGACCCAGGAGTAGTAGGCCGCTAAATTGTTGTAGGGCTGAATTGCTTGTACACTGGTCTCTTCTATTCTATGACTGCATGGCACCGGCGTCGTGCACCTTGTTCATCTTTTTAAAGAAAAAAGACAAATTCAATCGTGAAGGATGGAGTTCAAATTTACACAATGACATTAGCAGTTGGGTATGCATATTTGATATTTCTATCAGTAGTGTGACGTTTATGTTCTTCTACTAGTACGAACTACTGGTTTGATAGTCACTTTAGGCACGAAAGAATTTTCCTATAGTGACCTTGTACAGAGGTGGAGCTAGGGGAATCAACGGGGCCCAGGGCCCTCCCATGCTATAGCGCATCAGGGACCTACCCCTAAGTTTTCCTTGCCCTAGGAGTAGACGAGCGATGGCCTCCCGAAGCGATGCTATACAGAGGAAGCCGATGGGAGTTATGGCATATCGTGGCTTCGGCCTATGCTGCTGATGATAAGGGCATAAATGAGACAAAACATTTTTACTCCAGTTAAATGAAGAGTATTTTTACAGTACCCTGTACTCCTCAGGAAGGTGTGGGATTACCAATTAAATCCAGCCATTCAGTTACGAGGGGTAAAACTTGTAGTTTCATCCTGAATTGATTAGGCACCAAAACCTAATTTCTGTTCCTCGTTTAACATGGAAGTTGTTTTGGATAATCGCCGACGCCGGCGGACGTCATGATCGTGGATGAATCCAGTATTCATCTAATTGGTCTCAAATGAATTAATTGACTTCTGCGTCCGCCCATGTAGGCAGCGTAAGAACGACAGAAAATGGAAGAACTCGCGGCTCCGCCGCCGTCGATCCTTCCGCCAAATCAGTTAGGTAGACATCATGTCTTAATTGATTTCATCAAACACGTACTTTTCTTTAGTTGATTTTCTTAGCCAAGATATTGGATTCATACGCATGACAAGGGGCCATCATCGTTTACACGTACGAACCCGACCTTGCGAGAGAAGAAGCATGGGCTCATGGCAGTGCCCCTCGATCCTTGACGAGGACACGCCCTCAGCCCAAGGATTGATCTAGCTAATAGGATGCATGCGGTTATATGTTATTCATCTCTTGCGTAGCATTACGGCAAGGATACGGAGTGTGCTTCCGGCCGGCGAGGGTACCGGTGAAGTTGGATAGGACCGGGTCGACGACGGAGACCACAGCGAGGTTCCTTGCTGCGGCCATCGTACACGGTGGACGCGTTCGATGAAATGGCAACAGCGACGACGGGAAAGCTTGTTACGAGGGAGAGTGCACGTGAGTAATCTGTGGTGTTGGGCGGCTCAGATGAGAGGTAAGGCACAATTTGCATTGGAAACGCGACGGCAGAGTTAAGGTACACATGAGTGTTATCTCTCTTTATTACGATTTTGCCCTTGAAATCGCGGGTACTCCCTAATGCTTTAGTGACGATACTCCCTAATTCTCGTGAGGAGTACCAATAGATTCCACGCATTAGATTATAGACGGTGCATACTAATTTAAGGGTACAATAAAAGAACTCAAAATGAATGTGGAAAGAAAGTTGCACTTCCAGGCAGGCTGGTGGCAGGCTGGTGGCGAGCATATTCATATTCCCAGGAGAGTTATCGATGATGACTGTCGAACCACGGAACAACATGATGCCAATTGTGTAAGCAAGGAAGACATTGAAGATAATGAAGTAGAAATATTTTCCTACTGCCGCCCTGACGACATGCCAAGGCAGGTAGTCCTGTATGATGGTCTTTATTTCTGTTTGGTACACCAACACCTTCAGAGAGGACAGCTTCTCCCTCAATTTTTGCAGCATTGTAAGTGTAAAGATTGCAGTAATAGGAAACGTATCTCACGTGGTTCAGGAGCTTCTACAACTAATCTACTGGACATTTGAGCACGAAGAGTCTGAGATGCTACTAACCTGCAAAGAGCGTTTTCCTTGATACGTGTGTGTATGGTTTAGGATCTTGGAAGATGAACTGCTGGTTAGTTCCTGATAATAGAAATCGAAGGGGCATCCTCTTTTTCAAAGAAAAAGGGATCTCGGTAGATGTATCGCTCAGTTTTTGGATTCCGTTGTAACACATGGTACCCTCTATTGCCAGAATAACCAAGTTCCTTTCCTCTAGCAAAAAAGAGCAGTAAAGTTGGCCAATTATGCCAAATACCAATATGACTTGATTAATACATCATTCTAAATGAAATTGCAAAACATGGTTTGAATTTGCGGTCACCTACTATTACTCCATTGTTAATTATACTACTTTAGATTTATGCAACTTTTTTTTGTACAGAAGCACCACTTAAGGTTTGAAATCACGTAGTATCTTATACGGTAATTATTTGGTCAAATTAATATAAAAAGGCCATTGTAAGAAAGTCACGCTTCTCAATCCAACGTTACTTTACTTTACATTCTTTAAATTATACACGTGCAAGACATAATTTTTACTATTCAGTTTGAGCCCAAGCTCACCCTATCAAAAATTTGGCTAGCCAAGATTTTACTTCCCCATGCTTTGATTAATATTAGCAACAAAAATGAACCAGATTGGACAAAAGGGCAAGGGGCATGTCAAACATTTGGCAATCACCTAAACAAGGATCTAAATTTTGATCATGATTAAAAAATTGGCAAAACAATTTTTTGGCACAAACCATTTCACCTGAAGCCTCGAAAGGACTTACCAAAGAAAATACAACCTAATTAACCCGTGAACATGTGGCCGAGTTAACAAGAAGTCGCAAACACTCGACCCGACCCAACGATTCTGGCTCTGGCACGGAGCAACACTAACAAGGTGTTTGGTTAGGCCATTTTTGGCTATAATTGGACGACGCTGTCATGTATTACCGTTTACGTTGTTTGTTTGAGATGGACCGTAATCGGATCCCATGTAATTGGATAACAGGCCATTCTAAAGCCCATTGCCCCCATGTCCTTGCGTTATCAGATTACGATATCGGAGCGGCGGGCGTAGCAGTTGCCTCTATCCCCTTCTCCTTTATGCAAACCACATCCCAAATCCCGAGCCGCGAAAGCAAGCTCCCGTATCCTGTAATCCCCGAAACCTAGGGCTTCCGCCGACAGTGACGAGAAGTCCAGGCTCGCCACCAGCCAGTCTTGGCGGCGTACAGGGGCACAAAAGCGTGGCGCCTGCTGGCCCAGTCTCCCTCGTGCACGCTGTCCTTGACACACTTGTGTGGCCAGGTAGATCAGCAGTTTCGATGATGCTGCTGCTGCCGCCGCTCCTCGCCGGATGATGGATTGATGGGGGTGCCTACCCTAATGGCAGCGGCACCTTCTCTGCTTGGGAGTCCATGGCGTTTTGCTCTCCCACATCATGACTGTGTTGCCTTGTCTCGCTCCTTTCTGCAGCAGCATTGTTGTAAAGTGGAACAAACAAAGTAATGCTAATGAATAAAATTTCCTAGCGGAACCAAACAGAATGAGCAATTCTCCGTTACACCACTAATACCGTTGTAATCGCATTCCCTTTACAGTCCCGTTTACATTCTTTGAACCAAACACCTTCTAAGTGAGACCGATACCTGGGCGGGGTCGAGTAGGTGATGGTGACCAGTGGCGCGCTGCGTGGACGACCTGTGACACAGAGCATGGCGTTGGGGTGAGTGGCAGAGCAAGTGGTGACGGAGTGGCGAGCAGTTTAGCCAATCTCTCGTGTCTTGGGCCCTGCTATGTCTAAATCCTATCTCTGCCTCTGGTCCTGTGACCATGTATTCTATCCGTTTTAAAATATTTTAATTGTCTAAAAATCACAATCATAAGAAAGTGTTTTTGAAGAACTCTATGATATCAATTTTATGTCACATGATGATATATGATTGAATTAACTTTTTGTCAAAGCTTGAAGGGAGTACGTATAAAAAAAATCGTTATTTCGAATTCGAGTCCGTGGAGATAATCTGAGTGATATAGGGTCTCCCTTTTTTTCTAGCAAACCTAACAGTGTCTCATGGTCTTGTGAAAATCTCGTACCGACTACTTGAGATTTGGGTTCTTCCATATGGGCCTGGAAAACCATAACATCCATCAGAGCAAAAGGCCGAGACCAGAATCTAGTGTTGGTGGGTACTCCATCCTTCTTACATGGACATAGTAGCCCATGTCGAGGGGAAGTAGCCACTGTTGTGCAACCATTGCCGACGAGTTCGGTCCTCGGGTTGCACAGCGTGGCGTAGTCGATGTCGAGGAAGAAGACGACGAAGCACGTGAACGAAATGTAAAGCACAAGACACAATGTGGGAGAGAAGGGGAGATCTTTATTAGATTGATCAAAAGTTACAGTACAATTGCCTCTCATCTCCTTTTATAGCCAAATCTAGTGAAGGGATAAGTATCCACTTAAGTGCTTACTTAGGAAAATTAAACCCACCCTCATGGCAGGTGGGTCCCACATCCGGTGGGTCCACTAGTTTTCCAACACCCCTCCTTGGAAACTTATCACCTATAGCACATGTCCCAAAAACTCCAAAAAATCTAGTGGGAAAAATACTTGGAGAAATGGCCCATGGTATACGTTAGTCGTGGTGCACAAATTGCCTCATTAAAAACCTTGGTTTGAGAAACTTGAGTAAAACTCACCCAAGGGAAAAATAGTACAATTCATCTGCTTATTCAACCAGATACTTGACTTTCTTGGTCAAGATTTTACCTATGAGTTTGCAAGGATTCTCCCCCTGAGCACTGCAATTACCTAAGTCTTATCATACCTATTCCGCGTACGCACCTTTCAAAAGTCGACGCCGGTAATGATTTAGTGAATAAATCTACCAGATTTTCACATGACTTAGTATACAGTATTTTTATTTCGTCCATCTTTTGCAATTCATGAGCATAGAAAAACTTGGGGTTGATATGCTTAGTGAGATTGCTCTTTACATAACCCATTTGTACTTGTGTAACACACGCTGCATTATCTTCATAGATAATTGTGGGGGTTTGTATGGTGTTCAACCCACATGACTTCTGTATGTGGTTGATCATCCGTCGAAGCCAAACACATTCTCGTGAAGCTTCATATAAGGCAATGATTTCCGAGTGGTTTGCCGAAGTCGATACAAGACTTTGCTTAGACAGTTTTCATGAGACTGCAGTCCCACCACATAGGAAAATATACCCTGTCTATGACTTAGCTGTATGCGGGTCTGAAAGATACCCAGCGTCGGCATATCCAACTATAGACAAGTCTGATTCTTTCTAAAGAACAAGCCAAGATCCTTGGTTCCTTGGAGGTAGCGAAATACATCCTTAATGCCTTTCCAATGCCGTTTGGTAGGCTCAGAACTATATCTTGCTAACAAATTCATGGCGAATGCAATATCCGGCCTCGTGCAATTTGCAAGATACATGAGTGCTCCTATTGCACTCAAATATAGGAATTCTGGTCCCAGAACTTCCTCCCCCTCTTCCTTAGGTTTAAACGTGTCCTTATCTTGCTGTAGGGACCTCCTAATCATGGGACCTTCGAAGGGTATGTCTTTTCGAAGCTAAATCTTTCTAACACTTTCTGAGTGTAAAAGACTGATGCACTAATATCCCTTCAGGGACATGCTCAAGTTGCAAACCTAAGCAATACTTGGTCTTACCCAAAGTTTTTCATTTCAAATTCTGACTTTAAGTAAGAACTTGCTTCATCAATATCTCAGGTGTGCCAATGATATTCAGATCATCTACGTATACTGAGATTATACAGAATCCATCCTGTGATCTTCGTATAAATACACAAGGGCAATCTTCATTGCTTGTGTAGCCTTTCCTGCTTAGTATCTCGCTTAAGCGATTATACCACATTCTGCCAGACTGTTTGAGTCCGTATAGTGACTTTCTAAGTTTCACACTATACAGGCTCCTATTTGCTCTGTCTTGGTTCAGTATGGGAGTACCTTCTGGTAACCTCATGTAAATGTCTAAATCCAAGTTTTCGTATAGGTATGATGTTACCACATCCATTAGTTTCATTTTCAGATTCAAATTAACTACCATTGAGATTAAATATCTAAAGGTAATTCCATCCATGACTGGGGAATAACTTTCTTCAAAATCGATTCTAGGTCGTTGAGTGAAACCTTGTGCAATAAGCCTTACTTTGTATCTGACCACCTCATTATTTTCATTTCTCTTACGAACAAAGACCCACTTATGACCTACATGGCGTATGTGGTGAGGGGTTAGGCTTACGGGCCCAAATACATCTCTTTTGTTCAGAGATAATAATTCCACGGTGATTGCCTCTTGCCATTCTTTCCAATCCGATCGTTTCTTACAATCGGTGAGCGATACAGGCTCGGGATCAAGATCAAAAATCTTGGCAATCTTATTCGCAAAATAAATGTCGACATTAGCTGTTACTCTATTCAAAGATTCCCCTGTTTCTGCATAGTTTATGGCCATTTCGTCATGGAGCGCTTCTTCATGCGCTTCCCTTTGCTCATCGCTATTTCCTGTAGCGGGAGCAAGGTCCTTTAGCTTTCCTGCGCCAATGTGTGCGCACACATCTCTACTGTGCTTCCTCCAATGGAAGGTTCAAGTCAAAAACATTTTGTTCTGTACTTGTGCCAGTTCTCAACTGACTCCCCTTATTCTTTTGGGGCGCTTCAGTGGTTTTCCGTGGTAAGTCCTTCTTGTCCTTTTTCGTCAAGCGTCCCCGGGTACTTGGGACACGAAGGGCCAGAATTCTTGTCCTTTTATTCTGAGGCCTTTAGACAGGAACGGGTATACCTTCATCATTTTTTGGTATTTCAACCCTCTCCGGTGCATTGCGTGCAGGCACATGTGACTTAGTCACGGATTTTAAACCACTAAAGTGATCCGGCAGGTGATTCACTAATGCTTGCAAATCAATTATTTTCTGGACCTCTCTATTTGCTTCACTAGTACGCGGGTCGTGTGCTTGGATCCCCGTGGCTTGTGTTACACCCTGATTTTCCAAAACCCAAAAATTAGGGCCAACAAAAACTTTTTGCGCTAATAATAACATTCTCTTAAATAAACCTAATAAAAAAAACCTTGCCGTCACTTCGCAATATTAACATCGTCTAATATAACCACCGGGTGATCTCTTTCCCCTCTTGACACTTGTGCCCAAACTTCCGTCGTGATTATCTTTTCATCAATTCTGCCTAGTATCCCTCGACGCAAGGCGACCCCCGCCTACCTACTCCTTATCGGACCCCTTGCGTATTCACATGTGCACACCCCCAATTTCCCACAGGCATATACCCACGTGTGTAGGTGCGTATGTTCGTCTACCATGCGGTACCATGGCAATATTGAGCATATATATAACACAAACCCCTTCCAAAAGCCATGATCTCCTACCAACTGTTTCGCCATGTCCTATCATGAGTGTGTGCACATATATACTCTTCTTGTACGCATAAACGCCAAACCCTAACCCCTTCTTCCCGAGCTACGGATCGAAACCCTAACCCATTGTTCGATTCCGCTACAATCCTATGCACATATATGAGTATACCAGTGATGTTTCCCCAAACCCAAGCCCACCATGACTTCCTATCATAATCCTAACCCCGTCGCCACCATATATACGTTTGAATTCCCATGTGTATGTGGGCACATACACTCTGAACCTTAGTTCACTTCTTCCGAGCAGGTGTAACCTCCAACTCCTTAGCTATCGTATGTCTGCCCGTGTATACACGTATATACCCATGGCTATCCTGTATGTATACCTTCGTCCCGGTACGTCCAGGAGTCTGACTGCGATTATTCCTCGACGCAAGAGGATTTCCACCTTCGCTCTTTTATTCGTCTCCATATCGGGAATTTACCTCTCATTGGTTGTAATAGTAGGTCCTCAGTACCAAATCTTATTCACGTGGTAATGATCGGCAGGTCAAATACGTGTATACCACTACTACACATGTTTGCGGCATTAATCCATCATACCTGCCGTATAATTCTAGTGCCCATCTCTCCATTTTACTAGGGGATATATGTACACTACCCGTATAGGAGCATGCATGAAAAGCTTAAATCTCTCCGTGAAATTCTTTTGGGGCAAGCTCCGTCAACTACAACCATAGCCAGCTCAGTATAAAAGAAGTCCCAACAGCTCATGCAGTACCGACTCCTCTCTCCTCTACCTCTCTTTTCCATTACTGCCTGGGACACCTCATCACTCTCCTCTGAATTCGGTGCCTAACTTCCACCATCTCCCCATGTAGTTCTACAACATTAATCAGCACTCACTCCTTACTCTCCTACTGCTCCCTCTTATATTACACAAGCTACCCATCACCCTGCTTTAATTCCTCCTCACGTTGAGTTAAAAAGGACAGCCCAAGCACCCACCACCATTTTCCCCTCAAGCTCTTCTTCTTCCTTAGATTTCTTCGCCTTTCCTATCACAGCACAAGCCAAGCAACAACCCAAGCTGCTCTTCTTCAACCGAGCACACGTTCCCTTTCATTCTTTCCCCAAGTTTCCCCATTCCTCATTGCTTCTCCACTCGAGCAGGTAAGCAGCGCCGGCAACCAAACCCTCCATTCCTCACTCAGGTAGAGCTCCCCTTTCCCCAAGCTCATTCCCGTCCCCATTACTTCTCTGCCCAAACTGCTACTCCTCCTTCCACCTCTCGCTACCTTCTCTAGTCTACACCCGAGCAAACTGAGGTGGCCGAGCTCCTCTCTCCAAAGCCGAGCAGCTCTCCAAACTTTGCAGGTCCTTCCCCGAGCTCCTCCATCCAATCCAACCGAGCTCCTCCGCCTTTTTCTTCTTCTTCGCAAGCACACCTCAATATAGCTACTCTCCGCTGCTGCTGGCCGAGCTACCAATTCTTCTCTCCCTCACAAGCTCCCCTCCTCAAATCGCTGCTACCCGGGAGCTTCTCCTTCTCCATTTAGCTATCTCCAAGCTGCCATTTCTTCTCTCCTATTTCCCCTCCACTTCTCCCCAGCCGAGCCATATTCCCTCTCCGTGCCCCTCTTGATGCCGAGATTCCAAGCTTCCAAGCGTCGCGCACCGCTGCTTGTTGCCGGAGTAGCTCCCGTGCCTCCCTCCTTACCGCTATCTCCTCCAATCCCAGCACGCCGCCACATCTTCCGTGGCCTCACCCACATCACCACCATGAGACGCCGGGATCTAAGCTTCCCAGCACCGCCGCTAGCACCTTCCCTCACGCCGACTCCGGGGACCTCGCCGTACCCCGGCCCGCCGTCGGTAAGGGTCTACCGAAGCAGCCACTACTCTACCCCCCTCTTGTTCTGCTCTGCATATGGACCAGAAGTGAGAAGCTGGGCTGCTATTCCTTTTCTCTACTGAGAACCAGGCTCACCGGTCGGGTTAATAACGATAATTTCCGCCCGTACGTTTTCTTAGTTTGAAAACACGTATTCCAGTCGAGAAGACGTATTCTCCACTTCCCTTGGCTCAATGCGTATTCTCCCTTGTAACACGTATTCCCTCCTGCCTAGTCCCTCGAACCCGTTTTCTAGTACACCGAAGGTGTATTTCCTTTCCACTTCTCTCTTGAAGTCGTCATGCCCTAACCAAAAGCGCATTCCTACAGTACGCCAATCTATTCCCCTCCGGCTGAAACCCTACCCTGTCTCTTTTTCTCCTCCGATAAATACTCAGAAGTCCACAACTTCTTCGTCGTAACTCTGATCGATCTGATTCTTCCTCCTATATCTATCTAAATCAAAATCCATCTACTTGTGCCCATCTCATAATTTTTGAAATTATAGGAATTACAAAATTTGCATTCAAATCAAATATGGCTCTAGTATATATATCATACATATCTTTTTCCATATGGGATTGATTAAATTGATTCCTTCTCCGTAAAACTTCTAAAATAAGATAGAATAGTTTCAGCTCCAATAGGGTTATGAAATTAAAATATTTTTAGATTAACACCATAAAGAAATATGGAAAACCCGAATACATATCCACCCTAACTCGATAGGAGTTAAAGAAACCCTAGTTCGGCAATAAACCCCTTAACGGATATCTTACAAAGAGAAACCTTTATTTCATGTGAAATGGAGTCATGCTTGCCTCTTTAAAACCCCTAATAAACATTTAAGTCCAGATCATGTATTCTAATAATTTATGAATGTATGTTGGCTCTTATTTGGACCTTCCTCGCATCGTTGATTTATTCGCGGTTCTTCGACGTGTAGATACCGACGTTAGGAGATACCGCGCAAAGGCTTCAGACAATTGTCGAATCGGGTTCAAGACCGAGCCCCGGACAACATTGCCAGGCAAGCATTCTCACTTTGATCATGTTGAATCCCATATGTGTGAAATTTAATTATTTTGTTTGCGAAACTTGCATGCTATGTGGATATTAACGGTATTTTATGTAGACCTAGTTATACCCTATAGTTGCATATGACTTAGGTTGAAAATCCGACCCTTGTAAACCTAGACATATTAGTCGGTTAGTACTCGACCGACAATAGTAATAAGGATATAGGCATTAGGCATGCTTAGACCTGCTATAGTTAAGAACTAAATTTTTGTTCAGTTTATACGCACTCCTTTGGGACATGGGAAATAAAACCCTCGGATGACATGTGCTTTCCGAGGTGACTGTTTCGAAAGAAATGATTGCCAAAACTCCAAATAAAATGAAGGAGGATTTTGATTCGGGTGAGAATGGTAAGGGCAGCCCGGGGCTGTAGAGTACCAGGAAGTAGTGAGGTCGTTGAGGACGAATATGGAGTCTTGCTCGAATCAATCAAGGACCGAGCCTAAGTGCCGCTAAACTAGTTCTTCACCGTACGTCCGCATGGCCTTTATGGGAATGACTTGACTCATTAACCCGGCAAGTACTAGAGTATGGACCTGTGGGAAGTAAGAAGTATGTGCTAGGTGGTTGAAGTCCTAGAGATCCAATATCGCTGGGCATTTGGGTGTTGATTCGACACAAAGGTGGGGAGTCCTATTTTTGGGCTGGGACGCAAAAGTTGGGTTACCCACCTAGCGGGTCCAGCTCTAGTATAGAAGCGGGTGAAAGGCCTCGTTGTAATAACGCTGCCGACATTCCTCGTGAAGAGTGCTCATTTGGCCATGGCAACAAGGGGGACTTACATCTTGTGGGTAAAGCCGTACAACCTCTGCAGAGTGTTAAAAACTATTCGAATAGCCGCGTCCTCGGTCATGGACAAGAACTGGTAAGACCACACATTGGTTAGACTGAGTTTTGTTTGTGAAAGGTTGGGAAAGGGACTAAGGACGTGTGTATGATGTGTCCACAGAGAGCAATTTACGCTACACAGCTGGTAGCAAGGAATTGCTGGAGGAAGAGGCTAGCCGTACTATCCGGGGTAGTACAAGCTGGAGCCGTGAGTTAAGCAGTGATAGGCGGAGCTATCACTCTGAGATGAGAAAGGGAGGTAGCGGAGTCTACCACGAGTGATGTTTTGTTACTTGAATTATTCTAGTTTTCAAAACTGCTTTGCAATCTACTAATCTTGTATTTAAATTGAAAAACTTACATTTTCGCACAACATGCAACTTAGAATAGAGCTGCTCCTTTGAATTACACCTTGCATAAAATATTGCCGTAATATTCCCCTGTGGGAATAGCTTGCGAGTACATTCCATGTACTCACCTGACTTGTTGATTTGGCCAGACGAAGGAGGCATCACTTCCGAAGACACGATTACGATCGTGAAAGCTAGGGCGTAACTCCAGTCAGTTGCTTGTCGGGTATGGCATATTGATGGGCCACATCACCGCTTGATTTTCCGCTGAAAGTTTATAGCCATTGGGCTACAGGTATTAGACTATTGACCTGGACGATCCATTTACTTATTGTATTAAGATATCCGTATGTATGACCATGATATACAGGTTAACTTGTGTGTACCGGCTACTGATCCAGGGACCGGTACAGTAATCACAAGGGAGTATCCGGCCTTAAAACCGGGTACGCCATAGCTTGCCACGTAATTTCACGACATTTTTCATCAAGGGGTTGATTTCCTCCCCTTAATGTCGGGAAATGATCCTCATCAAAAATGCAATCATCAAAGCGGACCGTATGACAATCTCCAGTCATGGGTTCCAAATACCAAATTATGGAGACGGTTTCATAACCGACATAAATCCCAGACTTATGGAGTGGCCCCATTGCTGATCGCTGAGGTGGTGGTATAGGTACATATACCTGGCAGCCAAACCTTCTAAGATGGAAAATTTTCAGTGCCGACCCTTATGCTAGTTGCATAGGAGAGTGGATGTTATAGGCCGACGGTCTAAAATTAATAAAATTTGCAGCGTGCAGCATTGCGTGTCCCCAACATGTTGTTGGTAAATTACAACTCTGTAATAACGGTCTTGCAATGAATTTGATTCTTTTAATTAATGCCTCTGCCAAACCATTCTGGGTATGGACATGAGGTACTGAGTGCTCAACCTTAATTCCCATGCTTAGGCAATAATCATCAAATGCTTTTGAAGAAAATTCGCCGGTGTTGTCCATTCTAATGGGCTTTACTTGATAATCTGGGAATTTATTCTTAATTTTAATGATTTGCGAGATTAGCCTTGCAAAAGTATGATTTCGCGTAGATAGTAAGGAGACATGCGACCATTTCGAGGATGCATCGATGAGCACCATAAAGTACCGAAATGGCCTTGACCGGGGCTGAATAGGACCGCATATATCCCCTTGTATCCGTTCTAGGAAGACAGGGTTTTCATCCTTCATTTTCAAAGTGGATAGTCGAATAATTAATTTCCCCGTGGCACATGCGGGATACACAAAATCTTCTTGATTTGGGAAGTTTTTTAAATTAATATTATGACCATTAGAGTTGTTAATAACATTTCTCATCATTCTTAGACCGGGGTGGCCAAGCCTATCATGCCATAGGCAGAATAATTTAGAACTTCTGAAAACAGTTTTAAAGGCAGTGTACACCGGGGATGCTACAATTCTAGTGTAGTAAAGTCCGGTGTCAAATGAAGGAAGTTTTTCTAATACCCTCTTTCCATGTGCGTCGCGCTTAATGATGAGTATATATTCTTTATCATTTTTATCATCGGTCTCTACATGGAAACCATTAGCGCGAATCTCCTTAAAACTAAGAAGTGTTCTAGTCGATTCGGGGTACAATAATACCTCTTCTATTGTCAAAATTGTACCCATTGGGAGTATAATTGTGGCTCTTCCGGAGCCTATTATACTAGAACCACTACCGGCGATTGTCATGATACTGCCCGTACCTTTGCGAATAGGCTGAAAATATTTTGTCTCTCCTAGTATGGTATTAGTTGTGCCACTGTCCACAAGGCATACTTCCTCCATTTGGCGCCGCACATGTTCTAAAATATTACATCTAATTAATAACGTTGCGAGTAAGTAGCAAACATAATTAAATGCATACACATTTCGAAACATCACATGCCATAAATGAATAAATGTTGAATAAATGAATGAGTCCGAATATCATCCAAACACCGAAAGAATAAAGTGTATGCTCTCATAGAGCTTGCAAATCCATTCAAGAATTATTAATGTATCTAAATGACTAAGACATAAATGAAGATAACTTAGTGTGCTTCTGGCACTAGACGGAATCAGCTACAAAATAGCCTGAGATCTCCTCACTGATCTGCTCGGAAGTCATACTTTCCTCCTCGGCAATCATGGCTACGGCCGCGGCGATGTCGAGAGGCGGAGTGACTACCACCGTCTGAACCGGGATGTCCACTTGCATGGGCCCCACCAGGTCAAGTGGAGCTACAACTGGCGCTGCAACCGCCGGAGGAGCCCCTCCTTGAACAACTGCAAGGTGTGCCTCACGCCTTCTCTGGGCCTGGTAGGCGTCAACCACGTGCTGGGGCTCTTTGCATTGACGAGACCAATGCCCTCGATGGCCACACTTGACGCAGTTCTGATCCTGCATATGGCTTGTCATGGAGCTTGGCCTTACCAATCTTGGGTGGAGCAGCCTTGACCTCACGGGCCACGACCATCTTCCCCTCACCACCTCTTCTCCTCTTTTTCTTGAGAAGAGTGCGCACCTTGTAGCTTGCATTGGCCTCCCTATCAACACTGCTACTAGGCGCCTGGGAGATAAAGTTCTTTTTGAGAACCTCATCCTACGCCTCCGCCACCTGGAGTATGTCAATGAGTTCTGCATACTCACTGAACTGACTCTGGCGGTAAGTGCGTGCCGCCCGCACGACATCGGGGTGGAAGCTAGAGAGAGTCTTCTCAATCTTCTGGGGATCTGTGGTAATCTTGTCACATAGCTGAAAGTTAGTACAAATGCGGTGCAGCGTAGAATTGTACTCACCAACCGTCTTGAAGTCCGCAAACCTCAGACGGACCCACTCTTGCTCTGCTTGGGGCAGGATGGTGTACTTCAGCTTCTCGAACCGTTTCTTCAGGGCGGTCCACAAGGCAAGCGCACTCCTCTCTGCCATGTACTCATTCTTGAGAGTACTGCAAAGATGGTGCCTGAGGAAATGAAGTGCCTGATCATTCTCCTCCTGGATGATGATGGTAACATTCCTGGTACCGACGCCGATCGCTCCCTGAAGATTTCTACCCCCGAGAACGATCTCCACATCCGACGCCTAGGTGAGATAGTTGCGGCCATGCTGGGCCAACTCCTCAAATTCCCGGTTCGTTATGCCAGTCATTCTGTATTTCATGCAATGATTTCAATAAGTTACTACGGGTAACATTGCATGAAAAGCAAAATAAAGATACAAAAATTAATTCTAACGGTACTTCAATATTTAAATGATGCCAATATATGAGATATATGAAGATTAAAAGCAATATGTGGAATTACAATTAACCATAATCAGTAAATCATATAAGTAATGGCATATAATCATTTAAAGCATGTGAAATAGCTGAGAAAATCAAAATATGATGCAAAAATTGAATTCCCGAGGCACTTTTATGCTAGAAACAAGTATTTCTAATAATTCTGTAATTTACAGGGACCTTTATGCAAAAAGTTCAGTATTGAGAAAAATAAATGCGTAAATATGAAAACTCCAGGGGCTTAATCACAAAATTTCCGCCCATGCGCCATGCCGGGCCGGTCAAACCGGCGTACCGGGCCGGTCAGACCGCTTGGTGGGCCGGTCAGACCGGCCGGCCTGCCTCGTCGTTTTTTTCTTTTTTTCTTCTTTCCCCACAGCCTGTAATAGGCTTTCGGCCCATTTGATCCGCACGGTCGTCCTGGGCTGCCGGCCCATTTAAACGGCATGGCTTGCCGGTTCCTCCTCCCACTTCTACGTGGGCTGGCCCACCCCGCAGCCCGCCACGTGCACTGCCCACGACCCATTGGGGGGACGGCGGTTAGGGTTTCTGCCCTAACCGCCCGAGCGGTGGCGGCGGCGGCTGCTTGGCCGGCAGTGGGGGCCGGCGCGAGGTGGCGGCAGGAGACGGGGGCGGCCGCGTGGGGCGGTGGCGGTGCTCGGTTGGGGGCGCCCGTTCGCGGGCGGGTCGGCGGCGATGCGGCAGCGCGCCTGCGTGGCAGGGGCCGCGCAAGGAGGCGGGGCACGCGGGTGGCACGGGCGCGCCTATTCGAGGGCGCGGCTGGGGCGGCCAGGGCCAGCCCGTGCGGGGAGAGGGGGCGGGGGCGGCAGCCATGACCGGTGGCGGGCGCGGCTCGGCTGGCGGCGATGCGACGTACGATCCATGCACGGTGTCATCTCCCCACGGTGATCTACATCCTCCCTTCCCCGATCGGCTTGGCCGGCGATTTTCAAATCGGCATCGGGTATTTCATCGGAAAAACGATCGGCATTGGCCGGCGATTTCAATTGGCAATGTTTTTTCGGAAGAATTCGCACGTGGGTGAAAACAAAAATGGAAAAACCAATCTAGATGCCGAATACAAAAATGGAATCTAGATTAGGAGGAGAACCCATTTTTCACGTTCGTCGATCTTTACCTCAACCATGTAAAGTGAGCCTAGGAAAAAGAAGGCTCGGCGGAGAGACTCGGCGGAGGAGGTCGTGCTGATAACGTGTTGTGCAACCGTTGCCGGCGAGTCCGGTCCTCGGGTTGCACAGCGTGGCGTAGTCGACGTCGAGGAAGAAGATGACGAAGCACATGAACGAAATGTAAAGCACAAGACACAATGTGGGAGAAAAGTGAAGCTCTTTATTAGGTTGATCAAAAGTTACAGTATAATTACCTCTCATTTACTTTTATAGCCAAATCTAGTGAAGAGATAAGTATCCACTTAAATATTTATTTAGGAAAACTAAACCCACTCTCATGACAAGTGGCCCCACTTCCGGTGGGTCCACTAGTTTCCCAACAGCTACTACCCACGGGCATGTCGAAGTCGAACCGATGCGACGGTGCATGCCAAGAAGTCGATAACGGGAGCCGCGATCGTGCGAAGGTCGGCGGCCGCCGCCTCGTCCCGCTGCAAACCAACTCCAATTGTGCTTCCGCCATTCCACGGAGGTAGCGTGAAGTGAAGACCTCGACGGAGCCGGTAAGGTAAATACGACCCAATCGCCCGTAATTTTGTCTCCTTTTCGAGAATATGCTGGAGATCTGCGTATCGATCGTTCCACTTGAAAAGAAGAAGAGTTCCTCCCGATTGCAACCAGTTCGCCCACAGAATTTCAAGTTCGCTGGCCGATTTTGGGAGTCTTCTTTTGATTAGCAGTTGATGAATACCTTCTTTTTCTTAAACGAGCACTTGATGAATACTTAAACATTCTGTCTTCCGGTAGATGCATATAATCTTATCAAGAATTGGGTGCTGCCAAATTGCCTCCCCCTGCTTCGTCAGTTGTCACAGCATCGAAGGTGGACGCCGCCTTTGTTCCAGCGCCGTAGGGTCAGCGAGCTTTCGGCCGTGTTTCTTAGGGTTAGGAGAGTTAGCTGGCTTTATGGGAAGGGAGAAATCTGTGCAGAACGCACGCAGATCTCACGGTCCAACGGTGGGAAAATTGAACTGAGAAACGGAGGAGGACGTTTAAAAAAAAACCAAAAAAGAGAAATGGAGGAGGAATCTGTGGAAATGTTAAAGGACATATAGATGCCAAAAGTCAAGTATAATAAGTACAAATAATAAACGCTTCCTTTAATTTGCAATATGCATTTAGACACAAGAGATACACGCAACATATGGGTAGATACCGCGTGGACGACTAACCACATGGTAAACAGACTGCAATTACCTCTTGTTCGGACACTAGAGGCCTAAATATTTCTGTCATGTGACTACTATATGTACTAGCAAGGAGGTGCCCTAAAACGACCTCAAGTATACATACTTCACCACCTAGATGCCGTCCTTTACACTGAATTGTTTCTTGTAGTTTTAGCGGCAAGCAACCAGATTAACCTGACAGAAGATGTCAGTTCTTAGGGAAGAGCTCAATATGAAAGCCATCGGGGAAGCTCAGTCCCGGGGTACGGACTATGTTTCCTCCTTTTACAGTCCTCCATCTGAAATGTGAAAAATGCATGCTTAGAATATGAAAACTATTCAGAAGGAAACACTGTACATGTGCGTATACAAGTGACGAACTGCACCTGTATTTTGTCACCAGGCGGTGGATGAAGGTTGCCATCAACACCTTGCTGAGATCGGTTCCAACGCAGAACCGGAGACCCCCACCGAAGGCCATGAAATGTTTCGTTCCACCGGTGATTTCCCTCTTGTCCTGCTCAAGCGAAACAAAGAGATTAATAGGTGAGTCAAGACTCGAAACATAACACATTATTTCCATGTTCATGTTGCTTAGGGAAGGCATGCATGCATGGAGGCTTCTAGAAGCAGATATATATTATTCTAATATTTGCTTCATGGCGACTGTTTCTACTGCTATTACTCTAGCTAGTTCGGCCGCTTCCTTTCTTTATTCATACTTGTTCCTTATCAGCAGAACAGGGAGTGTTAAGTAGCATTTGACAATATGCTGGTCAATAAGCTGACTCTTGACCGCGCACATGTCGACTAATCACTTAGCACAATACAGAGAACTGAGCTTATTGTTACCGCATTTCCAGGTTCAGCCCCTAGATAAGTTTATTTCTACCTAATTTATTTACCTGCCGCATTCAGGAACTGCCGGATTAGAACCCTATAAACCAAACATCTAGTACATTACTAGTCAGGAACCCATGCAATTCACTGCAAAATATACTTGGATTTGGTACGTTCTTGCAAGGTGACTGGTGCAATTAAACGGCAACGCTTTAGGCTTGTCAATGACCCACTACACCATGTGCACATATCCTTCCAAGTTACTAAACTCTTCTTACCCTTCCAAGTTACTACTAAATTACAACTTGGGGAAATTCCACAATTCAAGCATTACATTGAGTCATTGGCTGGCTGTTGCTATTGGATTTAATAGCTTGCAATTACAAACAGTTAACTAGTTTGCTAAAGGAAAATCATAGGTAGCTTACAGTTCGTTAAAGTGGTCAAACTTCAGGGCAGGATTTGTAGGCTATAATCGTTCGCTTCGCACTGTGAACTTTGGAAGTACACTACAGAAAGAAAACCTTGAAGCTACCATCTATAATTACCCAAATATTTAGCTCCCATTCAAAATGAACAGAGTGTATTTCAGTTTGCATAAAGATCAGCGTGCACACAAACCTGCCACCTCCATGGATTAAACGCCAACGGATCTTCGTATATTTCGGGATTCAAGTGAACTGCTGGAGGGCACACCATAACTCCCCACCCTGCTGGAATGGTGTAGCCTGCACCCAAAGGAAAAAAAATACAGGAAAATGTTAGATTTCTTTACTCATGCCAAGAAAAAGGCGTCTTCGTTCAAACACGCCATGATATTTACGTACTCAATGTACCTTTGAATTCAATGTCTTGCAAAGCCTTCCGAAAAATCCCCGGCACGATGTTCGCCAACCTCACTATTTCCAACGTGACCTTCATGCACAACGTACAGAGCTGGGGTGTCAGTTTCAGTATTTCGGAGGCCGAAATTCATGTAGTTTTCAGTTTCTTTCTCTCGTGTCCTTTACTTTGTTAAGATAATAGCTATGATATCTTCTCTTTCGTGGACCGTGAATTTGGCTACGCGAGCACTTGCATGATCGCATTTGGTCTGTCGGGCTTCTTGATTTCTTGTACTTTGATATTACCATAACCCCATTCATCAATCACTGCTACATCGAGCTTTCTTAACTGTGCAACTTGCACCACAGCTAGCTAGTGCAGTCCCGGTTAGGCTCACCTGAGACGTGAAGGTCATCGACTTGTACTCAGCCCACGTGAGGCCGGCATCAGGGTCCTTCCTGTCCCTAACAATCGCCTCATGCTCCTCCTGGCCACACAAAGAGCATTATCTCGTCAATTGTTTTCTGGGCACAAGTAGCTCGCCTAGTTGCATGCACGCCTTGCTCAGGCACACCACGTCGATCAAGAGGCGTAAACAAATCGCAGTTTGCGCTTACCGTTAACGCCTCGAGCACTCTGGGGTTCTCGGTCAGGAGCTTGACGCCTAGCGTGAGTGCCAAGGCCGTCGTCTCGAAGCTCGCGAAGAGGAGCACGAACACGAGGTCGAGCGCCACGGCCTCCGTCAGCACGGGCTTCTCCCTCCTCAGCTCCTCGATCATGACATCGAGGAAGTCCTCGCGCTGCTTCCCCGGGTCCGCCATTCTCTCCCTCATCATCTTCTTGAGCACCTTCATCGCGTTCTTCCTCCCCTGCACATGCGATTTAGTCAGCTAGCTCTCTCAAGTGTTCAGGTAGAGAGAAGCTTAACGGCGTGGATTCCTCGACAGCCATTGACTGCGTGTGCATATATGCATGTCAATGGTTATCTGTTTTGACTTGACACGCATGTGCAGTTTTGTTCACTACGCGTGCTGCTCAAGATGCATTATGTATGTGCATGTGCGTACCTTCATGCACTCATGATATGCGGTGCCGGGGATGTCCACCGGGAACGAGATAAGCCCCCGGATGAAGGCCACGAAGTTCTTCCTCAGATTCTCCGACGACTTCGACGGCGCGTAGCCGATCAGCTTCTTCGCGGTAATGTCAAATATCATCTAGAGAAGTTTCAAGAGATGCAAATCAGCAATCTGAGATGTTTAAAGCAGTAATATTTGTTCCAAGTTCCAACAACACATGCACGCAAGATTTGGTCTTACGGTGGAGATGCCGTCCTTGAGCTCAACGCTCGTTTGGCCGGCCCAGGAGGCGATGTTGGCTCGGCAGGCGGTGTCCGTCTCGGCGAGGAGCACCGCCCGGAGGTTCTCTTGGCCGTACAGGCGGAGCACGAGTGTCTTGAGGTACTTGTACATGAAGCCGTGCAGGGAACCGACGTTGTCGCGGCCAAAGATCTCGGTGAACGTGGCCGGGTACCAGCTCTCGAACAGCTTCCCCTCCTGCTGGAAGACGTAGTGGTTCAGGTCCGGGTCCGCCGACACGACCAACGGCCGCCCGACGACGCTGGTCTTGAAGATACTACCGTACCTACACACCCAATGTATCAGCAAGTTCCAGTCTCACACTTATGCCATGGATGCACTGTACGTGATCGTGATCTGCAGCGACACTAGTACCGTGATACGTACCTGTTCACCCTGTCCTTGACGAAGGGGGAGACGTCGCAAGTAGGGTTCGGGGCGAAGAACTGCATGGTCTCGCCGAGGAGAGGGAGGCCGAGGGAGCCCGGAGGCAGCCGGCCGTTAATCACCTTGGGGTGGCTCCATCTGTACGCCCACAAGATGGTCGCTACGACCATGGCCAAGGTGACAGCCCATACTGCTACATAGACCAGCGTTTCCATGGCAATGAGAAGATTATATATACATGTATCAGCCAGTGCTGTCGATATATCGATGCTATTAGGTCAAGCGGCAATGGCGGTGCGGAGGTAGGACAGGAGAAGCTAGTGCAAGATATGGTTGCAAGTACCGATCGAGAGTTTGTGTGGGAGATTGCTTTGCTTTATACAAAGGCTCCAGCCTCCAGCCCTATGCTGTGAGACTCAGGAATATAAACAAATGGAGGGAGAGGAATTATTGCCACAGAACCCCTCTAAGTGTTTTTTTTCCTTTCGGAAGAAAAGAATCCACCCGGAAGCTTGTATTAATTGTGCTGTGATGTTCCGAAGACCGTGCTAAATGCCACAGGAACTGAGCTGTTCTGTTCTGAACTTTTTAGAGTGGTTACCTCTTTAGGGCTGGCTCTGTGCGTGTGCATGCATGGTTTAACATAAAAACATGTACATGTAGCAATTGATTGCCGGCTGTTCTCCAGACCTTGAATTGTTCTTTTTTTCCCCAGTTAGATCATTAGCCCATTAGTTCAAACATTATAAGCTGTTATCCACTTATGTCTTGAATGTTCTTTGTGTCTTTCTATTTTTGTTGGATAGGTTCAAATAAACCGCTGAATTTTGTAAAAACGCAGTATACTCATAACTCCCAAGTAGCAGAATTTACCTGCATAATTGTGTAGCTACGTATTGCAATAGAATTGACCTCGATATTACAATATGATTCATCGGTACCATTAATATGGCCCTACCAAAATAAGTCGTTTAAATCATTTCTTTTTCTCTCAATTTATGTTAGTAGCTCTAGGCTTTTTGGTTTTAACCTATATATAATTACTTTTCACCGTTATAGGCCCAGTTCTTTTCAGCTTCTCCAGGAGCTTCTCTCAGAAGCTGCCCTCTCCCAGCTTCTCCCAGAAACCGCCCTCTAAAATTCGTCGGGGTTTCTAAACTAGTCATGTCATGTCTAAATTAGAAGCCTCGACGAATTTGAGGGAGCGGCTTCTGGGAGATGCTGGGAGGGGGCGGCTTCTGGGAGAAGCCCCTGGAGAAGCCGAAAAGAACTGGGCCATAGTAATATAGCCCTATAGCTGTAGATCCTTATATGTTTGGCCAATTTTGTCAAGGCACATTGTTATTTTCCGCTCTTTGCTTAGACACGCCGCATAACGAGTATTTGCTCATTACCATTAAAAAAAACACTCATTGGCAGTAACACACCATAGCAATTAAAAAATGATTTCTTAAGAGGTGAGAGAACACATATAAAAAGACTATTTTGCCCCGTTTGGGGGTGGAACGGTGGCTGGCTCAAGAGCAAACCATGCCCATGCCAAGTCATTTTGGTCATGGCTAGACATGCCATTGGCTCCATTTCGGTGCCACTTCACATGTATCAAATCCTTACAAGAAAAATAAACACACAATTCAAATGCAAATCTTAGAGCATTTCAGCATGAATATTTTGACTCCTTGCTGCAACATTTCACGAATTTTTTTTGACAATATTTCAGCAGCTAATGGCATGCCCAGCCATGACCAAAATGACTTGGCATGGTTATGACCTGGTCTTGAGCAGCCAGCGAAACTATCTCATGGTCTGTTCCAAGCCCAAAGGGTAAAACGGTCATTTTACATATGTCCTCTCACTTCTTTGTTTAAGAAACCATTTTTAATCGTTGTGGTGTGTTCTAGCAAATGAGTGCTTTTTTTAAAATGGTACCGAGCAAAGATGCGTTTTTGCGGTGTGTGTGAGTAAAGAGTGTATTTCTCCCTCGATTTATATGGCATAGTTTCTAAGACTTTCCGTTTTCAAGATTATTGTGGTTTTTTTTTGTGCGCAAAAGTGAAAGATGTGCCTTAAATCTGAGTGCTTGTAGTTGTAGGGAAGAAATTGTACTTAGGGATTCTCTAGTGCAGTCTTTTGGAGACTAAAATTAGCGCTGCTATTTAAACTTTGAGGATAAGAACACCTTAATTTGGTTCATGTCCGTGAGAAAGAAAAAGAACAGAACAGAGCACACTATAATAGAAGGATTGAATATGCACCGGCACACCAAAATTGTAAAGTACCGATCGACACTCGACAGCGAGGTCAACAGTCCAACTTGTTTTATTATCTGTCTGCTAGCTCGCTTGGTTTGCTGTTGTGAGCATGCATGGTCGATCGAGTAAGACGTCAGTGTCACAAAAAGTGTGGTAGACCCAGCCCCCCCCAGCAAAGTGTACACGTTCTTCCGCTCCAAACTATCTTATTGCATATATCTGCTTCTGCTAGCCTGAATCCAGCACGGCAGCTAGCATGCATACGTGCGTGCTGCAGCAAGATCAGATCGATATGGATCGCGGAATCTTCCACGAACGTCAGCGGAGATGATCGATGGTCTCGAACACTGGGGAGATCACGCGTGAACTTCACATCAGATTATGTGCATGTCGTCCGTGACAAGTGGTTCCACGCACGTACGGGCACCTGTGTGTCCACGCCCTACGTTTCTTCAGATCCATGCCTCCATTTTGGCTGCATGTTTGTCGGTCAGACGATCGTATCTGGCCCGGGCTTCTCCAGTTGTCCGTGCATGCACCTTTACATATGTGCGACCACGTACATCATGCATGCATACACGTGTTCGATCATCTGGATGAATATTGCACCGTCCTGTTAATAATTAATGAGCTCTACACGACTGGACTGCAAGTATGAAACCGCGGACAACCACGTAGACACGGCCATGCACCGGCATTACTGATGCTGAACTGCTGAAGATCCCAATCTCTGTGAAAGGTAGCAGTAGTAAAAAGAACTCTCGATCCTGCCCCCCTAGTACATTTGTCGTTCCACGCATGCCGTTTTCTAAATTGTATCGTTGTTCGCGTGGCTGGTTAATCAACTCAAGCCGGAGAATGTTGTACCACGAGTATGGATTCGTGTAGATACGCAAGAGGCGATCGATTGGGAAAGGAGGCCGATCGATCGAGTCGTTGCTCCCCAACGACCGTACAATGGTAACAAAAATGGAGGGAATAGACGAGATGACGGCAAAAGATTCATGCAAGTGCGAAGAGATCTATAGCTAGTTAAAGAATATGCCACCAGATCGACGCCAAGCACAAGCAACTGATAGACTGCGTCTGCGTTTGACACTGGATTATGATAATCTGGCTAAATAACTTTTTTCTATTTTTAGGCTAATTTTTCACAACAGATTATAAAATACGTTTAGCACAACACAGTTCAGCAACTGCAAACTGAGTCTATATAAACTACTATGCATGCCTGTGTATAGCTAATCTCTTTTTTCTTGATGAACCTCGTCAAGAGGACAAGGGGGCCCTGTAGTTTCATAAATAAGAATGAATTAATCCGATTTATGAGGAAAACTAGACTGAAAACATTACGGAGCACAGTTAATTAGATGTCAACTACGCATAAACCCTGACAGCGCAAGCCACCAAGCTAGAATAGGTCTGGAGCACCGCCTGACGAAATAAGCACGCCGATAAAGACGACCTAACATGACACACGCAGATAGAAGCGCACCCTGCACTGATGCTAACAACCGTGTCATCGTTATCACCCATCGCACCCGTGACCGGGTGACTCCGACGTCGCCGCAATAGTGCCACCCGGAGGCACATCCTCCACCCGTCGCACTAAAACCAAGACCACCACAGTCATGTCCATCGCCACCACCGATGACGGAGACTGAAGCCAGTTTCGAAGGGAAGCAGACCTAGGCCCCTCCATCACCAAAAGGTCACGAATGCAAATCGTCCAATGCCGCCCGCCTGCTGGATGCACCCGTGCCCCCCGAAATCACAACCGCCAGCCCCAAGCCAGCTTCGGCATCGTCGGTCGAAAGCTACGCCAATGCCAACCTCCACCCGGCCTCACGCGTTTGCCAGTCGTCGAGGTCCAAAGGTCTCTAGGCACCTGGGAAACACATAGGCCCAAGGTAGTGAGCGAATAGAGCTCTTCGACAACACTACATGGAGGACACTCGTAGGTGCCATTCTAGTCTAGCTTCCTAATAATACTACCGGTTGTTCGCAAGTTGAAAATATATACAACAGTCCACCATCAGTTGTCTGTAAGAGATACCAACTATGATGTTTGATGAGGTTGAGGAAAGAGAGAGAAGGGAGAAAAATAGTCATCTGTCTGTTATTCTTATAGGTGGTTGGCATCACACTGTGCGTACTTGACCTTAGTACGGCTCTTTTGCTGAAATGTGCGGTTTGCACGTGTGGGGCTTGAGTTGTGTTGTGTGCATTGACAAGAGAACACATACTACCCCTTGGCATGTGTTGGCTTGCTGGTGACGGTTGAAGCAAGAATCTTCTTTTCATCTAGGCTCATCCTCTAGAAAACAAATCTTGCATCATCCTCCCACGGCTGCCTAGCTTCCTCTGGCCAGTCACCCATATGGTTTAGTTTAAGAGCTCACAAAGATCTCACTGCTACAATATATCAGATAAACTAAGATAAGGGTGGGTGTGCATAAATTTACATTGTGGGAATCGTTCCGGGTTAGAACGAAATCTTGCAAATATTCCACGTATCTGAATTCCAACCTGTAGCATCTCTCTGCGAATAGGATGGCTCAACAAAATTCATATAAAAGTTAAAAAGAAATGGATCAGCAAAACGGCACGTTTGGTACGATTAACTAACCATTAATTTGCAGATCGATCCGGCCGTGGGCTTGCTTTTGTTTCTCGACCAATTGAAGATTTCTCTGAACGGAACGTTTGGCTGCGATGCTGAAGCGAATTTTTTGGCTCCTGATTTTTTGGAGGAACCTTAGGAACGTCACGAGGTTGAGCCAAACCATTTAGGACACTCCCAATGCAGTATATCTTAAGTTGTATCTTACTGCATTAAATAACTATTTAGATACAACCTTCTCAATGGTTTGTATCTTAGTGTTGTCTCTAAATAGCTTTCATTTATTATATTCTATGATCAATACTACCATTTTAACCTTGTAATTTATTTGTGACATAACTTTAGTACATAGTAGTATGTGTGTGAGCCACATAAGATCACTCAAGAATTAATTTGCATCAATTACACCGCTAAGAGCCATCTCTAGATTAAGAGACAGCTTCCCGCTCTCTCCTTCATAATTACCTTGCCACATAAGCTTTTTGCCTAGATCACATAGATTAAGAGACAACTGAGTTAGAGCATTCGGACTGTCCTTATGCTCCGATTTACAAGAGGAGTTTGAGTCAGAAGATGTCGAATTAGAAGGGGTGTCGGCTTATGTCAAAGTTAGACCCGCCTTTAAATTAAAACAGAGGGTAGTTAAAAAGACTAAGTCTAAGAAGCAATTGTTTAGGTGTAAAACACGAAAGATATCTTTTGAAATAATAGAGGGTTGAGAGACCCGACTAAGCATGGCCATATTGCAGAGGTAATTAGAGAACATGGCTTGGATTATGTTGCCTTGTTTGAGACCGTTAAGCATGATTGCCCAAATGCCTAGTTGCAACACGTATGCCGGGTGCCAATTTTCAATGGCACTGCAAGCCAGCACTAGAGAGGTCTGGAGATTCTCCCAGGTATTAATAACACGACCGTTGATGTTGAATCTACAGAGGATGGTGATTTTTTTTGTCAAGTTGTACCTAAAGAATAAAGAGGACAGTTTCCAATGGTGTCTATTGGCTGTCTATGGAGCAGCCTAGCCATAATTCAAAGAATAATTCTTCTCCGAACTGGTTAGGGGCCGCAGCTCCGAGGATCGTCCCATTTTGGTTGGGGGATATCTTAACATAATAAGGTGACAAGAGGATAAGAACAATAGTAATTTTAATGCCCGGTGGCCTTTTCTCTTTAACGCGGTCATCTAGAGTTTGGAGCTACGGGAGATTTCTTTATCCAGTCAGAAATTCATGTGGGATAACTCACTAGCTAACCCAATGTTTGAGTGTTTAGATCGGGTGCTGTAAGCACGGAATGAGAGGTTAAATTCCCGATGGTCACTGTAATAGCTTTGGAGCGATTCCTCTCGGATCACACACCTATTTTATTGGATACAGGTGTGGCCTCCTATCGCGGCACCCAACCACTTTTCAAATTCGAGCTTGGGTGGCTGCAACGGGAAGGCTTTCACGACATGGTCGCTGATATATGGGGATGAAGTGCTCATGGGGCCTCTCGATGAAGAGATGGCAGAATCAAATAAGGGCCTTACGCCAATTTTTACGTGGCTGGGCTAGCCATAGGAGTTGTATTAATAAACAAGAAAAGGTTAGACTCCTAGTTGTTGTCAACCACCTTGATAAGACGGCCGAGACGTGCTGATTATCACCACTCGAACAAGAAGAGAAGGCATCTGATCACTTGGTCGGTCTCCTGAGGCAGGAGGAGTTTCGATGGTACCAACGTGCTAAGGCCAAATTTATTACAGAAGGCGACAACAACACTAGACTCGCTAATGGACGACATCGTAAACAACAAATCTTCTAGTTAGAGTAGGATGAGGGGGTCATCCGTGGCCATGAATGGTTAAAGAGCACTACCGGAATCGGCTCGTATGCCGAGTGCCACAAACACTCGGCGAAGGCCGAACAACACTCGGCAAAAGCTTCACCGAGTGTTACACTCAGCAAACCACAGTCGGCATAAACCTTGCCGGCAAAGCGCTCTTTGCCGAGTGTCAAAAGGCTAGTACTCGGCAAATCATTTTAGCAGAATTAAAAAAAAAGACGCCGCCTGGCGCCGGCGCCGGCGCGGTTGGGCCGTGGTCGCGGCAGCCTCGCGTGGTTGTGGGTTGGAGCTCGCCGTTCGTGGCTCCGGTCTGCGTCGCCGGGGACGATGGTGCTGTGGCGGAGGCGACGACGGGGCGGTGGAGCACTGCGGACGCCCTGGCCGTGGGTCGCGACGTCGGGGACGGGGAGCACCGCGGACGGCAAGACGCAGCCGTCGGAGCTCGACGGGACGACGAGCTCGTCGGAGCCCGGATCTGGCCATGGTCGGGGAGGAGGAGCTCGTTGGGGAGGGCGCGGAGGAGGTCCAGCGCTCGGGTCCACGGGCGGCTGGCGACGTGGAGGCGGGGACGGCGGAGGCGCGGCTCCCAGGACGGTGTTGGTCCCTCCCGCGACGGCTCCCCGGACGGCGCTGGTCCCTCCCCGGCTCGGGTGGAGGCGTGGCTGGACGGCGTTGGCCCGCAGCGACTAAGTGCGAGGAGAGGCGAGGAGGCGGCGCTCGCTGGAGGCGGCGATGTGCGAGGAGGTGAGGAGGAGGAGGCGAGGACGCTGGGGATAAGGGGATGAGAAGGGAAGAGAGAGAGGGAGGGTTCCCTGCCGTTGGATCTGAGACAATCGATCGGCTACGAGGCGTGATCCGTGGGAGTTTGGCGCTGACCAATCAGAACGTAGGAACATCTTTGCCGAGTGTTGCACTCGGCAAACACTCAAGACTTTGCCGAGTGTTACACTCGGCAAACTATGTTTATATGACTTGCAAAAAAATAATACTTGTATACCCAATACTTTTACGAAATATTCTCAAATTTTTACCACAGCCTCTAGGGGTCATATCATGACACCGTGCCAAGTTTCGTGTTTTTCTGGCTTCGTTTGAATTTTTTAGAATTAAATAACCACTAAGCTCCACGTTGGTGCCCGAGCACAGGGCCCCTGGTGTTTGGCACTCATTTTCTTTTGTGGTATAAGGGCTAAACATAGACTAAAGACCACCAATAAGATTTTCAACCCACTTCTGGCCATAATTTCATGTACCTGCAGTTCAAATTTGAATTATATCCATTAAATGCCTAAAAATGCACTTAATGGCTTAAATATAGCAAACGGACCCAAAAAATGCCAAATTTTGAAATGATACATGTAATGGTGTATGTTGAGTGTGAAAAAAGTTTCAAGGCCAACGGATGAAGCAGGGGTCGCTTCGCATGCAAACCTAATCCATTCCTTCTCGAAACCTAGTTTCTTCCTCAGGGATTGTCCGGTTTCTAAGCAGTCTACGTGACAACTTTTGTGAAACCTTCTCAAATTTTTACCACAGCCTCTAGGTGCCATATCATGACACCATGCTAAGTTTCATGTTTTTCTGACTTTGTTTGCATTTTTTAGAATTAAAAAACCAACAAGCGCCATGTTGGTGGCCGAGTCTTGGCACCCTAGTGTTTGGCACTCCTCTTTTTTTATTTTATAAGGCCTGAACATATACTAAAGACCACAAATAGGATTTTTTAAACCCATTTCTTGCGATTATTTCATGCACCTGCAGTTCAAATTTGAATTATATCTATTAAATGCCTAGAAATGCACTTAATGGCCAGAATATAGCAAACAGACCTGGAAAAATGCCAAATTTTGACATGTTACATGTAATGGTGTATGTGGAGTGCATAAAAAGTTTCAAGGCCAACAGATGAAGCGATCCGACACTTCGCATGCAAACCTGTTGGGTACACTTCACATATAGCAAAAGCAAAGCAAAGAGAAGAAAGAGGAGAAAGAAAAGAAAAGAGAAGAAAGAAAGAAAATAAAAGTGAAGAAAGCAAGGCAAAGAAAAGAAAGAAAAGAAAAGAAAATAAAGAAAAGAAAAAAAATGTTTGCCGAGTGCTGCCTGTTGGGTACTCGGCAAATAGTTGTGTTTGCCGAGTGTCATACTTTTGCCGAGTGTTTTCTTCTACGCACTTGGCAAAGGACGTGTTTGCCAAGTGCCCGCGAAAAGACACTCGGCAAAGCCGTAGGCACTCGGCATACAATCTTTTTCCGGTAGTGGAGGTATATTACCGATTATTACTGGGGACTTTCTGGACTAGCGAATGATAACAACTTCTCGATGAGGGAGGACGATATTGATGACATACCCTAGGTATCGAGCATGGAAAATGATATTCTAATAAAGGCCTTCTTTGGGAAGGAGGTGCATGACGCTATTTTTCCAATGGAGCATAGCAAAGCACCAGGTCCTTATGGCTTCCCCGTAGATCTCTACCAAAGTTTCTGGAAGGTGATCAAGGATGACCTTCTAGCTCTTTTCCATAATTTTCATGCTGGCCACCTCCCTCTCTGGCGTCTTAATTTTGGTGTTATTATGCTGTTACCAAAGAAGGTGGACACCAAACAAATTCAACAGTACATACCTATATGCTTGCTGAATGTCAACTTCAAAATTTTCACGAAGTTTGCCACTAACCGCATTTCTCGGGTAGCTCGAGACAGTGGTCCGGCCTAGCCAGTGGCCTTCATGCCCGGTAGAAACATTTTAGAAGGCATTATCGTTTTACATGAGATGTTGCATGAGTTGCATAAGAAGAAGCGAAATGGTGTCCTTTTTAAGACATACAACAAAGTTAAGTGGCCTTTTCTCTAGCAGACCTTATAGCTAAAGGGACTTTCTCCCACGTGGTGTGCGTGGATTTCTCAACTCTTACATGGAGGGAGTGTAGGGATAAAGGTTAATGATGATATAGGTCCCTATTTTCAGATGAGGAAGTGTCTGCGCCAGGGTGACCTCATGTTGCCTATCCTTTTTAACATTGTGGCAGAGATGTTGGCCATCATTTTAAACAGGGCTAAAGAAAAAGAGATAATCACCAGCATGGTACCACATCTAGTTGAGGATGGTTTGTCCATTCTACAATATATGGATGACACTATTTTATTTATGGACCATGACATTGAACAGGCAAAAGACCTTAAAAACTAGTCTTTTGTGGTTTCGAGCATTTGTTGGGTCTTAAGATTAACTTTCACAAGAGCAAACATTTTTGCTTGGGGGAAGCCAAAGAGCATGAATTCTAGTACAGTCAGCTGTTTGGATGTGAGTGCGTGACCTTCCCATTCAGATACCTTGGCATCCCGATGCATTTCACAAGCTTAGGCATAGCGACCGAAAGGACATCGAAGACCGGTTCGAGAAGCTACTAAGTAACTGGAAAGAGAAAAATTTACCTGCAGGTGGCAGATTGGTCCTAGTCAATTCAATTTTATCCAGTCTACCAATGCTTATGTTGTCCTTCTTCGAGTTGCCAAAAGGAGTGAGGAAGCACCTTGATTACTATTGCTCTCGGTTTTATTGGCAGAGCGATAACCTTAAGTGCAAAATTGTCTAGCTAAATGGAGCATTACGTGTTAGCCAAAAGATCGAAGGGGGTTTGGATATTCAAAATTTAGAGCAAAAGAATATCTGCCTCTTGAGCAAATGGTTGTTTAAATTACTAAATGAGGATGGTATGTGGCAGTGTCTACTAAAAGCCAAATATCTCAGGGGCCAAACCCTGTCATAGGCTGAATTCCAGTATGGGGACTCCCAATTTTGGTCAGGCTTGATGAAAGTTAAACACCTCTTTTCCAAATGGTAAGTTGCAACTCCAAACAGACATCAAATCCGCTTCTGGGTGGATACTTGGCTTGGCAGCATACATCTACTCCTATATAACGTAGTTAGAAGGAAACATGCCACTATGGCACAAGTCCTCCAATCCAACCCTTTAAACTTAGAATTTCAGAGAACCTTACCTAGGCCTAAATTGATGGCTTGGAATTACCTAGTTTCTCGTGTAGCCGCAATTAATTTGGTGGACAACGAGGATATATTTAATTGGTCCCTAGATCACAGTAGTTCCTTTTCCGTTTAGTCTATGTACAAAGTGTTGATGGACTCCAACATGGTCTAGGCACAAACATTTGTGGAAACTAAAAGTCTCGCTAAAGTTGAAGATTTTTATGTGGTATTTAGGCATAGGTGTGGTATTGACAAAAGACAACCTTGTGAGACGTAATTGGTAGGGGAGTAAATTTTATTCCTTTTGTGATCAAGAGAGAACCATCCAACACCTATTTTTTCAGTCCGGTTGCTATATTTGTCAGGGAATCATCCATATCACTTTTAATTTAGAACCATCGACAAATGTCGCTAATATGTTGGGGCAATGGTTGCATGGGGCAGGACGTACTTTATCCTCCCTAATTTTAGTTAGGGCATCTGCGCTATGTTGGTCTATTTGGTTAACACATGACGAGATTGTTTTTGACAAGAATATTTTTCATCATCTAAATCAGGTGATCTTCATGTGTGGCAGTTTGTTACGGTCTTGGGGCCCTCGCAGAGACTAGAGTTATAGGAGGTGGTATAAGAAGGGAGCCGATGACTGGAGACTGCCACGACGGAGCTATTTTCATCTAGTCGTTGGTGTAGGACTTCGAGGCTGGAAGACGAAGCGTGTTCCTCGCCTTGACAAGCTACGATGTGCCCTTTTTGCCTCTTTTCTTAGAGCTGTTTTAGAGATACTTTATGTGCTAGTTTATGAGCATTCTTTGTTAATCTTTTAATAACGTATTTGATAGACTGTGTACATCTTCTTGATGCAGAGATCGAGAGAGCAGGGAAAAAATTTCTTTAAAAGAAGGTAATTCTATAAGTAGATTCGGTTTCTTTTTTTTCTTCTCTCAATTTTTCGTCGGAGGCACCTCTGTTCTTGGAAATTATGCGTCAAAACTTTGCTCGGCACCTCTACCGTGCATAACATAGCCAATAGAGAAAATCTAACTATAAGCTCTGACATCTAGAGTATAGACCCCTCTGGTAGCCACCACATAAATGCACTCGTAACAAATAGGCTGCGCAGCTCGTAAGCGAACAAAATGCATACTCCTCCAGTCTTCTCGGACATCAAGCATGCATGCTTGCGAACGGATGCACGTAAGCTCCCAAGTAAAGTATCTAGCCATCATCTTGGTCTGAAGCCAGAAACATGTACAAACACAGCAAAACCTGCACATAAATCGGCATATGTACGATGCACCCGTCGCGCCCACGCTGGACTGCCACCAGCCGCCGCCTCCGCTGCCATCGTTGCCTTTTTCGCTCGCCACTGGCCACCGGGCCTTTGGACTGGGCTAACCGGCTGTACCAGCTACCGCCACCCAGCACCAGCCTGATGTTGCTCGCCCTAATTCTATCTGATCTCTAAGAAAAATCAGTTGACTGGATGGTTATCAATTAAATCGCTAGCTGGGTATTCTGATTGCTGATTATTGCAATGCGCAAAACCGTTGTGTTATAGAGCCATATGTCGCTGGATAGGTACGCCAATCCGTTTGCTTAACCCCGTCGACAAGTTTCCCGTCAAACGGT
Source organism: Stipa capillata (assembly GCA_019208055.1). NCBI lineage: Eukaryota > Viridiplantae > Streptophyta > Magnoliopsida > Poales > Poaceae > Stipa > Stipa capillata. The sequence continues at coordinate 12,520 of JAGXJF010001838.1, read as the reverse complement.
CAAAGTCATCTCTCTAGCCTCTACGTTTGGTTAATGGACCGGTCAAAGTGCTGGATTAAACACCACCGCCGCATACGTGCATCATGTACGTGCACTACGCGGCACCATGCACGACCTTCGTACGCACGTATATGTACCTTCGTGTCCCCTGGAAGTAATAGTGTACTTCAGCATCCGCTCCAGAGAGATACACTCAATGTGCACTATAATTATTGCCTCGTGGCCGAGGGTATTACAAGAAAATGAGAGAGGCAAAATAATATGGGGAGAGCCTGAGAAGGATAGAAAACCATACACGTGAAAATTAGATCTCCTGTTCGTGGTGTGTGGGGCGGACAAGACCTGAGGTGGAGCATGGCGGCGATTGACGAAACGATCGATGGTGTCGGACATTTCGGGCGGATGGCCTAGACCGTTCGGTGGCAACGACGACAGATGAGGTCAGATCAGCCCGGCTAGGTCGGTCAGATTGGTGTCCATTGCTGGCACAAGCCTCAAACATTCCAGGCAGGCGGCCCGGACAGTCAAGGCAGAATCAACGCGTATAGTCAGAAGACGGCGCGGTTTCGGCGACTTCTTCAAGCGCACGATTAGACTAGCCAGGGGGCGGTCTGACCGTCGTAGGCGGGCATGGCGCGGTGCCAGATGCGGCCGTGACTGTGAAAATGGCAAGCACACACAGTTAGACCGGCGTGGATGGGAGTAGCATGCAAGTCACGGTACAACTGGTGACGTCCAAGGGCAGCGTGGAGGTCCGGTCAAACCGGCGGCTAAGGGCCGGTCAGACCGTCCGGTGGAGTGGTCAGACTAATGGCTAAAGGCCAGTCAAACCTTCGGAAGGGCCGGTCAAATCGACGACCAAAAGGGCCGGTCAGACCGCCGTGAGCAAAGGCGGTGGCTAGATCGGCGATGATAGGTTTTTTTTCTTGTGGGGTCGGTGGTCTTCGACTTCTATGGTGTGGCAATGCACGGGGCAGGCTCAGGGTGCAGAGTTTGCATTGGAGAAGGGCTTGCAGGCTTCCTTACGACGAGGGCACGGATTGGTTCATGTCTGTTTTCATGGAAGCGGAGGCCGAATCAAAAGGTGCAGGACGGTGTGTACACCATGGAGCCGTGTTGGAGGTGGAGCTGGAGTCCGGCATGGATTCCACTCTCAATCGCGAGGTTCTTAATCCCGGTTAGTTTTGGAGTCAGTATTATACTGAAAAGACTTCGATGCTACCGAAAGGCATGGGCTGAGCAGAGGCTACGGTGTAAGAGCTCAGAGAATCGAAGCCTAGTTCAGTGAAAGGCGAGAAGCACATGATCAGGAGGATGAGTACTCGGTGGTCCAGAGGAGACGTGAGACTCGGCATCAGTCAAGAGAGATCGGTGGTTACTCTGCAGTGGGGCTAACGAGGTGCGGGATCACTACCCCGAGATCATCAGCCAAGATTGCAGAGGCTCGAGACGGTGATAGCCGCGAGATGTTGCAATCATACCAGAGCATAGGCGGTCAAAGCACGGACGGTTAGAGTTCTGCGGGAGGCGGCCATACCAAATTTCAGAACGGTTAGAGTGGTGCAAGAGTGGTAAGACCGGCCAAGGTGCGGCCAGACTGGTGTAGAGAGGTTGGAGCGGTGTCGAGCGAGTACCAAGTTCAAGGTGATGAATGGGTCTACCAGGATTGACGTCATGTGATGGACAAGAGTTTGCCAAAGAAAATCTACGAAAGTGTTGGAAAGTCGAAGCATGTAGTCGAAGCATGTCAAAGGTTTGAAAAGCAAAATGTTATCTTGAGTCATAGGTCACAAACTAGTGGAACTAGATTTGATGTGTGATGGTGAGGATAGGACCATATTTTTTGTGGTGTTTGGTGCACATGCCAAAGTGCGGGAGGACAAAGATAGGAGGAGGCCAGAGTGTGTAGTTGTGGGGCATGTGAAAAAAGGACTATCCAAGTAACAAGGTGAGACAACTATGGATTTGACTCAAGGTGACTCAAGGGTGACGATGAAGTTTTCTCAAGTTTTCAAATAGGCAGTCAACACGGGCGAGGATGTTGGGTTTAGGTAACTTTTATAAGTGGCACCTAATAAGTGAGTTGTTCACTTTCACGTAGATCTAGAAAGAGGCTACTAGGGTGATGATATGTTTTGCCAGTATATAGTGACTTCATGATCGGTGTGTGATGGTGTTGAACAAGTTACTCCGGGAAGTTGGGAGCGCCTAAGTCAAAGATTGGGAAGAATCTAATTTCGCTAGAACATTGACTGTGATGAAAGGAAAGACGAGAGTTTAGTTGCAGGTGGAATCATGGAGAAGTCATGGAGTAGCGGTGGAGCTCAGGGAGAAATCATAAGTCCAAGGTATATGAGAGTTTGCACATTGCAGCTTTAAGGTGGCGGATGACATATTTGCCAAGGTGGAGTTTGTTGAGATTATGTCGAATATGTATACATGTAGGGTTACGTATTGGGCTTGGGGGATGAATTAGAGTTAGGAATAGACTCTAATACGTTTGTGGATTGGAGTATCGTAGGTCTTAGAGGCGGAGTCTAGTACTCCTACGCTCTATATAATGAGGGGGCACCACATGTTGTAAGCCGAACAAAATGAATCGACGGAGCAGGGGAACAAGGTCAGACCGCCCGCTAGGGTAGGCCAGACCGGCTAGAGCGGAGGTCAGACCGCCGGTTAGTGGTGGTCAAATTGGCCAGGACCCGAGTCAACGTGATTCGACAAGTATCAGCGGATTCGTAGGCGGCGATCAGACCACTCGGGAGAAGCGATCAGACCGGCCAGGGTCAGAAGCCACGGTGGTGTTACAGGGCGTGTCAACCAAAGTCAAGCGGTCAGACCGGTAAAGTGGGGTGGTCAGATTAGCTGGTGAATTTGATGGGATCAGCGAGCTCCGTGAAGTTTATATTGGTAGCATTGTAGATCAGTTAGTCCGGATGTCTTGTTCTAGATGGATCTTGTTATTATAACTATAAGGGATGGAGTGTTCAACAAAAACTTTTGAAGAAACTCATCAATAAATATCGTGTTTTTGATATTTTTATCTCGAATATTCACCGTGGTAGTTTTTAGGCTGCGCATCTCGAAAAATTGACCCATGGCGTCAGGGGGGCTAATTCCGTAACAAAGTGGACGTGTTGTTTTGACCACCAAGTTCAGATGATTAATTTCACGTGAAGAAGCAGCGCTGTGTTAATTAGTTGTATATACTAGATTCACCTCTCATTGATCCTCAGGATGCAGTATAGCAGGCACTTGGCAATTTGTGGAATATATCTATACTACTATATAGTGTACCAAATTTAAACTAGACCTGGCAAGCAATTTGAGCCATTGATCCCATAAATCCGACGATTGAGATTGGAGGGATTCGCGTGAACAGTACTTGTAAATAGTACCCGTAAACAGTACCATCTACAGTACTTTATGAATAATACTCCGTAAACAGTACCATCTACAGAATCTGCGTTCATTGCACGTACTGTTTGCTAGTACATCATAATGTTACAACTTCTCGGCACGCGGGCTAAGCACAAAATGACAAACCGCATGGTACAACCGTACAAGTGTCTAGAACTGCATGAGTTGTCACTCTTGTGAGTCTACAAGTGTCTAGACTGCACATACAAGTAGACAAGATAGATGCACACCATGCAACCAGAAGTTAATATTGCAGGCTACTTTTCTCACGCACCAGTGGCAACTCGCAAGGCTGCTCAGCTCACGCATGCATGCGACAGTTTGTGGTTCAATATGATTGTATATGTTCCATGGTACCCTTATGTAAAATGACAAGTTGACAGCGACGTTTCGACCAGTAGGACATTGGCATATTTTGCGGTTAGCAGCAGGTTGATTGTTTAGACATATAGGAGGATCGCCTCTCTTCTGAAAGAGCTACACTACGTGCAAGTTGAGAGGTTGCATGTTCCCAAAGGAATTGACTATGATCGTAAAGTTGGGTTGGTCAACCTCGGATGTATGCGAATGCATACACTTAAGCAGGTAGCTAGGGCCTTGGAAATAGCGCAACTTGCAGGCGCTTTAGGGCATTGTTGAGTGAACCAAGCGGATTTCCTACAGCTTAATGAAATTGGCCTTCTGTCCCGTCCCAAAAAAGCTTATAGAATGTCCACTCAACAAGGCCCCATGGGCCCTAGAAAAGCGGCCCAGAAGTGAACAATGCAACCACGAGATAGTATCCTGCATAATGGTAGTGCCATCGATGCTCCAACCATAGCTATATAGGTCGATTACCAAAGAGAACTACTCAGGATTCAGCTAGGACTGAATAAGTTAACCTGTTCATGTACTGCAAAACTGTTGAACTTACTAGCAACCAGTGTAGATCTTGGAATCCTTGTCTTGTTCCAACCTCCAGCACGTAGCATAAGGTGTGTTTAGCTGTTAGCATTTGGAACTTCTCCGTACTGTCCAAAAGATGTGCAGCATGGACCAGGGGGAAAGTTTCATATCAGACTTGTTAAGAGGGGTCACCTGCTGTGTCAATACGTCTGTATCAATTCAATTCATGACCCCATTATCCACCAGCGTTTTGTTTGCTTTGCTCCTCCCTAGCTGCCGGGACCGGTTCCCTTTCTGTCGCCGTTCTTGCATCCTATGCAGATAGACTAGTCACTAAAAGTTGCGAGATCTGCATTCTTTTTCCTCTTTACAATTTAGAACCACATCAAGAGAGCTTCATTTTCGTGTGAATAAACCTGGAATCTTGAATCCAGTGTTGCTCAGCAGTTAACTTTACTGAACACAGGGCTAACAAAAGGATTACACACCGTTAATGTAGTACCATGTACCCAACTGTATCTGAAATGAGACACAATGACACAACAGTAACTTATATTTACCACTTGGCACAATTTGGCGATCAAGTGAAAATCTTTGCAGTTGCTGTACCCACTCCTTTCAATATGCCGTGTTTTAGACTTTACCAGTGACAAATTTCCTATATGAAAACTACGGTCCAAAAAGAACATAAAAATGAAACACAAGGAGCTAGAAATGGCGATCCAATCATGAGATCTTTTGAACAATGTGCTTATCAGCATATTGAAATATACTATTGCTATCGGTCTTGGTCCTGGGCAGTCCAATATGTCTTGACAACGAGCAGGAGCTTCTCCCGGACGAGCGGCCCATCTTCGTGGTCGACGATCTGACTGTCCCACCTCATCCCATCCGCGACACTCTTGATCTTCACCAGCATGTCCACGTCGTCTCGGATGATCACCGTGCCCTCAGGCCTCAGGATCCTGTCCATCTCCAGGAGAATGCTGTCCATCTCGCACCTTGCAGAGTTGCAAGTCAGAGGTAGTGAAAACTGTCAGGCTACCTCAGCGATCTGCCTCTGAACTGCAAGGGAGTTTCGATGCAATTTATGTTACCTGTTCTTGTACAGCGTGAACACGAAATCAGCGTGAATGAGATCGTATGTCCGTGGGTAAGTAGACGTGCCCTCACACCTGCAGTGAATGCAACGAGATCAGAGATCGGTTGCACGACCAATGGCACCGACAGCACCGCTGTAACCACTGTGATAGAAGGACCATGTGCGATGTGCCCTGTGCAGAAAGGACTAACCAGTCCTGGTAGCTTCCGATGAGCCCACGCTCGTAGACCACCCCGAGCGTGCTGCTGGAGTTCCCCACCGTCGGCACCATGTTCATGACCCACAGAGGGTAACTCGCCAGCGCCGCCGCGAAACCGCCGAGGCGGGCGTTCATGTCGAGCACGTTGCGGTATCGTCCTTTCTGCTCGAATTGGTTGATCACTGCCTTGTAGTGCCGGACCCTCTTCTTCCACAGCTCAGTGTCCTGCAAGAACGCCTTGGCTGTCACGCCCTTGATGCTGCCACCGGAGATCCTGGGCGGCACGGCGGTGAGCCTCTGCGGCCATTTCTTCAGGGCGCCGCCTGCGACCTCGTTAGCGTCGGAGACCTCCGGGAGCGGAGCTATGCAGGCCTCCATCTTGTCGTACCTACGTGCAGATCAATTATAGCAATGGAACTTGTAAATATACTACTGATTTAGCCATAGGTTAAGACGTCTGGATGTAGTGCTGCATGCAATTACCATGCTGCGTCGGGATTTTTAGGGGAGCAGAAAGGCGGGGACTTGGCGGCCTTGCGGGAGGCCTTGCAGTTGACGTGGTTGGTGGGTTTCTGCCAGACGGCTATGTCGCCGGACTCCTTGATTTTCTTCCAGCAGAGGCTTCGAGCAACCGCCTCGATGGCCTGCTGCTCGGCATTCAGATCCTCCTTGCTTCTCTCCCACCCTTTCCAGTACTTCTTCCAGTTGATCGGCGGCCCGGACAGTATCCAGTATCCTCCGGGGCGCAGGACGCGGTCGACCTCGATCAGATACAATCCGTCTGCATGTTGACAGAACATATATCCATGAATAACCAGAAGATGGTTGTATCTGGAAGTTTGGATGAAGAGAGCAGTGAGCGGTAAAATGGATGTACCGTAGAGGTGCCAGGGGATGAGGCAGCGGGAGCAGTGCGCCATGTCGAAGGCGCGCGCCGGGTAGGTGAGGCGGTTGGATGCGAGCACGCCGATCATGGCGGGCACACCGCGCTCCAGCGCGAACTGCACCTGCGCCTCATGGGAATCCCGTGGTGCGAAGGACATGGCCAGGATGTCGCGGGACAGCAGGTACGCGCCCCAGCTCGCCACCTGCACGGGTGCGGTCGCCGACGCGCATAAGCCCACCGGAAAGGAGATGCTAGGTGCCATTTCCATGCGACTACGGGAGGTTCCACGGTCAAAAGTGGAATTTGCTCCCACAGAATTACTAGTACTTCAGAGTTCAGAAAACACAGGTCGAGATTTGTGCATGCAACTAGTACGAAAATTTCACCCGTATGTGAATGCACGTGAAGGCAGTAGATTTTACAAGTAGAGCGGGACAGTTGTGCTACATACGAAACATTCAGGGAGAACTTCTATGCAAAATAGTAGAAGTCATTGTCTTTTTTTAACCCGAGTAGCAAGTCATTGTTAACATTACTGAAAAGAGGATCTACTTCACATTTGAACGGTATCGAATTGCTGACTTACAATGCCCATAATAATGCCCAGTGATGACAACTATGCATTCGTTGAAAAAGAACACGACATGTCTATCAAGAACTCGGTAGCACCGACAGACAAGTGAAGTGACAACCAGCTTTTCCATTTCGCCTATCCTGTTTCAATTGAGAAAAAAAATTGACAAGCCAAATTTGTAAACTAGTACTAGCTGTAGTCCATATAGTTGCATAGTACTCAGGTTTAGGTGTAAATTTCGCCAATCCAACAAGAGGACTAACCGTGTCAAATATGTCTGGCGATACAGATATTGCTTCATTGAACTACGTGCTGTGACTAATTAAATTTTCCCGATATGATCTGCTCAACAGTCTATAGTCTGCACTCTGTAGTGCTACTACCTCTAACCTCTCAGACATGTTTGACCCCTGTTAACCAAGAGATGCCGCCGTTCCCATTTCTCACTACTCCAACTAGGAGTAATCTACAAAATTCCTTTCAAAGAAATCTCCAACTAAAAATTGGGAATTGCTAAAAATTTACCTCAGATTTATCACAAAAGCTAATTCGGTGTCGAGCAACTCTTTCTAATCCTAGTTACTAGTAAAGCAAGCAGAGCTAAGCAAGCGGAAGACACTTACCCCGCAGCCGGTGTCGAGCGCGGTGCGGATGGAGCCGTCGTGGAGCGGGATGAGCCTCCCAATATCGTCGATGTACGCGTCGGCGCCGTGGGGGAACATGGTCCCGCCGCCGGGGAACCGGAGCTTGTCCCCGTCGACGCGGATCCAGTTCTGCACCGCCTTCTCGACGGTGAGCTCCTTGTGCGGCACGTTGGCGAACCACGCGACGTCGCGGCTGGCCGGCCACGGGAACGGGTTGCGGTACCCGGGGGGCGCCGGGACGAGGCACCGCAGCCGCTCGTCGCGCCCCGCGGGGCAGTGCCGCTCCCGGTACACCAGCCGCTCCCGCGGGTACCGAAGCGACCGCTTCACGTCCTCGCACGGCGTGTACTCTGAGTACTTGGCCGGGCACGCCCGGTACCTCCGCGTCGCCGAGGACGCCAAGGACGAGGAGGCCAAGGCGGCGCGCGTGGCGTCGTCGTCCGCGGCCGCGTGGTGCGCGGAGAAGTCGAGGGACCGGGTGGAGGGGGTGAGGGTGGTGGTGCAGGAGATGGCGGTGGCGATGGAGACGGAGTGGGAGCGGGAGGGGGAGGACGAGGAGAAGCCGCCGTGGTGCCAGCCGCCCAGGAGGTAGGAGGCGGAGCAGAGGAGGACGACGGCAGCGAGGGGCAGGAAGGAGGGGCGCCGGGCCGCGGCGGCGGCGGAGGGGGAGATGTGCAGCTTCGTGGCCGCCGTGCGGACCCCCATGGCGCCTGCCTCGCTCTGCTCCTGCTCGGCGCTCGCTCCCAGCAGCAGGAGTGTGCTCAGTCTCTGGCTTGGACAGTGGTCAGTGTGGGAGCTTGTGGTTACGTGGTGAGGCGGGGACGCGGCTGTGAATGGTGCGTTTGATTTGCGCTATGGTGTGTGTTAGATTAGACAGGTGATTACGTGAGGAGTAAACTTCTGTAGCCTTTTGACCACGCCTAGTGTTTAGCGTCTTGCTTTTTCACAGCTCTGACTTACTCCTAGGTATGTGTAACTTTAAAGGCAGGGTGTGTTGTACTTCTGTCTAATTCTATATGTTGTGAACTGTGAACAAATGTTAAGCCCGTGAAGCCATTGGATCTCGATGCTCGTGTGATTTGCTGCACTCCAGCTCACCGCTTTTGGGCCAGTTCTTTTTGATCGTGCAGAGGTTTATAGATTAAATTTAATTTAAATAGAAAAGAACTCGAAATTTCTTAGTAGATTAATTTAGTAGTTAGCCCACTTTGATGTTGAGTAAAAATAAGCCAGAGAAGAGCAGCTTCTCGAGTTTCTAGCTCAAGTGAAAATAAAGATTTCCCAAAATATCCCCGCAACGAATCGTTATTACTTCATTTGCCACTCCGCTCGGTGAAAAAAAGACAACGTGAGCTCGCCCATCTCCTCTGTCGCCGCCGCCCTGGTCCCAGCCCCGGCCCCTCCTCTTCCACCCGCCGTCGTCCCCGCCCCCGCCCCCGGCCTCGCCACGCCGTCCTCCTCTTCTACCCGCCGCCATCCCCGCTGTCGTCCCTGCCCTCGGCCCCGCCGCCCCGCTCGCCGCCCCCAGCCCCAACCCGTCTAGGGTTCCTCGCCTCCGCCGCATTCCTCGCCCCCGGCCCCAGCCCGCCGTACCGCCGGTCGACCCGACGCCCGCCCATCTCCTCCGCCGCTCCCCCGGCCAGAGCCCGCCCATCTCCTCTGCCCCGACGCCGTCGCCACTCTCCCCCATCCCCCGTCCTATCTCCCGTCCCGGCCGGCGACCGCACAGAGCTCGCCTACTGGGCGCTCTCCGCGGGGGAGTTCATGGCGGCCAACCCCGGCCACTACGATGCGGCCGTCATCACCGTCCCGCCCACCGCCACCCTCCTCGGGAGCCGCCGCCGCGGCGGCGCCGGCCGTGAAACACCTCAAGCTGCTCCGCCCCAACGACACGCTCCTGCTCGGCCGCGTCTACCGCCTCGTCAGCTTCGAAGGTACTCGCACGCATTCCTACCTAGCGCCACCGCCCTGCGCGATGCTCGCTCCGGCGATAATTTGCGTCGTTGCGTTGTACTGATGTTGGGTGTACTGATTTTGTTGTTCATGTTCTTGATCTCAACGAATTGGTATTTCGTTGAATTGTTTGAATTTAAATTTGTTCATGTATTAGGATGGGGATTCTTTCTTGATAGAAGCCGAAAAGAACTGGAGTGCAGTTTCTCAGGGGCTTCTTTCTACCACTGTTTCTGTGGGTAGAGAAACTATAAGCCGTTTCTGGAGAAGCTTAAGCCAAAAAGAACTGGCCCTTTGTTATTTCTGTTTGGTAGCTCGATCTCCCGTGTAATTATATAAAAATATCTTTAGTTCTTAATTTTAGACTTATGTATTATTATATTATTTACAATAACATCATATTAAGTTGGATGTGTTGTTTATACGTGATATCAAATCAGTACGTAGAACTAGAGTTTGTATGGCGAGCCAACCGGTTGGGTAATCATCGTATTGAACCGGTAGGTTGAGCCCATTGTTTATATGTGATATTAGATCAACACAAGGAGTTAAGTTTTAGATGGGCGGTTGTTCATATTAGATCACTACACGAACTTAAAAGTTTTGGTAACTTTTGTATGAGGCACAAAAGTACAAATAGCTATCGGTCATGGACCATTAGTAATTAAGTTACATCAGATTAATGGTCTGATAATATTTACGTACGGCTATGAAGATCTGTCAATTTTGATCCATTAGTTACAAAGGTCTACTGGATCAATGGCCAGATGATTTTTAGGTGTAGTTATGAAAATTTATCGATTATGATCTATCTAGGTATAACAATGAAGATCTATCGGCTATGATATGTTGAGGTACAATTATGAAGATATATCGGTTCTAATCTGTATAGTTATGATATTTATCGGTTGTGATCTGTGTAGATATAGTTATGAAGATCTATCATTTGTGATCTGTTTAGGTACAGTTATAATGATCTATTAGCGATGATCTATTTAGGTACGGTTATGAAGGTATATCGGTTGTGATATGTTTAGCTACAATTATGATGATCTATCAGCTATGATCTATTTAGACACAGTTATAAACATCTATCAGTTGTGGTCTACTAATAAAAAGTGTTCATCAGATTAATGACCAGATGTTTTGCTTTTTGTTAGAATTTTCTAGCAAATTTATCTCTTTTTTGGTTAGATAATGTATTTGTAATATCCAATAGACTAGGCATCCGTAACGGTGACTAGCACGGAAACATTCGCTGTGCTGTGGCATAAAGAACAGTTAAAGTAATATATAAAAATGTAAATAGTAGCTGATTAGGGTAGTGCTAATAACCATTGTTCTGTTAACTATGGATCTCTTTTTTCAGAAGGCAAGGGTGGGCCCTAGAAAGTACTGATTGCATTAAAGATAGATTTTTATAACACAAAGTTACAAAGAAGCTCACAAAAGATAAAGAAATTACACATGGGCTTTCCCACATTATACAAAAGACCCTGAAATAAAAGGAAAATTACAATCTCGTTGACGGCGGTTGGGCCGCTCCCACCATTGTGCTTGGGACATAGGCGCGGTTCCCATCTTGGATGGCCTCCATAGCTCGGAGGTAGAAGAGAGTGATGGGAGGGATCGGCAATGGGCAGCCAAGCCACTAGCGATCTACCCTGAGCCACCACAACGAACCGCCAAGAACATAGGATATAAGGGCCTTCAATCTTGGTGGTCTCCTAAATCAGCTTTAGGGGTATATATTGTGCAAACCAGTGAAGATGGAGAAGGGGCACATAGCGGCGCTAAAACCCAGTAGCACGTCGTCCATGAGGGTGATACCCGCCAAACTCCACAAGCCAAAATTATTGCAAGGGAAAGAAGCTCACTTGAACCACCGAGACAAGTTGAAGCCTTCGCCATGAACAACGATCAATCTCAGGACAAAGGTAGAGGAGCTCCATTGTACAGGGACTTTAGGAGGGGTCGACGAAGAGAACCACCAATTCCAAGCTTCTAGCGGAAGAAAGAGGTGAGGGGCCGGCAGCGGCAACGATCACTCAAGGCGAAAGTCGAGCCACCTGAGATGTGCGACCTACACTGAGAGATTGAAGCCACCGCCAAAGGCAATGGGTCTGAGTGAAGGATGGGGAGGTTCGGTTGAACATGGTCTTCAATGGATGCTTGACGAAGGGGAAGCCACCAGCTCCTAGCAGTCATCGGAGGAGGCTTGCGGCCAGCAGAAGCACTCTGACATGACCACAAGATGAGGCGAATGCCAAGAAGCCAAGAGAAAAACGAAACCAAGAAGAAAAGGCTAACTAAACATTGTATAAGTTGAAGAGGGACAAGGCCCCCCTCTCCTCTCACCACCGGCGAGCACGCCAGCTACCGGCAGCGGGAGAGGAGGCCCAGTTTGGGCAAATAGTGGAAGGTTGGAGAAAAGGGTGGAGGGAGTTAGAAGGTTTGGGGTAAGCGGTACTCGTCAACTATGAATCTCATGTTTGATCCTCTGCAAGCATGAGGGATGGAATCACATAGTCACTAGACAATGTGCATTGTTCCAGTGCATATGTAGCCATGTAGGTACCTGCAGGTTGTAGGTTGGATTTATGAGTTATTTTTATATGTCTAGTAGTATGTTGGGTTAATTATTAATCCAATATGGGCGGCCTGTTTAATCCTATGTGGCACAAAAGTCAAGTCAAGAGTGAGTTAACATGGTCAAAGCAAGTTATCATTGACTACTTGGTCGGACAATAAATTTGAGGCACCCCTGGTCGAGTGCTTGGTCACCCGGGTGTGCTCTAGGTGTTAGTATGCGCGGAGTATCACCAACACTTAGCAAAATTTCTGGTAGGCGAGAAAT